>PVKB01001928.1:0-342010 GCA_004027205.1 Ctenodactylus gundi
ACACACACACACACACACACACACACACACGAACACACACACGCACACACACACATGCACACTATAAAAGTGAACTGAAGTACTGACCCAACATGATCCATATTTCAAAAGGGGTTTTAAGGAATCACCATGTCCTTGGTTGGCGCAATGACATATGTCCATTTACAATCAAGAACCACACTTCTAAGAGCCAAGGAAAAAGGGAAAGGCCCACAAAGTCAGATGAGATAGACACAGGTCCTGAAAAGAAATATTGAGTTCATACATTTTTGAGGGGGAGCATCTGACGCATAGTAAGTTCGTCTGGGGGAGAATAGGGGAAGGGAACAGCCTAAGGGCTGAGGGGCGAGGGACAAGCAATGAGCAGAGTTTGTTGTTAGCTCTGTTTGGGGCCATGGGTTGGAACAGCAAATTCTTGGACAATATCCTTACAAAGCTTATGACTGTGGCATGGGGAAAATGTGTCCATAAATGGAAATGACAAGGTCTTCCCAAGGACTTAGTAACAGACTCAATGAAGAGGAAAGTTGTATAGTTAATTGCAAAAAAAAAAAAAAGAAAAAAAAAAAAGAAAGAAAGAAACCTGTAGGATAAGTCCAGAATGCTTATGTCATTTTTATTCAAAGCTTTTTCAGTCTGTTGACTTCTAGTTCTGATGGAATGGAGCTGGGCTTCCACCTAAGCCCAAAGATGCTGTGCTGCTCAACTCCACCACTACTCCTGGTCCAAGTTATCATGGATGATGCCCCACCTTTTTGATAATGGCCTCATACTTGGGGAAGTTGTACAACAAAGACAGCTCCTCCTAAGCAGAGGGCTCTGTCATTGGACAGGGGGATGTACACAGAAGGCTATGGGCACATTGATGAGCTCACTGGCTGGGGAGGATGAGACACTCTGTTGCCTCTCACTCCTACTTATCTGCTTAAAGCTGCTTCCACTGAGGAAAACTGTGGGAGAAGGCAGCCCACTTACAACAACCTGCCTGGGGGATGCAGGGAGATATGCACTGAATTTCAAAGGGGAGTGTTTACACTTGGTTGGCTCAGTTGAACAGAGAACAAAATCTCATTTGTTCTCCATTTCACCCACAATCTATGTACAAGAATCAAGGATCCAAACTGGTATTTTGCTGAATGAAGTATACCAGTCAAAACTAAAATTTAGCTTGGAGTCATGGCAACCTATAATTCCAGTTATGGCTTAACTAATGTAGAAATTCACTCTTCCTTTCTGTGAGATTTGTGAAGCTAGGAAATCTAGAGCCATGGTTATTTAGGATCCGGGTCCCTCTGCACCGTCACAGTGTGGCATTTGGTCTTCCGGTCACAGCAGGAGCACCAGCCATCACATAGCTCTCCTTCCAAGCAGCCCAAAGTGAGGAGGAAAGGTCAAACACTGCATCCTAGAAACATTCTCGAAAGCTCCACACAACACTGTACTTGTTAGGGTGTAATTACACACCCATGTCCAGCAGCAAAGGAGTTTAGGCTGGAGGCCTCACTGAATAATGATGACTCTGTAAGAGTAAGAACAAATATTGGGACAGAGAGTTAGCAATTTCTGTCTTGGATCAGAATAAATCTCTTAGCATTTAATATCTAAAGATCTGATATTCTTAGTAGTAAATGCTTCTCAAATACGTTGTTCTCTCTTCTAAGCCTCAACTTAATTTCTTGTGATTAATCCTAGCTTGAAAGATTTAGGTAAGCCTTTTTGGATCGAATCTAGGGAAAAACTGAGAAATGCTCAGGTCTGACTCTTTCTTCCACATTCTAAGTGATGTACACACACACACACAACTTAAAGAAGTGGAGGTTTATTTTAGCTCACAGTTTCAGAAAGTCTTAGTCCGTTCATGGGTGGCTCATAATGGCAGATGCCTCGTCAAGAGAAGATGTTCATTCCATGGTGGCAGGAAACAGAGTGAGGCAGCCGGAAGAAGCCAGCAAGGAAACCTGGAGTGTGCACCTTTTTTTCCCAACATTTTAAATAATATATGCAATACATAATATTTGCAATGAATTTGGGTATTTTGTGCACATATATATCACATCAATTTTATAATCCCTTCCCATTTTTGACCCTCCCATATCCTCCCCTATCCCCCCTAACTTTCATTATCACACCCATTTGGTTCTACAGAATGTCTGTGTTCTGGGTTTCCCAAATCAGAGAAACCATGCGATATTTAACATACTTAATCTTCTGCCTCTCACTCCCCTCACCACTCTTTAGCTCAGCTTCCCACCCCTAGAATGGGCTGCAGTGGCCAAATCTTGATGCCTCTTCTGAGTCCAGCAAAGCCCTTTGGGATTGGGATATTTGATGGAAGTTTTCTTTTTGTACATCTTACTGTATCTTTGTTGAGATTCTTTAACATGACCTCACCCACAAGTCCACTTGAGAAAAGAAAAATAACAATGGAATTCATAAAACTAGAAAACGTGAGAAAGAAAAAGAGAGAAGTTAAATTTCAAATGCCTTAGCCAACCTTTTAACAGTTGTGAAATCAATGGTTAAACTCACATGATTCAAGTAACCCCCAAAGTCCAATCATCTTTCAAACACATGAGGCTTTTGGGGGACTTTTCAGATCCACACCATAGCCCTGGGGGATTCCCTACTCCACATCCTGCTTGAACTGAGTGAGAGTATGTGCTAAGGGCGCACCAGTACTGATGGTCAGTACCACACATTAGTTCCTCAGTCCTCACAGTGCCTTCTCCACACAGAGCTCGCAGTGCCCAGGAACAAATTCCTGCTGTGCTGGCAGAGAACAAGTCATATGCTGATGACCTGGTGCACGATCTGAGATGCTGCAGGGTTCTTCGGGTACTTGGGTTTCTTATGTGCTGTGTACCTCCCAGGTTGTTGTGTGACCACCCCCACCTGCACCAGGATCTCCTGGAGGCCAACTAGCTGGATTGCAGCATGAGCCTTTTATTGAATCTTTTTCCTTTTCTTGTGTGTGGCATATTACATGAAGTTTTAACTAGGGTTTTTAGGGACATAGACTGTTGTTTTTTACAAAAAAAATCTGATGTCTAATGGTATCTTTGTGACATTATTCTTCAGAGCAATGCAAAACGTTGGGTTAAAAAACACTAAAGGTAAAAATCATACTTTCTTAAGTAAAAAGTTTACTCATTTTTTTCCTCAGCATTTTCCCACAAAGGCCATTACTCTTTAGCATTACTCTCTGGTTGATTGGTGTGAAATCAATAACGGAGAAAATAAGGCATGGGTTTGGCAATACACAGATAATGCCAGGCTCTGGCCCCAACTCACCACTTGGCCAACCTCCTGACATTGAGATCTCACCTGGGGGTGGAGGTGGTGTGAATCAGGCCTTATGCCCCATGCCTGTGATCCCAGAACTCTAGGAAGCTGAAGCAGGAGGATGGGAAGTTTGAAAACAGCATGGCCGACTTGGTGAGATCCTGTCTCACAATCAAACACTAAATTGTGGGATGAGGATTAGCTCAATGCAAAGGCCCTGGACTGGATTCTGTATAACAGAGGTGGGGAGGAGCTTTTTACCTGCTTAGAATTCAGTGGGAGATCTTTTTGCCTACTTACAATTCAGTACGTTTTCTCTCTCGCTCTGTTCCCCTCATCTCTATCGCTGAGTGTGTGTGTTTCAGAGAGAAAAACCACTCAAATCATACAAAGTGTGTGAAATGACAAAATTTTCAATCAACCCAACATCTCAATTTCAGATTCTGTTCCTTGTCTACATCTATTGTCAGAAATTATCAAAGCCAAGATAGATTTTTAAATCACAATGTATATTGTTTTCTAAAAGTTCCCTCTCATGTTAATAAAAAGAGATTAAAGCCATTAAGAGATTGAAGCATTTTTAAAAACTATGTGTTTTCAATATAGACAGTAGCAGTTGGCGGGCAACAAAAAGACGCGGCAGTGAGCACCGTAACACTCCCTCCCACACTACCGTTAATTATGTCATTATTTTCCCATTGTTATGCGTTTTTGTGACTATACTTTCCATAATTGTTTGGTCCTGATTTTAAATTTTAATGCACTTCAGTTCTGCAACCAGAAAAGTCTTTCACCTCTCCTTTCTCCGTTTGATTGGCTTACACATACTTGCACAAATTTGCTTGGTTCAGAAACAACTCAGGCCATCATACTTTGAAGTCATGTTTAATTTCCTTCAATTTCTGGTGGACCTGCTCTAATATTTTCTAACACGGGCTGTTAATTTTGGAGAAGTCTGACTTGGCCCTTTTGTATTTATTTTCTGCTCAAGGGCTTCTCTTTGTCTTCTAGATGTTAGGAAAAGCTTATTTTTTTTTCTTCAATGCTACAGTATTTAGCAAGGATATGTGTAAGCATTGATCATTGGAAGACACTTTTTCAAGAAATATGGAGTGCTCTTTTGGTCTACAGAACTTCAAGGGTATTTTTCTGTATTACACCCTTGAATACTTTTTCGGTGCATTTATTGAGCTCTCTAAGGGATGCTTTTCCCTCTGTTGGATTTCTTCCACACTCATTATCTTCTCTGAAATTTCTTTGGCTATGTTTTTTTCCATCAGCACATCCTACGGATGTCTCAAGTCCTGCCTTTGTGAAGTCAAATTGTCCACTGTGTCTCTGCTTCTGACTTCTCAGTCTAGGCAAGGCCCTGCCTCCTCCTCTCAGATCCACAGCCTCCCTTTTCCACTGCAGTGTGTGGTTTGCAAGCTTTCCTGTCAATCTTGCCATCCCTCGTGCCTCTTCTCATATCAGGGTCCAGGACAGAGCACTCGCAGAGAATGTTCTTACCCATTTCGAGTTGGGTTTCCTTTCAGAATCCTGTTGGTCATGCTTGAACAGTCTCATTCGGCCCCATCTACGTATCTGGTCTGAAATTCTTTACCCAGTGTATCCAAAATTTGCTCAGAAACTCGAGTGTGGGGCCTTCTAAGTCACTAGACTGCAGCCTGTGGACCCGCTAGGGAAGCTAAGTAAACGGAGTCTGTGTGATGCCTTTCTGAATATCTAAGCTCTGATATTTTTCATCACATGGGGACTTCCACAGGGCCATTCTAAATGTCAGGGTGCTTCAGGCTCCATTTGGAAACACCAAGACTTCACTGCCAGCAGAAAGCCAATCATAGAAAAGTTGTGCCCTTCCCCTTTTATTCCCTCAGTCAATCCTTCCTGTTGCATTGACCCTGAATGGGGTATAATGACTACAACAATGAGCTAAAAGTGAGGCTCTCCAAAAGAAGTGTCTGTGGCTTGGTGTAATCTTTAAAACTTAAGAATTTTTCTATGAATTCCTCAAGGCTGTGTTGTCTTCCTGTCTATGTCTTTCTCTCTCTTCCTCCTCCCACATACACCTACACATGTACATGCTACACACCGTATACACACACACACACACACACACACACACACACACACACACAGAGAGAGAGAGAGAGAGAGAGAGAGAGAGAGAGAGAGCTATGCTACTTAGAATATTTAGAAGAGTAACAGCTGGACATAAAACCTGTTTTGTTCTTCTTAATGGATCAGAACTCCTACCACAGAGAATGATTTCCAAATCACACAGGAGGGACTATACTTCTCATGGTATGTCATGTTCAGCCAACGTGCATCAGGGCAGGGGGAGAAACCCAGACAGCCTGAAGTCATGAATATCCAAAGCAGCCAGAGTCTATTTCTTCAAGGCGGTGCTGCATCCAACCCCCCTAGCGAGCTGTTTTGAGTTGCAGATCTGTTTGCAAATGAGCTTGGAGCACACTGGGTAAACAGGAATGGTTGGTAAATTCCATTTCACTTCACCAGTGAGCTGAAGAAGCATTGGATGATGTGTTATGAGTTGTAGATCTGTTTGATTGCATTGTTGCAAAGTGGGAATTGTTTTGCAACATAGATTCTTAATCACTGAGGCATCTATGATTGAATGCGTTGAAAATTGGCTGAAATTGAAAGTTAACTATACTGCAGACGGCTTATTCTGGTGTATAATTGAAAATAAATTCTAATAACTCTTCTTGAAAGAGCTGCTCAGAGGAAATTTCAAGCCCCCCGAACAAAAAATTTCTTTCTCAAAGAGGCTCTTCCTCTGTATAATGCAGTAATGACTATAAAGCTCTCTTCTAAGCCTCTACAGCTTTTCTGATATTTGAATGCATTGACCAAAAAGTGTCAATATTGAACACTTTTACGGGCAGCTTGCAATGTGCTTCCCAGGTCTTTATGCTGGAGAAGTCTTACTGCCACCTTTTGAAGTCACTTTAGGATCATTTTACACAAGGACAATCCAGCAGGGGGAGAAATAGTAAATAAAAGTAAGAGCTTTTTAACTCAAATAGGCTTAAGTTTGAATTCTTCCTCCAGTCTTCACTAACTTTGTTATTTTCACAATTGTATTTTTTCCTGAGCTTCAAGTTGTATTTCTGCAAAATGAGTTTGATAATGCAATCTAATTTCTCCTGATTTGTGTAGTTAAAAATATTAGAGAAAATATTTATATAAATTACACTTGCTGTACAATAGTTTTCAACAAAATTCCAGAAATTACATACAGATTGTGGCATATTCTCGCATACATAGCTTGCACACGTGTTCACATATCTTCATAAGTGTATATTTCTGCTTAAATATTTAAGCCCCTACTCCTGCACATTCATGGATATCTCAGTTACTTTTTCATTGCTAGAACACAATACTTGACCCTCACAACTGAAGGGAGGAAAGGGCTACTTTAGCTCAGTTTAGGAGACCTCAGTCCATTCGTGGGTATCTGGCAATCGTAGAAAGTTCTGGAAGAGAATAGCTGCTCTTGGCATCATACAAAGAAGGATTAGATTGTTGCAAAAAATTCAGGAGAAAAGTAGATTCCTCCAGGCCATATCCCCAGTGATCCGGCACACCCTCAATAATCCACCCATCGCAACTAGGTCCCACCTCCCAACAGCAGCTGAAATCCATAGATCATCCAATTCAGGGACATTCCAGACCTAAACTGGAACAATGGACCAATAACTGAGTAAGAGATTTAGAAAGGAAGCACAGAGCCCCAATGAATATACAATGTTTAGCATTTTGGTATCGAGTGCAGACAGACTAGAATTCCAATTCTGACCCACATGATAACCTCTCTAGGCTTTGTGTTTTCCATTTGTAAAATTGAAATAATCACTTAGTGGGTCATGGTCAGTGTTAGATAAAATGTGGAATACCTGTCACAAATGCAATACAACATGGAAGACCCATCATGCATGAAGTTCTCTTTCCACACTCAGTTGCAGAAGCAGCTGTGTTGGCAGTGGTTCCATTGTCTCTGTGCTCTGGATCCCAGTGCAATGGGAGCAGCCTTTAGAACTCACCGACCTTGACCTCTGCCCACCTTCTTCCCCTCACAAGTTAGGGAGCCTTCAGTATGTTGCTCTACAACCACTGAAAGGCCTAATTCTCATGCATAAAATGGAGATCATACTGCCTTGCCGTGTGACAAATAGCTTCCATGAGCTAGCACGTGTGGGAGGCACTGACTCTTACTGTTGCCTTTAACCCTGTGAATTTTGTGGGTCAGAGCTGGGCTGTGGACTGGGATGTTCACTTCCTCATGGTGACTTCCGCTCAGGAGCACAAAAGAGATGATCCTCCTTAAGCTCAGGCAAGGACCCAGAAAAAGATGGCTTCTTTTACATTCAAAGAGTCTCCTAGTTCCCTCTCAGCTTCTGAATAAAACATCTGCTTCTTTGTCCAAGTCAAAGGATGCCAGCATGGATGTCACAGCTGTCCACTCAGTCCCCTGGTTAGCTCTTCAGGAGGACATCCCTGGCTGTGTGCCGGTAGAGCTGCTCTCAGACATGTTTTTCCCATGGAGTCCCTTCCCACAGAGTCCAGAAGGTCAAATAAAAGCAGGAACAGCCAGCTGGTGGAGATTCTTTTTAAAGTCTCAGAGCAGTGAGTGTGTGTGTGTGTGTGTGTGTGTGTGTGTGTGTGTGCGTGCGCGCACGCGCGTGTGCGCGCTTGCATACATGCGTGCATGGAGTATGTGTTTTTGGAGTCCTGTTTGTCTACATCTACAGCATGTCTCTTCCCTGGTTCCTAAACTAGTTTAGCTGGCCTTCCCTATAGTTTTAGATCTTTCTCACTTGTCCACTGTCTAGACCAAGGGCTCAGGATTTCAAGGTGATCCCCATTGTTCAGACAGCCCCTTTCTCCGCTAACCCTGTCTTTCCAGCTACTAAATTAAGCCAGCCTCCCACCCAGAGTAGTTGACTTGTAACTGGACACCTGACCCCTTTTACCCTTATCAAAAGGGGCATCACCTACCATGACCTATTCTCTGCTCACCAATGCCATCAACTACCTTTTTAATTCTTGTGTCCCAGCCAAGAAAAAATTTTCAAATAAAAACACACTACCTTTAAATTGATACTTTGCATGATACTGTATCTGCCAAAAGCCAAACCTACTCAACAATCTGGTGGTACACAGGAGAGGGTCTCTGGCAGATATTGAAATGATTAGATAAAAATTAAAATATTTGGAACAGACATGCTCCTAAGTATTGTAGCTTTTTCTCTGTACCTTTCATACCTTGAATTTAATTCTTCCTATAAATTCACTGCACTGAGAACCAGCAAATCAAATTCACCCTCAGTGGCCCACGTTTGCAATAGCTGTGTCCAACAGGTGGCACCACAGAAGCATTCATGGTATGATAATTGTTGTATGAGCTTCTCATAGTTTGATGAAACTTGATTCTTATCCAACACTGTTTTTTTTTTTTTTCTGGGAGAAAAGCATAGATATATCAGTTCTTGATATTTGCAACTACAGGAAAATTGTGTCTTACTGTGTCCTCTCAATGTCTTCACACAAGAGAGTCAGATCGGACAGTCTACAGACTGTTTATTAAATTTAAGATTAAAAGCTTAGAAATACATTATTCTAAAACAGGATTAGACAGATACTTTATAAATAAGTCAGATTTTAAAAAGGCATTATACTCAAATTGCTCTAACTAAATTGGGATGGGCTATCTTCTTCCCATCTTGTCAGGACACATCATTGCCCTCTTCCATCATTGAAGGTCTTTTTTTTGAGAGAGAGAGAGAGAGAGAGAGAGAGAGAGAGAGAGAGAGAGAGAGTCTTGCTCTGTAGTCTGTGCTGGTCCTGAACTCACTATATAGTTCAAGATAGCTTGAAAGCATGGCAATTCTTCTGTCTCAGCCTCCTGAGTGCTGGGATTACAAGCATGTACCTGGTTTATATGGTACCGGGGAATCAAACCCAGGACCTTGTGTTTGCTAGGCAAGTACTCTAACATCTGTGCTATTTCCCAGCCATAACATGTCATTGTTAAAGAGATCCTTCTGTACATCTAGACCGTAGTCCTAAGCTTTGCCACTAAACAGCTGCTAAACAGTTGCAGGATCTTAAAACAAGTTAATTTCATTGTCTCTAGAATATAGACAGTTTAACTTCTTGCATGCCATATAAAAATGCTTAAAATTGAAAATTTAGAATATAGAATAGGAGCAGCAGCAAAGATAGCTTCAGGTTCTTGGAGTGCTTACAGATACTCTTCAAAAAATAAAAACTCTGCATGACTTATCTCATTCAATTGCCATGGCAACCATGGAATGCCAGTAACTGTTGTTTTGCTCATTTGGTAAGAGACCACTGAGACAGAGAGGCTAGGGGCCTTGCCTTAGGCCACCCAGCTAGTGAATACTGGACGGAAGATTCCAGAAGTCTCTTCCGCGTACACTACTACCACTATCTTCCTTCACCCACTGATTAATACAAGAAAGTGTTACCCATAGTAGTGTGTATAGAAGTATTCTAGAACCTTACGGTGTTTGTTAGCATAGAGATTAATTGCAGGCACACCATTAAAAATGGAAAGACACGTTGCTGCAATCTTTTATCTTTCCTGGTTTGGGAATTTACCAGAAGTTGCTGGCTAGACTTCCTCTTCTAGTTGAAACCATATTTTCCCCAAGAAAACTATTTCACCCGACAAGGATTGTACAGTTTAAGTGGAAATGCTGCTTTTGATAAGAAAGTCTTCAGGGTTAAAGAAAAAAAAAAAAAAAAAAACAGAGCTGGGCCAGATACCCTACCTAACAGGTCAGATGCGCAGTTGCAGCATAATGGGGAATTGCCAGACCTAGCAAATTTTCTGTTACCGTAAGACACCGAAGACTCTTGCAGAAGCGCAAACCTTGGCCCTGACTCGCGGAGCAAAGGTCTCTCTGGCAGTCTCTTGGGAGAGGTGGCAACCTTTCAGACATGGGTGGCCTGGTTCTCGCCTTGGTTCAACAAGCCCGCGAAGGGTGGGAGCATCCATCTTAGAAGGAGATGGAAGTGGGGAGGCTCCAATGTTGAGAATGTCTTTTTGTTTTCTTTCTTCTGTGATCTCATGTGGCTCCGTCGCCTCCTTGCAGCTGGGAAAAACATAATCTTCAAAGGGCTTCCTTACGCCAAAGAAAAATAGGAGGCCAAACTTGGAGGAAACCGTTTTTTTCTGATGCTGGAAGGATAAACACATGCAAGTTATTATAGTGACAAGAAGACTAAAGCAAAATGGGTTCAGAAAGGTTTAGATCCACATATTGAAAAACAGATTATTAACAAAGGCTGGCATAGCTTTTCTTTTTCTTATCCTTTGAAGGTAAAGTTCAGGGAGGAAATTACCCTTCCCAGTGGAGGATCTCCTGCAGGCTCAGATAAGCCATATTTTGGTGCAGAGTGAACCATGGGATTGACCTAATTAGCTACTTTTGTCTTGTTAATGAGGCTGACTGAACCCCACTGCTTTGGAAAAGATACCCTGTTAGGAGCAGTCGTGACTTATGAGGCTGTGAGTCCAGAGGCCACCTTTGTAGGATGCCTCACTCCACAGGTGACTTCCGGCTAAAGTATCATATCTTTAAAACCAGTGTCTCACCCTCCTTAATATGGAAATTACCTGTGGAGGTTCTTTAAAAAACCTGGAGAGGCTCTAGTCCTGCTCATGTAAAAACTGTTAAGTCAGAATCTGCAGGAGGAACTACATCTTAAATGTTTAAAATCTTCACAGGTGATTTCCATGCAGGGCCCAGGTTGAACGTGATCCTGGGGAACCCTGGCTTTCTCCTTATCATGACTAGATGCTGCCAGTGCCCACTTCCTCTTTAGCTTCCACAATGCGGTATGAAGCACAGTACTTACATTTATTTATTTATTTTTTTAGTCAGAAAAATCAGGTCTATCTGTTTGTTGTCAGTACCCAGATCAAGCAAATCATAGAGCTGGTATTGCTTAAGAAACTTAAAACAGGTCTACACACACAAAAAAAGCCCGCATTTTCTTAAGGGCAGTTTCTTGGCACCTGTCTGCAACTTGAATGCAATTAACAAGTGTCTACACTGATGTTACTTACAATGGATTGAACGTCCTTTGCTTGAAATGCTTGGGACCAGTGTTCCAGATCTTAGGTTTATTTATTTATTTATTTTAAGTTCAGAATATTTGTGTATGCATAAAGAGATTCTTTGGAAAAGGGGCCCACTTCTAAGCACGACATTTATTTACATTTCACATACACCTTTTACATTGTAGCTTGAAGGCATTTTATACATTATTTTTGGTGTGTTTGGGCTTTGACTTTGACCTGTCACTTGAGGTCAACTGTGGAATTTTTCACTTGTGGTATCAAATAAGAGTGCAAAAAAAAAAAAAAATTGGTATTTGGAACATTTTAAATTTTCACATTAAGTATGTTCAACCTCTTAGTTCTCTGGTCAAACTGTCTGGGTCCTAATCAGGATGAAGAGGAGGAGGAGGAGGAGGAGGAGGAGAAAGCAGTAGTTGTTTTCCTGACTCACTAAACTACCGAATTCTATGAAATGACAGGCATGACTTTGAATAGACAGTTTTATTTGATGTTCCACCACTATGATCTTGGATAAGTTATTAACTTTGCTGAGCCCTAGGCTTTTTCTTAATTTATAAAAATAGGGACATCACATTAAATTGGTAGCTATCAAAACTACTACAAGTGGCTGGTTCAGTGAGAGAGTGCTCATCTATTATGCGTGAGGCCTTGGGTTTCCACCACCAGCACTGAAAAAAAAAATATCACCAGGGGGTTCTTCCTCCGGGACCCCACTTGAGATCACCACAAATCTCTGGTCTGATGACCCCCAAAGAAGAGAGAGCATCTAAATCTTAACGGTGAAGGTCTGCCTAGGTGCCTTGAGCTATCAGCCTGACTTTCCCTGGGGTAACCAGTTGTGGGCTGCCAACCTCTCTTTTAGAGAGAAACCAGTAGAGAAAGACTGGGTCGTGGTTCTGATGGTTTGCCACTGGTTAAAGAGTTCAGTAATCTATCCCCAGGTTCCCTCAGAACTTCAATATTCCAGATATGGAAATTTCCCATTTTATCAACTCTTGGCTGAGTCAGTGTACAAAAAGAGACACCAATCAAAACTATGGTAATATGTGGGACACGGTCATTTCATGACACGATCTGTAGCCGATGTGAAACAATTGACCGTGTTGAATAGTTAGAATGAATATACAAAAATAGAGCCTTGAAGGACAAGGGCTTGAGAGAAGATGAAGGAGGAAGCGCAGAGGGATTCCCTGCAGTAGGACCTCAAATCTGTCTGAAGCTGAGTCTGTGCTCCGTTCTAGAACCCTCCAGAACCCGGGGAAATACGCAGAGAGTTTTCCGTCAAAAGAAAAACAATTTAGGGAAGTGGGAGAACTGACGTTGAGACAGATGAAACGGTACAAAACTCCAATAAACTCAGGTATCACTCTGGAATTAATGGAGGACAAATCGGATCTGCTGTTAACTTAAATACCCATCTGCTCACATCCCTGGAGCCCATAAATTTGTAGGGTAATTAGTTGTTGCCTTCCCTGGAACCACGGGGGGCTAACCAAGTTCCCTGGAGTTCTGCTACACACACAGCCTTCTTTTCCCACCTGTTCAGACACCTGGGCTGGTGAGGAAGGAAGGAAAATTGAAGATGGTCCATTCTGGGGACATCCGAAGAGTTTAGAGGAGACAGTGACGATCCTCATGTCTTCATCTAAATGTTCCCCAAAGACAGCTTTAAGAAATTTCCAAACCAATCAGAATTTTCTTTATTATTTTCCATCAGCACAACAAACGTTGTCTTTCTTATCTCTCCAATTATCGTCCCGTCTTCTACCTCAGTCTCCTTCTGCCACCTGACTTGACTTTTCCAAAAGCAATTCTGTTGGTCCCAGCAACATAAAACCTTAATACAGGGTCCTCAGCATAATCACTTCTTAATTAAGTCAAGCTATAGCTCGGTTTCCCAGGATTGTTTCCAGGGGGCTTAATTTTACTTCTGCTCAAAATTAATATTTTCTACTTTATACTTAAAAGAAACAAAGAGAGGGAAAGAGAGAGTGGCTGAAAAGAAACCCGAGAAGAAGGGAATGAAACAACGGTTAAATGAAAAGAACATTCATATTTCAACTCCCGTTATGGAGCCCTTCAAGCCTCTGTTGTTATTTCAGCAACTAATACTCAGTCTGTGACATTCACTTTAGCAAAACAAAGCATGGATCAAGGTAATTAAATGGCACAGCTCAGAGAGAATTAAGGGATGATTCTATCAACAGGAGACACCTGCTGATATGACACTTCCCACGTGCCTGCTGTGTCCTGGTTGCACCCTCCCTGGCCCTGGGGGTCTCAGGGAGCCTGCTGGCTGTTCCCACGCACAGTACCTAGCTGTGCATGTGAGCAACAGTCTGAGCTCTGTGCACAGTCCATGAAGGCGTTAGGTCCAAGAGACCCATGCTGCTAGTGAAAGCAAGTCCCTTTTAAGAATGGTCTTTTTCCAAACCCAGAAAGGTTCTAGGGGTCTCTTCCTCAGCTCTCTCGGCTCTCTTTCACAAAAGCTCATGGCATAGTCATCAGGAGGTAACAACAAGCCTGTTCTTCATAAGAAGGTGCAGGATGCATGTGCCACCCAATGACCTTGTCTACTATCCATTCATAGTCACTGAGATGACTAAGCTTAATTATTTATGTGTCTTGGGAACCTCCTAGGGATTAAAAACCCCACCTCCCCTGAGTGTGCCTGAGTGAGTCCTGGATGCATGACCTTGGATCTGACCCCTGGACCCTTTCTCTCTGGGTCTTTTCCACTGTGTTCTGCTTCTAGTGGCCATGAATCTAGCAGCTTCTCTATGCCTTTCTGCCATGATGTTTCTGCCTTGGAGCCAGCAATCATTGGCTGAAATCTTTGGAACCGTGAGCCAGATTAAATCTGTTCTCCTTTAAGTTGCAGGTGCCAGGTGTCCTGTCCAGCAACAGGAAAGCTAAGTAACAAAGCCATTTGTTCTGCACTCACTGCACACCATGTAGTTGTTATGAGAGATGTAACCACCAAATATAAAAATGGGGGGCTGCCTTCGTCCCGCCTGCAGGTCCCCAGGTGGCAGGGTCAGGCGAAACTCACTCTGAGAGTGTACAGCAGAAGTGTGAAAGTGCACCAAACAGTCCTCAGACTTGAGCCTGAAGGTGTATCCCTTAAGGACGCGCTCCGCTGAGCTGGGGGCTGGGCAGGATATTCGCAGTTAGTCACAATCCTCTGTGTGCAGATAAGCTGCACACCTTACACCGCCACTTGCCCCAAGTCTTCACTACAGAGGCCCTGGGGGGATGCAAAGTGAGTCAGGAACTATATTCAGAGACCCAGGCAGGCTTCCTCCCTCCTCCGGCTTCCAGATGAGGCTGATGATATTCTAAGGGGAAATTAGGAGGCCAAAGGAGGTGGAAGGACCCAGAGGCGCCTGTCAGAGGAATACCTTAGTGGTTATGGCTTCATATGGAATGTGAGACTTCATGAGATCTTACCTGGTCTACGCAATCACACCTGGACTACTGTCTCCAGCGGAATGAAGGTGCTGGCAAGCTTCATTCAGGGCCTGTCACGGATGCTGCCCCAGGAGATTTTCTGCTCTTTTCGTTTGATGATCAGCCAGTAGGTCCCCTGTGCCCCTTACTGAAACTTATCTTAAAAAAAATAAAAACAATAAAAAATACTAGGGATGTAACTCACTCAGTGCAAAGGCCCTGGGTTCGTTTCTCAGTCACACACACACACACACACACACACACACACACACACGCATACACGAGCACATGCATGTGCACACACACACACAGCGGTACTCAGGACGTAGGATTTCTCAATTAATTTCCTTCAAAATATCATCATGATGGATTTAATTTGGGGGAATATTAAAAGATACTTTTTCCTTTTTTCCAATTTGGGTACAAAGGAAAATAATTTCTTTCTTTTCTGAAAAAAAATGAGGATGATAGTGTGTCTGCATATGGTCAGGTGTTTTTTAACGGGAACTAGGACAATATCATCATTTATCTGTATTTGTCATTCTTACAAAAAGCAAATAAACAAAACCCTGAATGTTTCTTCTGCAGTGAGGAGACTTACAAGATCTGTCCAAACATTCACTCTGCTACCTTACTAGATTGTTGATGCCCTGAATCCATATAATAAGATACAATGGAGTGAAACTGATTACTCTCTGGGCTGTATTTTAAGTGCTTTTTAAATGATCATTAAACCTCAAAATAATCCAGCTGGATTGATACCATTATCAACCATGTAATTGCTAGGAAAATTGAGGCATAGAGAAATAAAATGACTACGCCAAGGTCATAAGAAGCGGTCGAGTTTGGTTTCGTGAGGAGGCCATGAAGATGCTGTGGTTTTGCTGAGCTGTTTTGCTAGAGAGGTACCTCCTTTCTTCTGTGAATACATTTTCTCTTCCCAGCCTTCCCTATAATACACCGCCTTCCTCAGCCAGATACCAGTGGCTGGAAGAGGGCAAGGACAGCTGGAATTCTGGGGAAAGGAGCAGAAGAGCTCTCAATTTCAACCTTGCCTATGACCTTCGACCCACATGCTAAGTAGGGAGAGACTCTGGTACTAAACCACACCATATGGAAGCTTCTTTTCCTTCCTTTCCAGTCAAGTGTTGTTTTTTCAGGCATCCAATTTCAGAATTCACCTCTTTCATGAAATCTTTGTCTAACTATGCTGTTTTGTAATCTTCTGGCTTTTATGTATTTAGGGCCACATAGAGAGATGGAGGTGCTTTTTTTGTACATATCACTATGTTGTATAGAGTAGTCCTCATGTATTTTAAGATCCCCAATAAAAGTATGGTGAAGAATAAATCCTGCATATACTCAGTTTTCCTAAATGTATTTATCAATGATAAAATTTAACTTGTACGTTAGGAAGAGGAGGATATTAGCAAACAATTGATAATAACATAGAATTATTGCAACAATATACAATTATGAAAATTATGTGAAAGCAGTCTCTCCTTTGAGAGAGCCAAGACCATTGTTAGTATCTTTAGACCATAGTTGGCCACAGGTGACTAAAGCCTTGGCAAGGGAAGCATGAGGGGGGAGGGGAAGGTTCTCCATCAATGCCTGTCTACTATACCTTTTTAGGACCTGAGAATCAAGATGTGATGTTCTATAGAGCGTGTTTGTTGAACAGCTGATGTTTGAACATGACCTCTACATCATTCTGTACAGTCAAAGACATCCATGATCCTCAGTGTTTGCAAAGAGACACACAAAGACTTAGATAGGTTTTAGCTGTGAAACTTGAGTATAAAACTGAAACCAAATTTTAAGTGTAGGCGTATATTCATAGAAGCACATGTGTAAAGGGCTTAAAAACAGAGGTAAGTATAGTTGATCATCTAAGACCAACCTCAGCAAACAAAGTCTCATGGGCAAAATCTGGCCCATCATTTGTTTTGAACACATAAAGCTTTATGGGAACACAACCACAGTTGTTCTTTCGCACGGGGTCTACTACTGTTGTCCCACCACAGCAACAGATTGAACAGCTGGGCAGGGACCATTGGATTCCCAAGCAGAGAGGTACTTTCTGGTCTTTCCTCTGCTTCTATTTTTGATGCACTCAACTTTCTTCTAAAATTCACATTGGAAAAAAATCTATGAAATTCTACTTTCTTCCCCACACCTTAACCTATTTCCTTTCTTGGAAATTTTTTACAATTACCAATTGGAAAAGAGGACACTCAGAACTTGTTTCTGTATGTGGATTATTTCTCCAGAATATTCAGTGCCGAGGTCCACTAAGAGGCAAATTGAAGATAAAATTCCTGACTCTTTAGTGTGCTTCCCCTTTCCACACTACATTTTAGTAAGAGCAGTACTAACATTCTTTGTGCATTGTCTGACTCTTACGATCTTTTTGCCGGATCCTGCGATTTGGTTGGAAATTTCTGAGGCAATGTGTTTATCATCACCCAGTTCTTGACACCTCGCAACAGAAGCGTAGATTGGAAATTGAAAAGAAGCAAACCCCAGAGGGGATTTAAATCTCAGAATTTTTAATATTTGAAGGTTTATTTCAATTCTAACCTGACATCCTCAGGAAGACATGTTTCCTGGTTTTCCTTAACAAAGAGTGTGGCGGAGCCTACAACGTGTGAGTTCACTCTTGTATTTTTATATTGCAGAAAAAATATGATGGGGAGCTCACTAATTCTAAGCCCATCTATACTCTTTGCTGAGAAATGTATGATGGTCTAAACCCAGAATTATGTTATTATATTATAGAACCAAAATACACACAAATATAGTCTGAACTGACAGGCCACATTTCATGGCTTCTAGATCTTAAACTACGGATTGAAAGCTTGGTGTCTAAACCCTAGCATAACTGCCTGACAAGTTTGGGTTAACTCTTCTTACATCCCACACATTTTATCAGTAGGATTATATCCCCCACCAACTTCCGTTAACTAAAGGTCAAGTGGATCATGAAAAGGGTTCCAGAAATAGCAAGGCAAGTCCTTGAGACTCAGAAGCATTTTATCCAGGAAACCATGAACTCTGAGCAAAGAAAGAAATTCAGAGCTTACTTCAAACTTGAGGCTTTCCCCATTAAAGATTTTCCTAAGTGATAGCATGGACGTTCACAGGTTATTAAGGTGAACCACAGGTGAAAGTGTGTCTCTAACCTTTGAGAATGGCACCACAAAGGACAGCCACACACTAGGCTAGAGTGCTTGGAAGACTTCTGGGGGAGCCCCCTAACTTCTAAAACAAAGAAGGGAAAGCTATGAAAGCAGCTTGAAGGCTGAGCAGTCAGACATACAGGGCATACATTCTGCTAGGAGATTTTTCTGCTTGATCTATTTGATTTATCCCAGATTTCAAAATTGATAAATCATTCCAATTTAATAAATAATAAAATTAAGAATAGCATAGTTAAACAAACTTTCAAAACTTAAAACTTTTTAAATGATAAAACTATATAAATCCATACCCTGTTTCTAAGGTGAAATGTCTTGAGTTAAATATATTACTACCCTAGGCTTTTTCATGAGCCAAACCTGGGAGAGTTCACCCGTCATACCTTATAGGTAATACTTTCTTTTTATAACTCAAGAAATGATAATTTTCATAACTTACTTTAGGTAGTTTCCCTTAGGTAAATATTATATCCTAGCTTAGGGTCCAGTTTCTTTTGGTAACAGATACTGTTACCAACTTCCACATACTTATTTGTAATAGCAATATAAGTAAATTATTTCTGTTATGAGAAGGGTGGAGGTGAAAGTGTGAATGGTGGGATAGAAACCATCATCACACAATTATTTCCTTACTGTACTAGTGAATTGTGGGAGAACACAGTCTCATGTCAACTCATTACACATCTCTCTTGAATGCCTTCTTAAAGAATATTCATGACCTACTTCTGTGTCCTAGCTAAAAAGGGCAACAGATTTGTGCAGTCTGAGAAGAAATTAGAGTCTTGTGCAGCCTATCTAGAAAGAGGACGAAGGGGAACAAAATTACCGTGGGTTGCCTGAATGGAAATGCAATGTATAAGAACCTGTCAGGTAACAAGCCTGAGCTACAGAAGAAAGGTGCGCTACATGACATCTCTTGCTATTTTGCCCCAAACCATGCTCATGTACCATTGTGTGGACATGGGTAGGCACGCCAACAGCCACACCTGTGCCTATGAGCACTGCCACTCAAGCTCTGGCACTGCCATGCGTGATGAACAGTTCAGACCAGATTTCTTTGCTTATGTCCTCAGCCAAAAGAAAGCAATGAAAACCCTGTGTTAATTAATGATAGTAAGTGGGAATTTAGTTAAATCAATTACTTCTTCAGGTCATTGCTTTGATAGCTATAACCAAGAATAGGCAGAAAGGGCGAGTGGGCTTCCAGATACAGTGAACTGTCTGCCTGTCTGGACGGGGGTGGGAGGGTGAGAATAAGCCCGAACAGATAAAATGTGCTCAGAATACTCCCAATCCCCATGAGTACCAGGAGAGAGCCTCATCGTTCATAATCCTGCAGTGCGTGGTCTGATAATTGCCTTAATCACTAGAGAAACATGGCTGCAATGTACTGAAATAAGCCATAAAACTCATTACAAGATAACAAGATTCTATCTATTCTCTGAGGTCACACTAGAGCTTCATAAGGTCAAAGAGTTAATAACCCTGTGCAGGAGAAACACTGTGGATAAGAAACTGTCTGTGTGTGCACACATATGGCTTCAATCTTCCCAGATTCCAGGACCACGGATGTGGTGGTTAGGGCTATAAGAAAGCTGATCATAGTTCTTGAATAGCCAATCTGATTGTATTTTCCTTTGGTAACTTCTAGAGTGAAAACTTCTAGAATATAAGTAAGTTTTGTATTTATAGAATATTTGATTGCTATGCTTTTAACAATATACTATTAAAACATAGACCAAACATTTCCTCTTAAACTATAATGACATATATGCAAGATGCATTACTTATAAAATAATACTAATTTTTGGCAGTCCTAGAATTTTAGTTTTTACCAAAATTATTATTTTTATTAGCATGTATCTATAGAGCATAAAAATTACATTCATCTTGAGGAAGTGGTACGTATCTTGTTTGGCATACTTTGTAAAGTTAGCATTTTCCATACTAACGCCACATTTTGTTCTGTGAAACTCTAGTGACCTCAACATGGGTCAACCTGTGGATCTAGAATCGAAGCAGACAAGCTTCTTTTTCTATCAGCCTAAAGAAATGAGCCACAGATGATACTGAGAAAGGAGTGTCAGTATTACTACTTTCATCTTCTTAGGCCCTTGGACGGAAGAAAAAGACCCCGAGAAGTGGGACTGTGTCCAGTGTTGGAAGAATTGTGAGGTGCTCCAGAGTGTCACTGCACTGAGAGACCACATTCTCTGCCAGGGAAAGTGAGGGGCAAATGCCTCTTAAAGACAATAGAATTCAGTGGTGCGAAACATGATGTTTTCTTAAATTTGAGTATCACAACTTTACATCTGTGTTATTCAAGAGTCTTAGACTTATGTTGGTTAAACCTGGCCTGCGGGCCATGGTGGCTCCTCTATGTTTGCCCTCATTTGATGCTGGTGCTCCATGCCCATTTTTCTTTTAGGCCTCTCGTCCAATGTCATTCCTTACTCTTCTCCATAGCTTCTGAGAGTCCAGTCTTGCCTTCTGACTTAGACTTTTATCACAGTTTCTCAATAAAAACTAAGAACACAAATGCAGTACATATGTCTATAGTCCCAACTATTCCAGAAGTTGGGGGAGGAACAGTGCCTGAGCCTAGGGATTTGAAAGCAGCCTGGGCAACATGGTTGAGATCCCCATCTCCAGAGAAAAAAAAATAAACAGAGATTGAAGAACGTCAATAGTTAGCAAGACCGACAAAAGGATGTTTGTGAAACTAAAATGAGACTACGTGCCTGGCTCACAGGACATCCTCAGTTACATTCACAGGTATCTTCCTGGCCACCACCATCACAGCCACCATTGTTACCACCATAATGTAAGAACAACTGCATTCATGGGTGTAAAACGAAGGGCAATTGGCTGTTTTCTAGCATTGCTATAGCCCTACAAGGCAAAAATGAGCTCAAATTACAGCAGAAAAAAAACCCTGACTTTTAAAAAACATAAATTACTAGGAAATTTTGTTATTTAATTCCAAGGAAATATCAAGAAATTCTTTTGCCTCCTCCCTCTAGGGATGATAAATGAGTTATTGTTTGGAGACAGGGTAATGCCAGTGCCAGCTGCAAATGTTTGCAGGCATTTAGATACTATTAGTCATCAATAAAGTCTGTGCAAATTTAATCTACTGATCAGGATTCCTAGGTTTTTGTTTGTTCAGTACATGTGGTTTACAAATCTGTGGATGAGAAACACTAGGAATGTGATAATTTTTCAGCTGGCCGTACGAACACTAGTTCTTGGCTTTTGCAACTGCCAACTCCTATAGAAAGTATTTTCTTTAAGTTTGCTTTGTAAAAACGATTTATATTAAGCGTCCTGCAAATGCATTTAAGAGAGATTTACTTCGATAGATATCATGTAGGTGGTTATTGCGGAATTAATCCTCAATAAATATGCTTTTAATAATCATTTGGTTTTCATTTAACACACAGCAACCATATAAATTCTATTTGTGTAAAGCTGGTTGATAAAGCAAATTGAATAAATAACAACCAGTTATTAAAAACACTTATTGAGAATTAATACTTGTTACTAACTTCCCTCAAATCAATTGGACATAGTAAATAATATATTTTAAGAAGATTCCCTGGAAGATGCTGTGGAATAAAGCTTATTTACTGATGTCGGTAGGATTCTTGGTTATATATCCAGCTTGGGACTAGTAAATTTAAATTTTTGCTTCCTAGGCTGGGGATAAATAAAAAGATCATAAAAAGTAAGATGGAGTCTACCAGGATGGGGATGCTTAGGTCAGCTCATCAGCTGTGCTGCTTGGGGAAGGTCAGTGAGCATTTGGACACGTGCCTGAGACATCCGGGGGGGGGGGGGGTGCTACACCGGAGCTGGTTCTCTGTCCTAGACTTTGGCACTTCTCTACCAGAATCGTTAGAGTGGGGGAGCAGGCACCAGTTCCTAAATCTGCTCTAGACCCATGAGCTAACGTGTGACCATGGGCCAAAGACAGCCTGTCTAACATCAGCATTCTCTTCTGTAAAATGGGACTTCCAAAAAAAAAAAAAAAACAGACTAGGCTTCTACAAGGATGAGACACAATAAGAAAGATAGAAAAGGGTGTCGTACACAAGCAGAGATGTGGTTATTGGGGTGTTTTGTCAATGAGAGAGGGCTTGAGATAACACCCACAATCCCTTGGTAAAGCCTACTTGAAATCAAATACATTTTTCGGGGGTGGGGGCAGGTGGCATCCAGAGGAGAGATGACAGATTTCTAGTGGCTACAAAACAAAGCAGATCAAGCCGGCACTCCAGTTTTGGTGAGAGCCCACATTCAAGGCCACACAGCTGACAGGGAGACAAGATGCTCCTAGCGTCTTGGGTTCACCTCCCCAAGGGTGCCATCCACCTTGTGGTGTGTATCTGTGGAGCTTGTTAGATATTCAGCATTGCAAGTCAAGGAAACAAGTGGCTGATATGCCTTAACCCTGGGAAGAGGCAGAGCAAGTTTCGGGTTTGTGGCGTTGGAGCAAGACCTATCTTCTCACAGGCACTCTGTGAGGCAAAATTAGGGGCCTAGAAGCTGTGGAATGGGTCCACCACCCTCCCCTGGCTGCTGGGAAGCCTAAGGGGAAGAAGAAGGAGCCGGACTCCCCTTTTCATGCAAACAAGTTCAAGTGGACACCACGCTTCTACTCCTCAGTACAGGAGCAGGAAGAGCAGGTATCTGAGCACGAGGAGAGGCTTCAGCCCCTGGGGCCAAGGATTGAGCCTGGAACACATGTGACAGCCACTTGGAATGCAACTTGTGCTGTTGACAATTGCTCTAGCTTTTCCTGCCCTGCCAGACTGTTTACTGGAACAACCTTATTACTGCCTCCTAAAACTCCCCATAAAACCCATAGATCATGGGCTATAAGACCTACCGTGAGCCACCAGCCTGCATGATGAGTTACTGCAATTTCTTGTCAGGCACTGGAGGACAGGGGCCTCGCCGACCAGGTGCCCAGCAGGGTGCCCAGTGTGGATCAGGGGAGCAGGTGTAGAAGTCAGGACCAGGCAGGAAGGAAGAGGAGCCCTCACCTGTCTTTCCTTTCGCCCTCTCATGGCTTACTTTCTGCAAGGGTTTTCTGGTTTCTTTGTTCCTCTTGTTCTTTCAGTCTCACGTGTCCCCCACCTACTGTTTCCTGTAGCCTGAAGAAACAGATGTGGGAAGGCAGAAAAGACAACTTCCTAGTTGGTCCTGTTCCCGCAGGAGCACTGGAATCACCTGAGGGCTCTGGGGAGGCTACATGGCTCAGGCCTGGCTGGCTGCCGCTGTGGGAAAAATCCCTGTTGAATTTCAAAACCTGCCTTTGCTTTGGCTGTGATCAACAGTCACAGCAGGGCCTCTGTGTTTTACTATATGAACAAGCTCAGAGGGAGGGAGAAAATTCAGGCACCTAGCTCGTTTCTCCCCTGCTGTCTTCACAGTAGTAGCCTGGCTGAGTGGAGGTCACACAGAAACCCACACCTTGGGCATGTGTTGCCCTGAGCTGAGCAACTCTGGAGGAGCTGGGAAACAAGTACACACACAGCCCAGCTTCAGTGGCTCCTAGCCCTCACCGGTGCAAAATGGGGGATCTGTAGCATACGTAGGGATGGAGCCAGTGCTTGGCTCCTACCTGAGCTTCCTGAGCACACAGACCAGAGCATCACAAACGTGGCATCCTGCGGGAGCTCTGGGAATGCAGATACGGACCACCTGAGTACACGCCTGACAGGGCTCAGCCTTCTCTGCATCTCCCTATGGTCTCCTTGGATAGTCTCTAAGGCAGAGGTTTTCAACCATTTTGACACCAGGAACTGGTTTAATTGAAGACCATTCTCCCAACGATGGGGAAGTAGGGGGAGAAAGGACATGTTACTGTCACCCAGTAGGATGTTGGAGGATAGCTTTTTAATGGCCAGTAGGAGCAGGAGGGGACCCAGGAGAAAAATTCCACCTCCTGTCAATCAGTAAGAGCATTAGGGCTTAATCGGAGCGCTCTGAGAGGAGGTGGAGCTTTCGCTCACCTCTCCAGTCCTGCTTGCCCTTAGTCTGCTCCGCAACCCAGTCCCTCCAAGGCCATGAACCTGTACTTGTGAGACCTGTGCTGGGGATCCTTGCTCTAAGACAAGCAAGACGCTTGGGTGAAAACGAGTCGCTGTAACAGATCTATAAATTGCAAAATTCTGTTCAAGTAAAAATCCTTATGGACTCAGGTTGCTACAACCACTAGCCATGTGGACTAGATTCGTGGGTGTGTGTAGGAGACGTTTGTCACGTACTTGATAATGATGGAGCACATCCTGCCTTCCTTTCTCCTAGGAACAGTATGACATCCTTTGGTATTGTTGCCTGTCAAACGGGAAGCTCACTCATTGGTTAATTCAACAGACATGCAGCCCTTGCATGCACAGGGCTATGCTGGATGGCAGTGGAGCAGGGCAGCCTCTCTTCTATCCTCAGAAAGTGATTCTGTGAGTTCAGAAGATTTGCTTTGGAAGAACCTCCTGCGAACAGGAGAAGCACACGGGATGCTCCCCTCGTGGCATTTTGGCTGGGGAGGCTTCTTCCACAGAAAGTATTCTTTCCAGATGGTAGGTGGACCCCTTTGGACCCCAGTAAGCCTGCTGCCCTTCTGCCTGTCCCGGATTTGTGTGGTAGGAAGTGAGAGAACCTCATAGCCACAAAAACTACAAGTCTCACAGCAGTAACTCTTCTAACCTGGACCACTTTTCCTTCCAAGAGCTGGGGACTGACGAAGCCGTGCTTCTCAAAGTCTAGCCTCTGACCAGCACCAGAAGCCTCAACTAGCAAATCATAAATGCAAACTCTCAGGCCACACTATAAAGCTGCTTGACTACATACCCTGGAGTTCAGACACTGTTTAAGAAGCCCTCCTGGGGTTGGCAGACACATTCCAGCAAGCCAATTCTCAAAGAGGCCTGAGAAACACAAATGCATGCGTCCCACATTCAGGCAGATAGACAGACTGAGGTGCAGCTTGGGGATGAAGACATTTCAGTCCCTTGGAGGTGATCCAGCCAAAACTGAGACTCATTATCAGTCTTGTGTTCTCATCTGTGGAGGACAGGGTGCCTCCAGTCTTCGCCTTCCTGCAGGACTTCCGTCTTTCTGCTTCTCTGAAGTTCTAACAATTTCCAGGCACTTATCTAGTCATTAAGGAATAAACACTAATTAGTAGAATCTCAACTGGCCCCTTTCACCTTCCTTGGAGACAGCTCACAGGAAAGCAGGGGACGGGAAGCACAGCAGGGGCAGCGATGCTCCCTGGAGCATCTGGAAACTGGGAGAGGTGGCCGGCTGGGCAGTTCTTGTGCAGGTGGCTTTTTTACGCTACTTTCCTGCCAGAGACACAAAGGAAGAGGCTGTAGGCAGGCAGGTGGGCTTGGACAACAGTCCTGCTTGTTTTAGACCCCCCCCCCCCCCAACTTTATGGTAGAGGAAGAAGGAAGGGAAACAGAGATCCCCAGAATGTTCAGTGACAGCATACTGCTATGTCCAACTGCAAGCATCAGTACATATGCTCCTTGGAAAGGAAAAAAAAAATCTCTGCAGCCATGCCATGCTTGGCAAGGAAGGGAAAGAGGCTCTGGTGTCCACTGGGGGCCCAGGGTGCTGTGAACATAGTTCCCTTCTAGTGTAAGGGGACCAACTCCCCTGTCCCTCCTGACACCTTCCCATTCTACATCCCTGGATCCTGGGAAACATTCTTCCCTGGTCCACGGAAAGAACAAGAAGGCATATAAGGGACTGCTGTGCCACTTCCACTCTGGTCCTCCACTGCTTCCTTTGTGCCCACCCAGATTCCAGCCTGCCATTTCCTAGGGCTTCAGTTTTACCCACAACAGTGTTAGTGCCAGATCTTTCCCTCAGATCACAGAGATGTAGGCGGGAGGCCGTGTCTCCCATACTTATTCTTATTGGCCCGGGGAAGGTAGGAAATTCCACCTTTTCCTCACCCCCACTGACTTTGGTGGCTAGCTGTGGAAGATTGTTCAGATTCACCCCACACTCTTTTAAAACACTAGTACCTCAAGATGGCCAATTTCATGTCTTCACCTGATAGGCTCAGGTCAGTTGCTCAGGTCTGATTGTGCCCAAAGTCCAGCATGGTACTTTGTGTGCTACCTCTAGGCAAAGTGACTGGCTGTAGATCTTGAGGAATCTTTCTCCCGATGACATGGATAAACATGGAAGTGGGCACTGGGCCTTGGTAGGTGCTCAGGGGAAGCGATGGAGACTCTTCCACCTGCAGCCTGGTCACAAAGGTACTGTTACAGGCTATCGCAGTGTGTCCAGAGGTCTTCCTGTGGTGGGCGATGTTGGGGGGCAGTTTAATTTCACACTATGGACAGGAGAAGGGTGTGGGGCATGAGGGCAAGGGATGAGGAGGAAGGGTCCTGAGTCTACAGCATGTGCCTTTTCCTCCTGTCCTTCTCTCCTCTAAGGCCCAAAGACATCATAACTTATGTTTGGGAGAAGCTAGTCTTGGCCCAAGTTTGGAGTGAGTATGTCACTGTGGCTACAAACTCTTCTCTGGAACATGGCTCATGTCTGTGTCACTTGAATTGTGCTTAAAATTTGTCCATTTTCAGTTTGCCTGAGTCCTTTGCGTTCCATGAGCCACTGTAGGTGCCAACACCGTTTCTTGGTTCCCAGAGGCTTGGATGTAGTGCAGACTGGGGAGGGGAGTGGTGACTGAGAAAAGGTGAATTAGAGAAGGGGTGACTCTTCAGTTGAAATCAATTTTTGAACACCTGGGCTGTTGTTATTTGTGGTTTTATGATGACCCTATAAAGCATAGCCAAAAAGTTGTAATGGCCTGAGCTTGTAGCACCCTGAATGGCACAAGAAGGTTAGGTTAACTTCCTAGGTTCCCTGTCATTCAGAGAGCCGAGCATCTGTGGCCAGTCTTTGATCTTGGGACAGATCACTGGGGAATTCCATCACAGAACTTTGCAGAGCAAGAAGAGGGGAGAAGCAAGCAAGCTGCTGCCCCTTGCTCTGAAGAAATGGAGGATGGAGGGATGGAAGAATGGGAGCAGCAGTGGCCAACAAGTTTTAATGCAGTATTTCAGCAGGAGCTGTTCACAAGGGCAGCCTTGTCTGTGAAATTTTCCACCCTCGTTTTGGGTTTTCTCTTTTATATTAATATTTTTTTCTATCAGTATTTATATTAATATATTAATATTAATATTAATAATAGAAACTACATCTTCTCTGTTGTTTCATAGTCTGTGTCTGTTTCTGTCTTGTCAGTATGAAGCCATGTATGACTCAGTATCTTCTCTTTCATTTTGTCCTCTGAAATCTAAGAAGCAGGGTTGTACCTTCCATCTCTGTACCCTGTGCTGTCACACTGTGTTATACTATGTATAGGTCCATAATCCCTTACCTGCAACTCTAAGTTCACAGAGGTCTGAAAACCTAAAACTTTCTTTTCTTTTCTTTCCTTTCTTTTCTTTTTCCTTTTTTTTCTGAGATAGGGTTACTTTGTAGTCCAGGCTGGTTCTGAACTCACTATGTAGCCCAGACTGGCCTTGAACTCAGGAAAATCCTCCTGCCTCAGTCTCCCAAGTACTGGGTGCTACCACATCCAGACATCCAGCTTATAAGGTTCTGGGAAATCAAATTTGGGTACTTAGTGCTCACATAGTACTTGCTGGATAAGTGCTCTAACTGCTGAGCTATTCTTCCAGTCCCCCAATACTTCCTTATATCTCAATGTGCAAAAATAGTTGGCAGAGGTGTTGTCGAGGATGCAAAGTCAACATGCATAGAAAGAAGCAGCTGTGCCCCATGGTGGAAGGGGAGTGGGGCGGAAGGGCGACACACCCAGGAGGCTCTGCTGCTGGACATTGCTCCAGCCAGCTTTGTGTCACTGCAACAAAATACCTGCTGCGGGCAAATTGGGAAGGGTGAGGAAGCTCATTTTGGCTCATAGTTCAAGAAGATAAGCCCAAGATTAGGTGGCCCTATCAGTTTGGCCTCAGGGGTGGGTGGTGCTGCATGGTGGAAGAGTACTGTTGGGGGAGAGGAGAGGGGGAAAGGGGGAAAGGGATGCTGTGCTCAAGAAGCAGAGAGAAATTAAGAGACAAGAGGGTCCCACATTCCCATCGAGTGTGCCCTAGGATCTTGCATAGCTCTCTCCTTAGAGGTCCCTGGCCCCTCCCAACACACTACGTTTGGAACAAAGCCTTAAGTTCGTGGGTCTTTGGGAGATGCTCAACATGCAAACTTTAGCAGATATGAAGGAAGAAGCACAACATGAGCAAGGCATCCTGTGATATGTTAGGTAGACATCGTGGAGGCCAGGCATCTGTGCAGGGCTGGACAGTAGATAAGATTCCTGAGGCTATAGGAAGTGATGCTTGGAGTCACATCTATCTTTCTCTGAGTATTTCCCCAACTTCTTTCTCATAAGCATATTTCTGTTGTCCCAAGGACTTTTCAAGCTCTCCTCAGCCTGGGCTCTTAATTCCATGTTGTTCATTATTTCCAATGTACACAGAAAACAGTCATCTCTCAGGATTCTCTATTGTGTAAGAGAGAATTCTGGGACTTACGTATAGATTATGATCAAAATATTTCCTTGAATGAAAAAAAGTATTCAGCATCTTTAGTCACTAGAGAAATATAAATTTTTAAAAAGCTGAAGTTCCCTCCTATTCTACTAAGAACTACTATTAAGAACTCAAAAAACAACACCAAATGGAGTGGATGTGAAGGGAAAGGAACGTTTTGATATTGTTGGTAAGACTATAAACTGGTATGACCATTATGAAAATTAGTATGATGATTCCTCAAAAAACTGAAAAATATATATCCCACTTGACCCAGCTATACCTATTCTGAAAAGGTTAGGATGCCTCTAACAGTGATGTAAGGGTATCTGTTTATAGCAGCAGACTCGTCATAGCTAAATCCTGGAGACTGCTAATCTGTCATCCATCAACAGATCGGTGGATAAAGAAACTATGCTATACATACACAATAAAGTAATACTCTTCCTTAAACAAAATGAAGTTTGGGTTATTTGTAGAAAAATAGAGGCACTTTGAGACCATTATGCTGAGCAAAATGAATTAGGCACAAAAGGTTAAATGTTGCATAGTTTCTCCAATCTGAGAAACCCAGTGTACACATCCGAAAAGAGCAGACATCAAAGGGTGATGATGGTAGGATACAGGGAGGCAGATGTTGTGCAGAGAAGAAGGAGATGTGGGGAGGAGCAAGAGGATGGGAAGGGGCAGGGAGGGAGAAATGACCGAGAGGTGCTGTGTATGTGTACCAGTCCTTCAGGTTGAAAGGAATGAATTTAGGAAAAAAAAAAAAAAACACTTTTTTTGAATGAGTGAATCTTTATAGGGTGGTGACATCTTTATGTGATAGGTTTTATTTTTAGAGTGGTTTTACGCTTCTGCAAATCTAAGTGGAAGCCGCAGAGCCTTCCCCTGAGCTCTGTCCCTCAACGCAGTCTCCTCCTCTGCATGGACATACTGCGTCAGAGGGGTGTGTCTCTTCTACTCACTGCCTGCTGATGACCGGTCCTTATTTTAATGTCTGTGTGTCCTTCTGCCACCTCCGACTTGAGAGCAGAAATGGAAGCAGACTTAACCTTGTGCTGTTAGGTCCGATCTGCCTACCTCTTTTTTCTCAGTCCCTGCTTAGAGGTTCTCAGGCTACCCAGAACATCACCTGGTGGCAAACCTGCAGAGCAGGGATGGACCAGGGTCAGGATCTCCCGGAGATGCAAGGAGGGAGGGAGGACAGTGCCTGTGCGACAGAGAGGACTCAAGGCAGAGCTCAAAGTGGAGATCCACAGGAGTTCAGGCTCCCCTCAGGGCCCAGAGAGGGGAAGTAAAGCGAGACACTCATGGCCTCCTGCTTACTCCTTGGAACCACACAGTTGTTCCCAGGTCCCTGGGGTCGTTGCAAGGAGTTTTCTTTTTCCACAATGTGGTTCAGGGGCTGCAGCGCCAGTCCCACCAAGCCTGTCAATTATTCGCTCATTACAGTCTACTGAGCACATCTAAAAGTCATTTGTGGCCTCACAACATCCCAGTGGGCCATTCAGGGGATGTAGAGTTCTCCCACTCCCAGGAAAGCAGAGCTGGTGGAGTGTCTTAGTTACTTTTTTGTTGCTGTGACTCAATACCTGACATCCACAAATTCAGGAAAGGAAAGGTTTATTTTAGCTCACAGTTTCATATGGCCACAATCCGTTCAGGGGCGGCCGGCAGCAATCAGAATACAGGACAGAGGCAGAGGTGGAGGCAGCTTCTCAGGACATCACAAACAGGAAGGCAAGCTGAGGCTAGTTGAGACTAGTCCCAGTCCTCCAGGAGGCAGGTACAGCTTATGTATCCTTTCAGGTCTCCGCTCAGTAATCAGTCCCTCCTGCATCCAGGTGTGGCCACTACACACCGTTAATCCTAACTCACACACCTTTAGTCTTAACTGCAATCCACCCCTCCAGACTAGACCCCAATCCACCAGCATCACATGGTTCCACAGACAATTTATAACATTAAGATGCATGAGACTTTTGGGAGACACTCCAGATCCTAACCACAACATGGAGCAAGGCTGTGGCATCTTGTATTAGGTGATAGGAAGTCTACCCAGGACTTGGGTCCTGCAAGTCTTCATATATGCTTTCTGTGGGGCATAATGGGCAGGCATCAATTTTAGGATCCTCTGGCCATGGCCTGTAATAAAAGCAGGTCAATTATTTTTTAGCTTAGTGTCTATGCCAGAACAACAACAAAAAGTCATCCTTCTTAAACGGATTATTTTAGTGTGTGTCAGAAGAAACATTTTTGAGGGAAATACTTTTAGAAAAAATATAAACATGCCGTTTGCCTCAGATCTTCTCCAAGTTGCTTACCCACCGATGTGATCCCCAGGGAACTGGGGGGAAGGGCTGTAGCTCTCCCCAAGCCTGTTTGACTATGGTGGCATGTTTGTCAGAACAATCTGAGGGGGGCAAACTCTTTGGGGAATGCAGAACCAACATGGCTGAATAAGGGACCCAAAGCTACTGCTCTGCTCAGTATTTAGCCCTTGGGTGTCCTCTGCACAGCGGCTCAGAAAAGCTGCGATGAGGAGGGTGGAAAGCTACCATTTTTAAAGAAGAGGCTAGAGTGACTTCAGTCATTCTGATGCAATAGGAAAACATTACTGGCCCTCCTCTGGGACCTACTATGTTCCACAACGTGATGCTCTTGGGAGATTTGGCACCAGGCATTGTGCAGTGGGAGAAGCTATTCTTGAAAGTAGATGATGTAGAGTCTGGGTTCCCTGATGCCAGAAGAAACTGAGTCAACCAGCAGTGAGAAACTCGTTGTGTGAAGAGGAGAGCTCTAGGGACCAGGAGTAGGCTAGTGGGAATTCAGTGTCCTTGAGTTCTCAGAGTGTCGCCAGAACACAGATGGAGCAGGGTGGCTCCTGGCTTGGGGAAGAAGACTGAATGGAAGAGCCCGTGGAGACCGCTGGCTGCCTTCGGGCGCTGCAATAGCCAACACTTCTGGTACAGGCAGAGCCAGGGGTTAAGCACTACGGACGCTGCCCAACAGAGGGAGACGGAGCCCTTGAATGAGTTCATTCCAGGGTGAGCACAGAAGGGCAAGATGTGAGGGCAAGAAGGAGAGAGGAGAAAGACGAGAGCCAATGCCATCCGAAACTGTCTTGGAGCTGTTGGGTAGAAAGTCACTCTGCCTGCTGGGAGCTGGCCTCCCCCTCGTCCCCAGGAGCTGGCCAGCACTGACCCTGAGCCCCCCCATCTCCACTGCCTGGAAGAAAAGAGGCTCGTGTGCTCTCAGGTTCAGTGCCCACGTTTGTCAATGCCTGCCCTTGATCTCCACAGTCTGTGTGGCTCCCCCTCGCCTTCCCCTCTTGACCTTTCCTCCATGAAGACAGGGGGCAGGTGGTCGGGGACTGGGGCTGTGAAGAGGAGTGGGAAGCAGACATGAGACAAAAGGAACACGATGAAGGAGGCTGGGCCCTGGGGATGGGCTTCTGGCAAAATCCTGAGTTTCATTAATTATAGAAAGGTACGATTGAAAAAAAATAAAATTCCCTCATTGTTACAGTTTCAAAGCTGGAAGCTGGCCTTGATTTCAAAGGACTTGTATGTAATGTGATGCATAGCTTTTTCTTCTGTCTCTCTTTTTTTTTTATAGGTAAGTGACATTTCATTCTGCTCATCCCCAAGGCAAAGTTGGATGTTTTTAAAGTGGAAAAAAAAATGAGTGGAAAAAGAAACGGGGAAGGTGGGAAGAGGTGGAAGTCGAGGGTCAGCACAGGTAGGTGGCCGCTCAATTCTTCATTTTCTGCACAGATGGGTAGGGGCCTGTCCCCCACCCTCAGTGGTAAACCAGAGTCCTCAGGACAGAAGGTCCAGGTCGTGGCAGTGGCTTCTGAGATGGTGGTGACACGTTGGTCTTTGAAAAGGGAAGGTCCTAGAGAGTGCTGGCTGTGCTGTGGCCAGGATTTGATTTCTTGCTAAAGTTTTGAGTTGGAAATGGTTTGGGGCTTCGTGCCCGATGCTGGGCAGCAGCTCGCTCACTGCGAGCAGATGTGGAAGTGGGAACACTATGTCAACTCATCTGGAGAGACAGATTTAAAACATTCCAAGGAACAGTAAGAACATGGAAGACTGGCGTTCCTGCCGGGAAGGGTTTAGAAGTGTTGTGAGAATGTGTAAATGGCAAAGAGGCTTGGGAGGAAACCGAGACCGGGCACATTAGGAACTGCTTTCTCCATTTTCAGGTCCATTTAATTGATGTCGCTGTAGTTTTCTATTCCTGCTTTGTCACTGAGGCTGAAACAGAACTTACTTTCCTTTAGCATGAGGCAGGGTGGCTTTCTTTAAAAAGCTGGAGGCTGATTCGTCACTGTAATCGCTGTGCCTGTTCTCCGTCGGCCAAGGAAGGCACCTGGAAGTTCCGGGCTGGGATGGGCTTTCTACTGCATTTAACTTTGATTGCTTTTAGCTAAGATTGGACTGTTGTTTTGTTTGTTTGTTTTGTTTTCTTCCTTTAAGGTGTCTAGCATCCACTGACATAATTGACCGATGGCTCTGTTTTATATGTGCTTGTGATTTTTTTGAGAAAGAGAATACAAAGCATTCTAGTTAACAGTCTATAAATCTAGGCTGAGAACGTGAAACTCAATTCCACAAAAATAAAAATATCTACAGCATGCAGCCCTAGGCTTGTCCAATTAAGGGAGATAAACAGACCTGGGGGAAGAGAGGTTGGTAGAAAAGAGAGAGACACTGAAACAACTCCAGTAGAGGTCAGAACGCTCAGAAGAAACAGCCATATCCCTGGAATCTGTGGATTTTAGAATTTTAGAAAAACGCAGACATATGAGCATTTGTTACTAAAGTAATTGTCTAAACTGATGTCTGAGACCAGCCTTGGCAGCTTAGCAAATGAGAGAGATTTTGCAGCTCACCCCACTAACTCCCCCGCCTTCTCCAAAAAAGCTGAGGATGTAGGTCAGTGTGAAGTCCCTGGATTCATTCCCCAGGACCACACACAAACACACACACACACACACACACGCACACACACACACAAATACACGGATTTTCTCAAAAGAAAAATGTTTTAAATTCAACTCCTTCCCTTAACCTAGGAGGAGTGTCATTGTATATAGAAAATTGCAAAACATCTTTTTTATATAATATTCTGTCCCAATATTGTGGCTTTTAATTGTATTTCCTCTGATGCTGTGACTCCTTCTTACACAATGCTAGCTGTGAACTCACCTGGGAATATTTCTTGGTATCTGCTCTGCAGAAGGGGGATTGATCCGCCATCTTGCTGGCCTCTAACCCTAGCTGGGGCTCAAGCCACCCACACCCTACCTTGCAAACGATGAAAACCTCACCCAGGAAATGCTCTCAGAATTGTGCCTGAAGGGTCAAGTGAAGGTAGGAATTGCAGCCATAGGCTCTTTGCAAAGAAGGGTGGTTAAACCATAGCAAAGTAGAAGAGATCTGGGTTTAAGGAATTTATCCATGGCATAACAACTGCATCACAATTCCCTTCCCCCCCCCCCCCCCCCCCCCCCCCCCCCCCCCCCCCCCCCCCGCTCCCTCCCACCAGCATCCTCATCCCCGCTTTTTCTTACTAGGTTGAGGGACAGACAGGCAGGAGGGAAGAACAATGCCCTCTCCTAGGCTTCTCTTTGGAGCACCGTAGATTTACTTGTCCGAAGACAGCAGGCATTAGGACATCAGCTTATTATGATGGATGAAGTCAGTGCCTCAGAATTTCCTGTTAATAAGGAGGTAATAGAGTATATGTTAATTTTACAAGAAAACTTTCCACAGAGCAGATTTAAGTACATGGGATATATTTGAATAGTTCAAATATGCTAGGATTCTCAGAACTTGAGAATAAAATTCTATTTGCACTTACCAAATAAACAACACATTCTGCAACTCCACCAAGCCCTGCGGAACAAGAGGACCAGAGGCCAGTGTTTGCACGCACCTCCCTTTAACACACAAATACTGGCATGTGCTCTCCTGCATGCATGCTTATTTTTAGATGCATATTCACAAAGCTGTGATTTTGTATTTGAAAGGGGACAAGGTGCAAAGCCAGTTATTTTAGAACCCAATGTCCCCTTTTAGTGTCAGTTTCCAGGGTCCTTGTGTCCAGCTTCCTCTGCTCCATCACCCATAACACACCTCAGCCAGACACTACCTCTAGTTGCTCAGTGTGGCTGCCCTGTGCAAAATATTCTCCATTTTCTGGGGAATCACTGAACTGGAAAACCCCCAGTCTCAGTGCCTCAGTAGCACTACTGGTCATTTTGTATCCAGCATTGATCTTTCTGCATTCATTCTTATGTCCACTTTGGGCTCTGTGGCCTTTCCTGCCCTTCATTCTGACCTGGACCAAGGGCCTGGCCATTTGACAGCATTGTGCCTCTTAAGCGCAAGTGTATCTGGATTTGCAGAAGCAGCAATGAACTTGAAGTACTGTGGTGGCTCCTAGAAAAGTTTGAAACACAAAAACATCTCATTTTCTACACAAGCCTTCTGCAAATCCTGGTAAATTTGGTTTAGGGACTGTTGAAATCCCAGCCCTGGGGCAAAAGGAGGTTGTTACGTTGTTTTAAAGCTAACCCTTCTTGGGTTTCAGACACCTTTCTAAATCACACACACACACACACACACACACACACACACACACACACACACACTCACACACACACAGGTACACACCATATGTACTCATTCTGTTTTCAGAACAATTTTATGACAGTTCAATCACGCTTCTTTTAGAAACAAGGAGATTGAGTCTTACAGAGATGGGATAGTTTGTCCAAGATCACCTGAGCTTGAAGCTTGAATTTGAACTTGTGATCATCTGACTATAGTGCCCTTTGCTCTCAACAGCTTCTATCTTTTCCAGAATCTGCTCTGGCAGGAAAGCAGAGGCAAAAGAACAGTCTTTCCATCACTCTGGTCTTGCTTTTCTCTAGTGGGTGCAGAGCAACCAAATTCTTAGATACTCTCCAGACAGGACTTGGTGGATCCATTAGTAATGATAAAAATAACTGGACCTAGAAGAACCAGGTTTGAGGCCTTCATCTGCCATGAATTCATTGTGTGCCCTGGGGCAATTTAATTCCCTGAGTCTCTTACACGGTGACAAAAACATATCATATTTAATACTTTAGAAGCTAAATCAGAGACCAAATAGGAGAATAATGCTTCTGGAAGAACACTCGAACGATGTATGACATTATCTGGAAACATCCCTTTGCACCCTAGCCCCTCAAAATCTTTAAGTCTAGTTCTTTATTTGTCTGATTAAGTGTAGAATATATATATATATATATATATATATATATATATATATATATATATATTTAATTTTATTTTATTTTTGCCAAAGCAAGGAACAGTCCTTGGCAGCTTTCTGAATCTTCACTTCCTCTCGATACTAGGCCTAGTGGAGAGCAAAATTAGCCTGCCAATCACCCGAAACGTGTGGGCCCCAGGAAATTAAATTTCTCCTCTCTCCAGCTGTCTACCCCCAAGTGCCAGGTACCAAATGAGTACACTTGCCACACAGTTCTATTCTCGAGTCTCTTCTTCCCGTACGTTAATTCGATCATTTTAGGAAAATAAGCCAAGTAGATATGAGACGCAGTTCATTACGTCCAAAGCCAAAAGGTTGCAGAGTTCAGTCCGTGCGGGGCCGACCCCTGCTCTTCATGCCCCTAGTGAGTTTCAATATTCCCTTTTCTCCTGCAGTGTTTCCAGCCACCTCTTATATCTGTGACCACTCCTTAATGGCTCCACCAGAGAGGAGAAGTCACAGGCTCAGAGAAGTTGAATGAAGGGACCAGGGCCACTCCGTATGTCCTTATGTGTGGCTGACCCTGGACTCCCGGAACCTAGGCCTTTCAAGCTCGCATTTGTCCTTGGAGAAGGAACCACGCAACTCTCTCCTGCAGGCACCATTAGTGGGCACGTGACAGGATGAAATGAAACACTCTTAATGCTCCCCTTTTCCAGTGGCACCCACACTTCCCCTCTTAACCCTCTGGGAAATTAAGAGGGATCTTTTCTGAAGGCTGACACCTGCAGGCAACCACCTCGTCTCGCCTTCCCTTTCCATAGCTCATCTCTGGAGTTGAGTCGCCTTAATCTTGACATTTTCCTAACCATTCAGATTGTGAATGTTTTCTCTACAGTGAGGTAAAAAATGTTTTGGGTGCATAGAAATTGCAGTGTATTTTCAAGCCAAGTGGAAATTTCCTGGCAAGTGCAGGAGAAAGAGCTTTGAGACCAAACCTCTTGGTCACTGCTAAGGGTTGAGCTGTGTGTTTCCAAAACATACCTCCTGAGCCCTAACCCCTAGTGCTTAGGAATGTGAGTGCTTGGAGGGAGGGTTGATAAAGGTGGAGTCAAGGCAAGCAGAGGTCCCGTGGTGGGGACCTAACCCAGTATGACTGGTGTCCTTGTAGGAGAGGAGTAGGATGCACGCATAGGGTGAAGGCCATGTGGGGACCCAGGATTGTGTGAAATATACTCCTGTTGTGTAAACTGATCAGTCAACAGCACTCCGTACCAAAGTTTTAGAAAACCAAGTCTAGTGCCAGATGGGTTCACCAGGAGCCAGCCAGGAGTGCATGCGAGGGAGCAGTGGTTGCACGTGCTCTGCAGAGAATCCCAACTAGAAAGCCCTAGTCCTGCTATGCCACGTGCCACTTGCCCTTTGACAAGTTATCCCTTTATCCTCAGTCTTCTCGTCTCTACAATGGGTATGACATATCTTTCAGTACTATATTGAAAATTGAGATAACAATGAATAGAGATTTGAGCACTCATAGTATTCAAATCAAGTTCCCAGACACTGGCTTTCTCTTAGCAGCCACAGGCACAAATGTGAGTTGCAAATGTACCATTGTACAGTAATAACACACAAGGTATGCCTGATATCATGCTAGCTGTGCACCAGGATCACCTTTTTAGCCTTTTCTGCTCTTGGCATTGAAATCAACAATCAACTCTGTTTCCAGGATGGTTGAGTTTCTCAGTTGATGGATTTGGGATCTGAGTCAGGGCAGTATGTCCCCACCCTTCTCCTTGCTGCTCTTCATCCCCTGCCACTCTTCCCGCCTTGCAGTAGGAAGACCCCTGGCTTCCGGACAATCCAGGAGCCTCACTATGGGCCCACATTTCCACCTGGTCCTGCCTCTTCTCTGGTCGTCAGCACGGTACATCTTTATTTAAACAAAGCTGCTAGACGCCAACACCACAGCCAGACCCTGGGCACGATGATCGACTCCATCATGGATGATAGGCCACTGGGTCATGAGCACTGCCCATTCTACAAACACATGAGACTCTGGAAGAGCAGTTCAGCCATCTGTCCCCACCCCGGCCTCCTCTGTGTGGAGCGCTGGCTGCAGCACCCCTTCCTGGAACTCAGTGTCCTTCTCTGGCTCTGATATCCTGAGGAGAAAGGACACTGTGACCTCCACACAGAGGCTGACTAAAGGCCCAGACGTCCTGGTGACATTCACACGGTGGCTTTACTGGCGATAGGGCTCTCAGCCTTCACATCTGAAATAGGCAGAACGAAGTAACAAAGATAGCCAGCCCATCTCAGCCCAGGGTGGGTGCACTGGAAGGTTAAGATGGGGCCTTCCTACTGAGCCACATCCCAGCCCATTTTTAATTTTTTTTTTTTTTTTTTTTTTTTTGAGACAAGTTCTCACTAAGTCACTGAGTTGACCAGACTGGGCTCAAACTTGAATCCTCCTGCTTCAGTCTCCCAAAGTGCTGAGATTACAGGCTGGCGTCACTAGCTTGGGAAACATTTTGTACAAAACCATTTTGGGCCACTCACACATGATGAGACAGGATTATAACTCATGATGATGTGATTCCAGAACCTAAGCTGTGACTTTATAGACCACTTTAGTTCTTAAGTTCTAAGAGGGGTGGGTTTCGAGAACACATTGTGTCATTCGAATAGCTGTTCATACAACACATGTACATGGAGGGGGCATGCCTGGACTTTCCTAGGGTTGATTTCCAGGTAGTACTCTGTCTTCATTGTGTCATACTATGACAGAATGCCAGAAACTGGGTAATTTATTTTTTAAAAAGAAATTTATATTTCACATTTCTGGAAATCAGGAAGTCCAAAATTGGCCTCTGGTGAGATCCTGCTCTCTGAGTCTCTCATCCTATAGTGGACATATCTGGTATCCCAGTAAGGACATGGAAAAGGCAAGGAAACACATTTTCCTCATCATTTAAAAAAATTCATCCTCTCCACCAGTCCTGCGATATCTGCACTAACCACTTGCTGGCCGTGTTACCATGGCCTAAAATTTTTAATGGACCTTGCTTCCTCACCAGTTTTCTATCATGCACCTTGAAATCACAATGCAGAGTGAAGTAACCCAGACACAAAGGTTGCATACCACATGGCCCCTCTCCCGTGAGAAACCCAGAGTATGAATGACCAAAAGAGCAAAACGGAAGAGAGAAAACAGAAAACGGGAGGGTAGACTTCTCGGAGATGGCAAGGTGGCGCGAGGAGAGATGGAAAGCGGAGGCGGGAGAGTAAGGGAAGGGGAAGTTAAAAAAGAGGTCAAAACGTGTATACACCGATTCCCCTGTACGCAGTCAAGACGTAGAAGAGTACACGTTGCAAACATACACAAACATAAAAGGGAAAAGAGTTGAGAATTTAAAAAATAAGATCTTAACCATAAGTTCCAAGTCCCTAAGTCCCAGCTCTGGCTCCCCAGCGCTTGCAGCCCTGAGCCGAAGCACGGCCCTCCTGGCCTCTGCCGTGGGCCCTGCCGGCCTTCCCTTGTCAAACTGCGTGGGGTGGAAAGCGCTCATGAGGCTAAAGCAAAGACCTCGGAGGACTAATTTCCCCCTCTTCTAATCCCCAATTTCGGACAAACATGGGGCCCAGAAGTGAGTGAGGGAATTAAATTAACGAACACAATTTCTCCCTGTCACTGAACTCTGACTAATGAGTCTATTTCTGGGTAACAGGAAGGAGCAGGAAGTGACAAGGCAGTGTAATGAATTAGTGGCCCAGAACCTCGTTAGTCAGAATAATCTTTCCACGAAAGATAAATGATGCAAACATTAATTATAAAGCCAGGGTGGAGACGCATCCCATTACTTGGCTTCCTAAGGAATCTATCCCAGTTATTATGAGGCCTCTTGGACAACAACAATAATAACAAAGTAGTGCCTTGGGGAGAACTTTAGCCCACCAAAGGCGGGGTGTGTGGTGGCGGCAGGTGGCGGAGCTCTGTGGACCAGCTCTGCTTTTTAAAGGGGCCAGTAGTAGGGGAAGCCATGATCCCTGGGTTGCCTACCGGGGAGGGTGGGAGAGGCCCGCAGGGAGGCTGACTCTCTGGTCCAGTCACTCAGAACCATCCACTGTGGTCATTAAGACCCTGGTGAGGTGAAGGGTTCAACAAGAATAATCACTGCATCAATAAATAAAGAAAGATAAATAAAAATAAAGGAAAGAACAAGGCTAAGGTTTTATTTTTCAAGAAGCGCTAGCATTTTAAAAACTGGGTCAGAGATCAAAACCTTGGATAAAATAGAGGTTAAGGGATCAGACTCTGGAACCAGCTGAGTTTGAAGGCTGCTCTGTGGGTTTGGGGATGTACTTTGCCTTGTCTCTTCAGCCAAGAATCTCTGAGGAGCCAGGGCCCTGGCTTGTCACCTTGACACTCTGGGAGGCTGAGGCAGGAGGATGGCAAGTTCAATCCCAGCCTAAGCAACTTAGCAACATGAAGAAACACTATCTTAAAAAGAAAAAAATTAAAAATGGGCTGGGAAGTGTGAAGACCCTGGGCTCATTCCTCAGTACCTTTTTTTAAAATTTAGAAATTAAAAAAAAAGAATTCTTTGTGAGCATGAAGTAAAGTCACACATATAAGATACTTGCCACCCACAGTGTCCCTGGAATGCCACACACTTTTTCCTTTCTTTTCTTTTCATGGTACGAGCGATTGAACCCACGATCTCTGCCCTGAGGTCCATCCCTGGCCCGTTTTATTTATTTACTCATTTACTTATTGAGACAGGGTCTCATAAAATTGCTAACTTGTCCAAGCCGGGGTCCAACTTGTGATCCTCCTGCCTCAGCCTCCCGTAGTGCTAATATCAAAGGCAGCACCACCAGCCCCCACTCACCCTTTCTTCTCGTGTAATGGTAGGGTGACAGAGCTGGAGGGTACTTCTGTCTGCACAGCCACACTCAGGAGGGAGATGCACGGTTTCAGCCAGTGATCTCACTTAGCCCTTCAGCAACAGGTAACCCGGGGCCTGAGCTTCCTGGCTCCAGGCTCAGGTGAGGTCCCTGTGTCCCCTGGGATTTTGTCCACAGCTGCGAAGGCCAGCAGGAAAGGGAGCAGGAGTCGTCTCTGGGCCAAGTGAGCAGGGCTGCAGCACTCGTAAGAAGCCGGGCACAGCTCAGAGGAAAGGACCTTGTGTCGTGCGTGCGAAGCCTGGGTGATCTGCCCCCCGCCTCCTGGGTCCTCTGCGTCCCCAGGCATCAGCTGTCTCTTGCCCCTGGCGCTCACAGAAATCTCCGCACCAGGAAAAGGAGTTTGAACCCAAGGCAGCAAGACCGCGCGGCACCTTCCAGGGGGCCGGTGGAAGTGGCGGCTGGAGCTGTTTTTATTTTTAAGGCTATTTTATTATCTGACTGGCAACACTCCGTAATGAGAGAAGAGAGAAAAACAATTAATTGGGAATGAATTTTAATTGTCTCTGACTTCTCATTTGTAGGCTATTAAGATGAGTTTCCTATTATGCTATCACATTAGGCCGCCTCCAATGGAGAGGGCAGAGAAGCCCCGGAAGTGTCCCTCCCTCCGTGGCGGGCCTCGCCGTCGCGGGCCCTTTGGACCAAAACGGAGATCGTGGGTTTTAATCAGAATAAACTACCTGGTGAAAAAGAAGATTATTATTTTTTTTTTTGAGAAGAGAACCCCCTTGCTGTCAAAACCCTACAGCCCGCGTGTATTTATCACTGCGTGGCGGTCCTTTCTGCACGCGGTCCCTCACGCTGCGCAGAGGTTGCTGGCCACAGGGCCGGCAAGGTCTGTGTGGCCCTGTCGCCCGGCTCACTGCCTACCCAGATCGGGGATCTAGGTGGGGCCACACGGGGACAGAGACACAGAGCCTCTCCGGGAGCAGGGAGCTGTGCGCCCGGCGGCCCTCCCCACCCTGGGCGCCCTCGCTCCATCTGAGGGCACAAGCCGTGTCGGAGGCGGCAGAAGTGGGCCGAAGTCACTGTGCCTCCACCTAACGGGGCTGACGGGTCTTGAGTGGCGCCTGAGGCCCATTTCTGGGGGATGGAAGTTTTGACTAAGTCGATGTGGAAAGAGGGGGACCCAGGAGCACACCACGGAACGAGACCAGAAGCCCCATCCCTGCTGGGCAGACTCCCTGACCTTCCTCCGCCCACGGCGTCCTGCTCACTCCAGGCCTCCGTCCTGTCTCCCCGGCGCCTGCCGCTTTCTGCACAGAAGCACCCAAGTTCCTCCGAGGCCGCTGCAGCCTCGGACTTGCTCGCCTGCTTCCGGCCTGTTGCCTTTCTGTGTAAACGCTGCACTCAGCACCTTCGTGCTGGCCAGAGGGGCCTTTTCCACCCACCTCATAGGAGGCCTCAGCAGCCTGGAAGACCCTCCCCTCAGCTCTCTAGGGTTCTATCTGGCTGCCGTCCCCCCTTCCTCCTCCTCCTCCTCCTCCTCCAGCCCCACTGCTGCTCAGGTTATTTATGGAGGGCCGGCAGCACCTGCCTCCTTCCATCTAAATTACCTGCCAATGCGGGGCATCGCCAGCAGCTCCTGCCTGCGTGGGCTTTATTCACTTTGAGCTTACAGACCACGCAGCCGACTGGACGCCAGCTCTGGGCCTGCTAGGACTTAGCCCCTCACCTCCCCTGGAGCCCATTCTGGGACCTGGCATAGAGGTGGCGAATGACTGGAAGGCAGCCCGTGGGCAGCAGCGTGAGGCAGGAGGCCTTGGGACCATTTGCAGCTCAGCAAAGACTGACAGAGTGACAATCAGCAGCGGTGGGTGGCAGATTCTGCATCCCTAGTGTCAAGGGGAAGGTCACACTAACATATTTTCTGGTTCGGGGCTTAAGTTCCTTTGAAGGTCAGGTCAAGGCTAAGTGCCTTCAGACTGGAAACAGGCACGGGTGGGACTTGGCCTCTACCCAGCTGTCCCCACCCCTGCAGCAGCCTCCGTGCTGACTTGTCCCTTAGAACGGAGAAGATGGCTGCGCTTTGGGGAAAGATGTCCCTGTGCCCGTCACTCTCCTTGTCTGAAGTCTGAATGTGGACCTCGACAGGGGAGAGGGCTGACAAGGCTGGAGGGGCACCAGCCGTGACCCTCGTGTGGTGCGGGTGGACAGGCGTGGGACCCAAGGGGCCACGCAACCTTTTGGCTGCCTGCAGCAGGAATGTCCCCGCAGCATGGGATGGAGCGTGCCATTCACCTTGCGTCCCTACCTGCCCCCTTTGGAGGACATAGGTGGCCAGTGGCCTTCTCTGAGCAGATGACAAGGCCACTCCCAAAGGCACACGTGGCCTTTCTGTCCGACATACCCGGAAAACAGGTGCCAGGCTCCGGTTCTGTACGTGCAGGTGCAGACTGTTTCCCTGTTTCCATGAACCTGTTTGTTCTTCCTGTCCCCTACCCCTCCTGGTCACCCGGCTGTCCACTGAAACGTGATATCCGATACTAGCCGGATGTACCCTGGGGTAGAAGCTCTCTCTGTCAGGGTCTCCCAGAACTGCTCACCATTCCTCACGGGGCAGGGCTGGTCAAACAGTGCAAGAGAGACTGGCTTTTGTAGATTTCCACGTCACATGTGAACCCCTAGAAAGCACAGCTACACCTTCAGGCTTCCCTTTCTTTTCTTTTTTATCTTCATCTCTATATTTTTGGGGCACTGGGGTGTGGCCCCAGGGCCTTCACACTGGGCTACATCATCCCCGGCTTGTTTTCCATTTTTGAGCTTGCGACAGAGTCTCCCTAAGTTGCTACGTTGTCTACATCAGTCTCAAACTTGTGATCCTCCAGGTCAGCCTCCCGGGCGCGGGGTTCTGGGCCTGTGCGGCTAGCTTGGTTCCTGACTCGGCTCTTTCTCTGCTTCACCCGATGGGATAGTCACGCAGAAGCCTTCTTTTTGCAAATTACCTTTGAAAGCAAAATGCCAGAACAGAATTTCGACGTCCTAAGTCAAGGAGAACAGAGTTGGGTTTTGCACTGCCTCAAGCACCCCCACCCCACCCAAGTCTGAGGGTGCAGAAGACCGAGTGGAAAGCTTCCCAAGGGTGGGAAAACAGCACCTCAGAACGATAATTGACTTCAGAAATGTTATGTCTGAGATGGAGGAAGAAAACAAGTGAAAATATGTTATTTTACAACCTTGATACTCCTGACTTCATTGAAAATAAATATACACGCAGCGCAGGGGCGAGCAGGTAGAGGAACACGGTCTTAGCACGGGGTGCTGGCGCCCTCTGGCGGCAGAAAGAAATAGGGCCAGTCTGAGCATTTGCTCAGGACAAGCAGGTGTTAGTTAGCAAGGAAGAGTTTGAGGCCTTCCCGGAATTGGAACTAAAACCTACCCTAGAGTTAGCTGAAAAGGAGAGCAGCTAAGAGACGCCTCCGCTCTCTACGCAGGCCGCTTTGCCCCTCCGGTGCTCGCAGCATCCAACAGGAGAGGCTGGGATGGAGTAGGAAGAAAACTTCACCCCAAAGCTCAGATTGGTCTTTGTGACGTAAGGTGACGCAGCGTCTGTGGGTCTCTGCTCCATCACTTGTAGACGAGTAAACGCGACCCAGCCAGTGCTTCTGGCTCCTGCCAGCTGCCGTAGTTTGCCTCTGAGCCCTGCCAAAATGCACTGTTAACGTCAGTGTAGTGGAGGAACTCTGGGGCTGGGATTGCTTCATTTCTTTCCTTCCTCTTTTTTGTGATACTGAGGACCAAACCCAGGGCCGTTGCTCTGAGCTATGCCCCAGCCCATTTTATATTTTACTTTGAGACAAGACTTCTTGCCCTTGCCTCCCAGAGAGCTGGGATTACAGGCCCGGCCACCCCTGGGCCCTGCTCTTTGTGGCATCGAATTCTTTCAGGGCTGTTGCCTTTTCTTGGACCTCTAGTGCACTGGAGTTGGCCCAGGATGACCGCTTCAGCTCTTCCTCCTTCCCATCTGCCGCTGCAAGGACATCACCATTTTGTGTGCAAGCTGGATTTCCCTGTGCCTTTACCTGTGACGCTGCCTCCCTGAATCTTTCACTAAAATACAAAATCTTGCCCCGGGGATGAAAATTACCAGACCCCTGACCCCACCACAGCTCCAGAGTGGGAGCACACAGAAAGTCCACAATCAGATAACCCCATAACCTGTGCACCAGGAAGCAAAACATGGAATTTGGTTAGTACTGTTTGGTCTTACAGGTCACATTTTATCCACATCTTAATCCATTTACCACTAGAAAAAATAAGATTTCTGAATGCTAGGCATATCCCAAAGTATCATTATCTGAATTTATCCCTCTACATCTGGAGTCTCTGGTCATGGAAAATGTTATGTACAGTTTCCAGTCCTCACCCAGCACCCTGCCTCTGGGCCTCACTGGACTCTCCCCCCACCATCGCCACATCCATCTTTATGTGAGCTCCTGTATAGGACTAAAGAGCCATTTATCTTTCCTGCTTAAGCCCTTGGGATATTACTGCTTAGCAAGACAGCAATTTCAGGCAGCTACACTGTTTCATTAAGTGTATTAAACAGTGGAGAAGCTCATCTGTCGGCCAGAGTTTGTCGACTGGTTATCTTGGCTCTATCCCAGTGTATCATGGATTGTTTTCCCAACACATTTTAAAAATTCTTATTACTGGCTGGGATATGATTTCACTGATGTTATTATTATAATTCACTTATGTCTTACACAAACTACCATACAGGCTAGACCTTTGCCAAACGCATCATTGCAATCCTTCTAGAAGGGTGGCCACAAGAACAAGTCACGGTTGTGTGTCAGATGCACCTTGGGGGCTACGGGACTCTGGCTTGAGTGTCGTCTGTTTCCCACGATGGCCCTAGAGGCGGGGAAGTGCAGTATCTTTTCATTTTAACAAATGAAAATCCTGCTGGTCAGGGAAGTGGGTGTTTTTCTCCATTTGTCAGAGCTACCACATCCTACAGGGGACTAATCTACATCCCGCTCTGACTCTCTACGATGGTCTGTATTGCTCAGCCTCAGCTCAGAGTGGGATCCCTCCTGGGGTAGGGACTCAGAAGAACCCCTGGCCAGCATGTCAGCTGTGAGTACCCTAGGTGCCTCCCGTGGGTCATCTTGGATGGTGAGTGCCCTGCAGAAGTATGATCCCAGCCCCATGATAGTGGCCCTGGCTGTGCTTCTAGGGATAAGATCTTGGGCTCCAGACCCACAATCGATTAAAGGTTTTTTTTTTTTTTTTTTTTGCTTTAAAATTTAATGCTGTAGCAATGGGAAGGCTGAAAACCACTGTGGTTTTGATTGTTTGAAACTAAATGAGTAATTTTGTTTTGAGAAGACTAACAGCCAAATTATGAAATGGTAACCTTGACCTTGAACCCTGGGTTTCCCTTCTGGAGAATTTGATTCTTTGCAAGGGCCTACTGGAACGCTCAAAGTTTCATTAAGCCTCTAAATTATGTGAACCCAGGGGAGTTGAGCTCTTTTGCAATATTTACATGCTTTTTGGGGGGATGAGAACTAGATATTCTATGCAATTGCATAAAGTAAAGCCAACACCAGCATCCTCTCACCCAGCCACAACACAAGGATGGAATTCAGGAAACTTCTCCCTGGCTTCCTGCTTATTTGGACGAGTGGGTCAGTGTAAAGTCAACTGTAAGCATCTGAGATGGTTGAGAAGGAAGAGATGCCTTGCAACTTTTGGCACTGGCAGAGCGTGTGTGTGTGTGTGTGTGCGTGTGCACGCGCACGCATCCAGGCAGGCATGTACATGTGCATGTGTCCTGGCAGGTACATGTGTACATGGGTCTGCCTACAGAGAACTCATGAACACAGGAAGGAAGGTGTCAGTAAGAGAGAGAAGGTTTGATCACGTGACCCGTATGGCCTTGTGCTTTCCAGACTTGCCTCATTCATTGCTCTTTAGATGGAAGGCAGCACCAGTTGTTAGAGGTGCTTGCCAAAATATCAACTTGGTGCGGTTGCTTTTCTTTGCATTTTGCTTTGTCTTTTCAAATCTTAAGGATAGCAGTGAGAACAGCAGGCAGAAGCCTTCCACTCACGGTCACCCTGCTTCTTCCAAGGAGCAGCGCCCCTGTGCCCAGTCGCAGCCAAGGGCGGAGTTCAGGGGGATCCTTTCCTGCTCTTGTCTCACTCACAGTGTGCTGTCAGCTTCCTGGGCTGTCCCGGTAATGTCCCAAGTTACCTTTGCCCCGACTGCGGCCCAGCCACTTAGCCGTGCTTGGCCTCTCCTCTCTTTAGCTGCCGCTAATCTGGAACACTGCTGCAGCCCTTGTGTCTGCTGACACTGGCAGCCTTGAGAGTGACAGGCCGACGGTGTGGCGGTGCTGCTCAGCGCCACCGTGGCAACAGCTCCAGGTCGGCCACACAACAGATGTATAGCAGGAAGCCAGGAACTGGCGGCCCGGGCTCCAGGCCCTCAACCTACCTTGACAACCTGACTTACACAGGAGGCAGCAGGTGCCAGGTTCGGGTGCCCCAGAGTTGCATTCTGCTCTGCTGCGCAGAGCCCTTTGAGCCTGCCTGTCTCCCAGCCCCATGGATGTCACGTCCTCACGTCTGCAGTGAGGCCCTCTAGTGGCGGTAATGAGAATGGAGTGGTGTGTTACAAAAAGTCCCCAGTAAACTATAGCAAAGTGCTAGACAGATGCAATGTGTTATTGTTTATTATTAATATGCCAGCAAGGCAGCCAGAAGCTAGGACAGTATAGTAAGATTGAAGTCTTAAAAAAAAAAACTACGGAGAAAACCAGAAACACGGTTAGCCAAGCAGGGTTGTTGGGTGCGCATGGTATCCAGGGCCCTTCTCCGGCACCAGAGGCCACCTCCCCTCTGTGCCCACTCACAAAGGTCCTGTTGCTAGGATGGCCGCAGCCTCCAGAGCATCTACTGGAGGTCACTCATACTGCCAAGAGGAGCCCACATCCTCATGACCACAACAGATGGTCATGTGATCTCTGTTAAGATGCAGACAGAGAGTTTCAGAGAGGCTGTGTCATTGACTCAGTCACACAGTCAGGAAGGGCCAGCATGCAGAAAGGGCCCCCAAGGCCCCTGCGGAGTGCAGGGTGAGGCCTGGCGGTGCGTCATCAGGCCTTCCCAAGCCATCCTTGGTGTCCAGTGACACACAGCCGGTCAGCAGGTCTTACTCTACTATAGGGAAGTATATTTCAATCTGTAAATTACTGCCTCTCTTTAGGCAAGACTTCGCTTCTTCATTGATATGCAGATGTATGCTAATAAGCTCTGGGTCCACACTTCACTTGATGACCTTCTCAGCTTTATTTATTTATTGACTTGTTAAAGTGGTGAGGCTGGAGAACTCTGAGGAATTAACAAGCCCAGCAGCTTCCTGGGGTGCCCGGTGACAGGACCCCTCCCTTTCTTGTTTCTCTGTCTGGCCACAGTCTGGAAACTGGGGGAAGCACCAGAACCCAGGTTCCCTCACCACACGCTGAGACCCTGGGTATCTTTTTGTAGAGCAGAGTCTCAGGACTCACCCTGTGTGCTTGTCTGGTCGCTGCAGGGCTGGGGCAGGGGAACAGTCTGAGCCCAGCCAGGAGCATGAGGCTCCGCCCTACGCTTCCAGGGGGCAATGCCCACATGGGACCAGCGCCTGCCACTCAGGGTCTATATCCCAAGTCTCCACCCACAGAAGGGAATGGGGTCGATGGGGCAGGGTCTCCAGCCTCTTCTTTGACCCTAGCAAGAGGAAGCAACCAGAAATGCATGCTCACCCTCTTCATACCCTCCACCTCACCCTGGAGCCGTGTCCATGCAGGATAAACCTGGCTGATTTGGGATTTTCCCATGAGCCTCTGCCCATGATCTCTTCACATCACAGCTTTCCTTCAGAGATATTGCCCTTTTTAATTCCTTCTCTGCTTCACTGGTCCCCTCCCATCTCTTCCACTGACAGGAGTCCTGGGACCTCCTTGCTCTCCTGGTTTGGGGAGGGCGTTGTCCCTGGGACCCTTCTGTGTCTGGCTCCTGACTCCCTACATAGCAGAAACGAGTGTCCTGGGGCCTACGCCTCGCTGCCTCAGAGAGGGGCCGGGCGGCTCCAGCCCCACCTCCCACCCAGGCTTCATGTCCTTGGGCTCGGCTTCCTCCCGCCTTCTTTGCTCAGTCACGGGCACCGGCACGCTGCAGGCGGCTTTCCAGATGGAGGACACCTCAGCTTCTTGTTATCGTGCACTTGTGGTGTCTAATGGCTGCATTCACCATGGGGGACTGGCATGCCCCCAGACCACGGCTGACTGCGCACAGTCCCTCCTCACCCCCACCTTCCGCTCTCCCCTCTTCCTTCCATCTCCTCTCCCCAGGCTCCGTTGGTGCAAGTGCCCTGCTTGTTTCCTGCCATCTCTCTCTCATTTTGCTCTTTAAGTTATTTACATTGTGGGTTTCCCATATGAGAGAAACTACGCAATATCTAACCTTCGGGGCCTAACTTAGTTCACTGAGCACTGTGGTCTTACAGATCCATCTGTTTGCCTTCAAATTACTCAATCTACCCTTCCTTATGGCAGAGTGGGGCATGCACACATATATGTGAGTACATGTATGCGTACTTTATTCACCTGTCTGTTGATGGTCCCCCGTGCTCAGTCTCAGAAAGAAGTTTCAGGCATGGAGGGAGAAAAGAGCAGTGGAAGAGATGCGAGCTCCTGAGAAAGTGGAGTCAAACGCAGTAGAGGGCGTTCACCTTGCCTGCTGCCTCTAGGCATTCTCTTTAGTGGCTTCCTAGAGGAGTCAGCAGATAAGATCCTGAGGCCAAGTCTGAGCTCAAAAGGCAAGGTGGCCAGGATTGACCAGTCACGCCTGCCACGGGTATAGACCGAGCAGCGCTGACGTTTTGCTATTTCACCTTTCAACGGTGCTTTCTCCCGCAGCTCTCGTCCACACCTCTGAGTCTGCTACTTCTACTATCGTGTCTGATTTCTTCCACTTCCTTCTGAGAGCTTCTGAGGCTATTTCTCCTGCTTAAATAGTGAGAAAAGTTGTGATAATGCTGCAGCCTCAGCATCACCTGAAATTTCATAGAAATGCTAAGTCTTGGGTCCTACCAGTTCTGTGCTGACTTGGAGCCTCTTGGGGGTGAGCCCTTCTCTGGATCACCTCCCTGCCCACGTAGGCTGACACGTGACGACCACTACCGAGAACCCGTAAAAGACTTGGGGTCACACCGTACAAAGCCAGTACTGTTTTTTGACCAGCTCTCTCTGTCTCTCTCCTTGTCCCCCCTTTACAAAGTCATGAGAAGGTGAATCTACTGGTTTCAGCTTCTCTGGGTGAGGAGAACCTATATTTTATAACAATATTCAGCTGCAGATTTTATTAGGCTTCAGTAAATCCCTCCTGGGCAGGGGAGACAAAGCACCTGTTCCACGTGAGCTCAGCCAGAGACACCCCAGGAGGCCCAACGCTCCATCCCGCTCTGGTATTTGCGCCTCTCCTTGCCATCCTTCCTTTGCTGAAGAGCATCAGTTAGAGGGACAAGGGGCCAGCTAGTGGTAATAGCTCGTGTGTGGAGACGTGTGCATCTAGCAACGCCTGTGTATGTCCGGGAGTGCCTGCGTGTATGTCTCTGTCTCTCTGTGCATGTATTGTGCGTCTATATGAGTGTCTGAGTGTATGGGAGTCTGAGTTTGCCTGTATATGGCTGTGTGTGTGTGTTTGTGTGTGTGTACCTGTGTATCTGTGTTTTGGCATCTGTGTGCACATATCTGTGCCTGTCTCCATGTTGCGTGTATATGTCTGGCTTTGTATATGAGTGCGTGTCTCTGTCTCTTTGGGTGTGTCTGTGCAAGTATTTAACTGTGCCATGTTTGTATGTGTGTCTGTATGTGTTTGTGTATTTGTCTGTGTGCGTGGCTGGGTTTCCATTTGTGTGCATCTGTCTCTCCAGGTATCTCTGTGCATGTTTGTGCATGTGTGTTTGTGTGTCTCTGTGTATATCCATGTATATTTGTCTGTGTGCATGAGTCTTTGTATCCATATCCATGTGTGTGTGTGTGTGTGCGTGTGTGTGTTTGGTCCCACCTGAGGTCTCAGGCTCGAAAATCAAGATCAGTGGAGTTAGCAGGGTCAGGCTGAGGCCCCCACTGTTCCAGTCCCACGCCAGGCCTCTGACTGGGGGAGAAGCCTGTCCCCCACGGACATATCCCACTGGCCATGGGGATCGTTGCTGTGGGTCTCCCTGGCACCTCCCGGAACTAAGTCTTCCATTGCCTTCCACTTTTCTGGTCGCTGTCCTTGCTCTCTCATCTGTGGACAGCTGCAAACCTGCTGGGATGCTACTTCCCAGTGGCCTCAGTTATTCCACCTGGGAAACAGGTGAACACCTGTCCCCAAGCTGGTTGTGAGGTCTCTAAGAACTGCTTACATAAAATACTTCTGTATAATAAGACCTCCAGGGGCGTCCTGCACAACCCGGAGGAGCGCCTGGGAAGTGCTTTCTGCTGCCCTGCCCTCCACGGGGGCGGGAGCTGGAGGGGCGGGTGGGTGCAGGGCACAGCTATGACAATCCCCCAAGGTTGGCCGCTTGCGTTTCCCTCCTCTCTGCCAGCCACCTGGCACTGCGCCCCCTGGTGGGCATTATGCATGCAGCAGGCTCCTCAGCACGGCCACTCCAGGGCCGCCCGTTTAATCGCTTCTCATTTCTGCTGGGACTAGCATCCCTCCCTTCCTCTCTATTCTGGAAGAATTTCTGTTATGATTTTCTCTATATCCACAAATGAAAGGGGCCCGGCTTCCTCGAGGTCCGACTGCCGTATGGGTACCCGCAATCGCTCAGGTCGGACGTGTTCCCTTCCATCCCTGGTCTGCTCTGCTGTTTGGGAGTCTGATCCACCCACGGCCCCACACCACACCCCTTCCCACCCCGCAGCCAAGGGAAGGCTGGACCCAGTGCCTTGGGACGGGCGGCTACTGGCCTCTGCTCGCAACTCATTTGGCAAAATTCGCTCACCTAGAGCCAGGCCTGAGCGTGTAACAGACCAAGCTTTAAGAGGCACCTAAGCAGGTCTTGGTGGCACAGGCCCATAATCCCAGCACTCTGGAGGCTGAGGCAGGAGGATTGCAAGTTGGATCCCAGCCCGGGCAACTTTGACAGATGAGAACTCGTCTCAAAACTGTCTCTAACTTAGTGACGGGTGATAATCTGTTTCAAAAAACAAAAATAAAAATATGGGATGGGGATAAGGCTCAGGTTGAGGGCATTTGACTCAATCCCTACTACCATGACCAGATAAATAAAGGACCTAAGTGACATACATATCCCAAGGCTCTTTCTCTCTATCTGACACCCACAGGCACAGGTTCATGAAACTATAGAATTTTCCAGAAATTCTGCTGGCCATGACCAGCCCACACCCGTCAGCACAGCCCCCACTCCTCGTTATAAAACTTTTCCTCTAGAAGTGCAGCTTACTTGCTCAGTGCAAAGCCTACCAGAATGTCCACATGTTTTATTCCTAATCAAAAGGGGACTAAAAAAAAATAAATAAATAAAAGCAGCTCCACGGGCAGAGCACTACTTCCTGTGCTTCCGTAGAGTCCTTGCCCCATCTCCTGTCTTTCTTCCCCTGGGTACGTGTATGTAACACACACTGACTTGGGCATCACAGCCCACTGCTGCGTACCATGCTGGGCACACTGACGGAGGGGCATGGCCTGCCTTCAAGCTGTAATACTGAATCTCCTTCCAGGAAATGATGTAATAGTAACACGGGCTCTCCGTGGTTCACTGGTGGGCTCCTAATGAGTGCAGACTGGGGTGCCATGGGGCACTGGTATCCACGGGGTCAGTGGAACCAATCTTTGAATTGGGGGTATGAGTTTGCAGTCACAAAAATACACAGCAAAATGTCAGAGGTTCGCCTTGCCAAATGTTTAGGAGAAACCTGCCCCAGGGACGATCAGAACAGGAATGGAGAGACCCGGCCACGATTGCCTGCCCAGGAGAGGATATGGCAGAGGGCAGGTGGCCGTCCCAAACTGGCCTTGGTGTGTGGATTTTCTGAACTGCAGAATGCTGGCAAGGACCAGGTCGGGGAGCGAGCACGCTCCTAGAGCGAGGGGCAGTAACCTTCTGTGCCAGATGGCCTGGTGGTTTTCCAGACTCATTTCTCCCCTAGATGCCCCCAACCCTGGCTCCATGCTGGCTCAGGACAGAGTCTTCCTGTAGGGTGGCGTGTGCAGGGCTCAGAAGGGCTTGGTGGAGGACAGGTGGCAATACAAGAACCTGGCGACGGAACCAAGCTTCCCCTTATGGGAATTCCACAAACCTGGGCTTTTCCAGCGTGCGTATAGCTGTACCACTCGCTGGCTTGGCATTCAGCTTAACCCCCTCTGGCTTCATTTCTTCTGTCAATAATGCTGAGATAATTATCCCCAGACTTGTTGGGAGAATTGAGTGAGTTTGTGTATGTGTTGCAGTAAATCCTGAGCCCTAGACAAAGTGAGCGACCTGACGTGGTGGCATCAACCCGAGGACGGCCCCTGATGGCATCTATCTGACCATGCCCACTTGCACGACGCCATCCCCATCCTTTCCTGCTGACATCTTAGCTGTGTCACCTTTTCAGGGTGGCATCTCTGGCCAAGCCCACCCACTGCTAACGGCATCTCTGGACATTCCCATCCTTTCATGATGGCCTTCCTCTCTGGTCATGCCCACCTTCCTGGAATATCACAGGGAGGGTCTTTCAGACTGGGTGAGAAGCGATGTCCCTAAGATTGTAAACCTCTACTCTGGCCCTTCTCACCTCCTGGAACCCACAGGAACCCCCATGCTCCCAGGGCAAATACAACCACTGCTCCCTGCTGGGAACCCTCTTCCCAGTGGCCCCCTAAGCAGCTCAGGATGCTCTCCTCCGGGCCTCCCTAGCCCAGGCTCTGCGTGCAGGATGCTGAGAGGAGCAGGCCTGGGAAAGGAAGGTGGCTCCACCAGTTCACAGGGTGTCTCCTGCCCCTGAATTCTTGCTTCTGTCTCTGTGCGGGGTGCCCCCCTCTCAAAAATCGAGCTTTTGGGCTGTACGTGGACAGGCAGGAGCTTCCGTGGCCCCACGTGATGCTCTGCAGCATCCCACACATGGTCCTAGTGCCTACCCACCCCTGGATGTCATTCCTCATGTCTCTGAGGAGGCTCTTTTCCGGCATTCCCACATAGCTGAAGAGTGGGAAGGTGGCAAGAGGCAGCTGTGTAGATATCCTCTGCCCAAGGCCTGAAACTCAGTGTTCCCTCAGTGCCTGAGGCCAGTGATAGCCCACCTTGAAGAGTGATCCCCAGCTGGAGAGGGGAAGAGGACAAAGTGGACAGTGTGGTCAAGGCTCAGTGGGGGACCACTGACCATAAGAGAGCCCTCTCGTACTGAAAATGGCTGAGACCCAAGGAAAGCCTGCTCACACCGCTCAGAAGACACGAGGGGAAGCTATCTAGGTGGGAGGCCCGACCCAAGAGAGGGCTTGTGAGCAGAATGAGGCAAGGGGTGAGCTTCTCTGCCAGACCTGACATGGGATTCTGATTTGTTGCCACACCCTTATAAGAAAGAGCTAACCTGGTAGTTCTAGAGATGAGGGAGCCCAGCTCAGCCTGGTGGCGCCTGGACAAGACAGCCCACACGGAGGGCCAGGATGCCCTTGCTAAGCTCCGCCCTTCAGGGCATGTTGGTCCTGAGGATGTGCCCGCTGAGGCAGAGGACTCCCCAGAGGTCATCTCAGATGGGGAAGCACCTGGGAACCTCCCTGCCCTCCCAGGACTAGCCAGTGGTCACATCTGTCCTACCGCCACTCTCCTCTCTTCTGTGGCCATCTTTCTCTGCTGACCCAGTTGCAATCCCCATTGATCTCCAACTTTCAGGTGGTTTCCTCCTGCACCAAGCACAGTGGCCCCAGGACAATTGCATTTGCTGTTTTCTGCTTGCACGGCTCCATTCCTTTATGCCAAGAAAACTCCTTCCTTCTCTCATCCAAAGTCTGAGTAACCCTCAGTATCTTATCAGAAACATCCCTGGTCTCCCTATATGGCAGAAACATGACCACCGGTCCCTCTAGCTCTTGGCTTTGCTGTATCGTTTTTCTTGGCCATTTATATCACCCACCATATTTGTATGTTTACCTATCAGTTTGTGTTGTGTCTCTCTGCCCCAACTGAAATAAAATTTCATATAATCAGGGCCATCTCTCTCCTTCTGCAGTATCTAGATATTGGCACCAAGAGCCTGCTTTCCCTGCACTCCTGGAGCCTTGTCATGGTGCCCACAGGTTTGTGTCCAGCCCTGGGTCCCTCTGGTACCTCCCCACCCGGGCTGTGCTGCACTTGGCACAGGATGCTTACAGAGAGGCTCAGACTAGGACCTGCCATCATCCCCACCCCAGAGTTATCTCCTTGCAAAGGAAAGAGGAGAGGCACACATAAGACGCTCAGCAACCGGGACAGATATGAGCCCAGGCAGGAAAGGGCGGCTGCTGGAGTGAAGGGGGTCAAAATCAGACTCACCTGGGGGGCTTGCTTCGGGCGCTGTTGGGAAGGGTCCCATTCAGAGACCTCTGGGCACATCTGTGATGGCTCAGTGCCTCCGGGACATCACAGCGAGGCTAGGCCGGCCGAGAGGTCTAAGACAAGAATGGGATAATTTCCTCTGATTTCCTTTGATGTTTTCAAAGGTAGAAAATAATGTCTGTCCTCTCTTGAGAGCCACTTAGCTGTGGGCTAGAGGTTGGGGAAGGTTCCATCTGCTGGAAATGCTAATTAGAAACAATTACAGCCCAGACTTGACCTGCCCAGGCACACTCCAGAGCTGTCTGCACAGGCATGGGGGGTGCGGAGGCTGTGGGCACCACGGGCTGGGAAGCGGCTGTGCTCTCTGAGGGGCCAGCACAGACAGAGGGATGGGACGGGGAGACACCCATTTGCTGATCGAGACACTGGGCAGATGTGGGCTCATTCTCAATATGTCCCTAATCACAAAATGGCCTGCCTCCCTTTCTACCAGCACAATTTTTAAGGGGGGACTGCAGGTTGTAACTATGAAATATGAACAAACACAAATTATGGTAATGCTTGGGAATAGTAATCTTGTTGAATTGCTCACACAGGCTAGCCACGGGTATCAGTGGTCTCCCCACTCCCAGCTCTGTTGCCATCCCAGGAGTTTCACAGCCATAGCTTTGTACTTTTCACAAAGATGCCTGGCCCTTTCAACTGGGGCCTCTGGGAGGATAGGGGTCATCTCCATTCCATTACTGATTAATGGGGGTTAGGAGGGGGCCAGATTTGAACCCTGCTGTGACGCAGGACTCCTAGGTCTGGGCAGAGCCACCTGTCCCCAGGACCTTCACAATCTGGTAAAGGAGTGAGGGGCTAGTGTCACATCCTGCCTGGAATCAGCACACCCCTGCCTGTCTTCCCTGCCACCTAGATGTGACGACCTTGGGTCGTCTAATTCATGTCACCCAAGGAACTGGGATGGGCGTGTGGACAGCAAAGGGAGTGGGTGAACACCGGGAAAGGTAACGTTCAAGAATCCTTCTACTTGGGACAATCTCCCCCACAGCGCTGCAGGGAAAGAGGTCACCAAAAGAGCAGCGTCGCCGGGATTGGGTGGCAAGGGGCTATGTCACCGTCCTTTGCCCCTTCCGGGCCTCTGCTCGGTCCCCGGGTGCTTCCTTTAGCCCCACATAGACAGCTCCAACTGCCTTCCCGCAAAGCAATCAAGTGAACATATTTTTAAAAGAAAATTCATTTGCCAGGCAGGCCACTGGGGGAGTCGGTGTAACGGCCCTGCTCTGCACGGGAAGAGGCGCACTGACATTCCAGCCGGCTAATAAACCCCAGAGGGCGCTGCGCACACTGCCGGGCAGTTCTCACATCTGGATTAGTAGGGAGTGAGTGTGCAGATGTGGGTTGGTGGCCATGCCTGCAGCTCCAGATGACGGCCACCAGAGGGAGCCCGAGCTCACTCTAGGAAGATGCGGGCTAGGCTGAAACGACAAGAAAAGGCTCTTCCAGTCATGGACTCCAGACAGAACGGAAAAGCTCATGCCCTGGTGTCGGGGTCCGGGGTGGCGGTCCTGGCCACCGTCGGCCACCGGCTATCAGGAGCCAGCGAAGTCTGGGGGAAAGGGTCTCAAACGGCGTGAGTACGACGGAATCACATCAGGGAGGCTCAATCAGTGTAACAGCTCGTTCATTGGAGGGGAGGGCCAGGCTTCTAAGCAGTTTAAGGAAGGTGGGTCAGCCAGGTAACAGGGCAAGGGTCATGCACTGATTGGGGGGATTCTGGAGTCTGAAAGTTGCCTAATTTGCATGGCAAGTCTTTCGAAACCTGACCACCTGGTTTCTGGTAAGGGTCTGGAAGCAGGGAAAAATTAGGAGTTTGGGTATGATTGGCCGTGGCCCATCCTAGGTCTGAGATAAGAGGGAGTGGCCCCACGCTTGTCGGTCTCGGTCTCGTCTGGGTATGAGCCACTGCTACCTACAATCATCCCAGGCCTAGACAGGGTCCCGCACCCTGGCCTCTCCTGGTGCCCGTAGCAGGCGTCGCAGAGCCCAGTTGGAAGGAGAATATGAGTGAATTGGAAACCAGCACACACATACTTATTTTAAAGCCCTTGAACAACATTTTCAAATCCTACCAATTATGATGGAATATATCATTTCTATTTTAGAGAAGTTTGAGGATTGTACCGGAAACACCCCAAACCAAACCTGGTGGCCTCCAGCCCCTGCCTCCCACCTGCTTCTTTGGAGGCCCATTGCCAGGTGGGGTCATTCAGGTCTGTCTCTGTCTGCTTCCCCTGTCGCCCGGGTGGGCTTTACCCCGGTGCCTGCACTGCAGTATCTGGCCAAGGGCAGGGCTCCACCCATGCTGTGAGGAGCTTCTCCTGTGGGTGGACAAGATGCAGGTGTAGAGGACACCAGCCATCCCTGTCCTCTGGAGCGTGGCAACCAAACCAGCAGCCCTGCCTCCAGATCCAGAGATGTTGAGCTGCACTACACGGCCACTGACCTTGCAAAGCAAAAATCTCACCCCATCTCAAAGGTTCTGAACCCCAGCACATCTCGGAGGTGCTCCCTTAGGATTCCCAGACAACTGAGGAGCTCTGCAAGCTGTGAGCAGTTCCTAATCCAGAGGCCCCTTGGAGACCTCCTCCCTCCCTCAGCAGCCAAGCGGCAGGGAGATTTCCCTCTGGAACCATCCACTCCACTGCCTGGCTCTTGCTTTCACTGAAGGGAGTGCACCTCGCAAATTGCAATCAACGGATTTCATTTAAAAAAGAAAAAAGGAAAAAAAAAACCCTAAGTGTATCTTGCCTCAACCTCCCCTGTGTGATCTGAGCCCTTTGAAGCTGAATAACACTAAAAGGGTTGGTTCAGGCTGGGATAGGAGGATGGAGAAGCAACACGGTGCTGGCAAATGGACAACGGATTTATGCCCTCCTTAATTCCAGTGTGGGACAGTAACTCTTCTCCTTTTCAGAGTCTTAATCCGAAGTCTAGCTCAGTGTCCAAGAGAGATATGGATGATTTCCCACAAATGTTGCCCTTGGCCACTTCCCTGAAAGTGCTCATTCCTGTCCTGGTCTTTTGAGGGCGGGCGAAGGTGAGGCACTGGCTGGCCTGTTCCTTCTCTCTTCCTGCTGACAGCCCAAGGTTGGTAGCTTACATTCTGAGGCATTCCATTCTGAAAACTCCTCTTCTGCGGACACCTAGCTCACCTTCTTCCAGGATATTTGCCCGTAATTTACTGACTAGACGTTTTGCCTTCTCATGTCTCACGCCGCCTGCTGCAGCCTGAGAACAAAAAAGACAAGGTGGGAGACACGGAAAAGTTATTAGGGTCTCTACACCTCACACTCCAGCTTTCCTTCACATCACAAAGAGAAGCTGCAAAAAACCGGGTCCTGGCTCTTCAGAGCCAGCTCTGGGCAGGCCGTGCACTCTGCACTTTGGGCCGCCTCTCTCAGCTGTCCGGAGAAGTACGTGTGATGAGAAAACACAGGCATGAGGAAGTTGCTGGCGGTCTCTGGTCACAGATCTGACTCTAGCCGAGTGGCTGCTCACCTCTCTTACCTGGGCAACCTGGCATGTGGCCCTTAGCTTGTTGGGTGGCAGAATCCTATAGAATTGCCCTGAGTGGCTGCCAGCTGTTCCTTGGCACACAGTGTCATTGGCTTCTTGTAGTGCCAATGACTTGGGAGATGCAGGAACACCATGGCTGCTGAGTCCTCTACTGAAGAGTGACACAGACCAAGCCAAGCATTACCCCCGTCACATGCCTGTTAGCTGGACCAGGGAGACTGCCCTTTGGTTTACATAGTTAGCTCCCGGTGTGTGGAAATTTAGTTCGCCCTACTCTATTTGGGCAGGTGATGATGGCAGAGGGCATTAACCTGGTGGCCCGTGGGTTGGGATCTGGTCTGCTCCTGCAGGACGGTGTCCTCTCCACACTCTGGATGAGAAGCAACTGTGCCCATCTGTTGGTGTAACTGGGTTTAGAAGTATACAAAGCTGTCCAGGAGAAGCCTAGCTTCTAGACTGAAGTAGAGTGAGCCTGTGATGCCTGCTGTCTGGGAGGCTGAGGCAGGAGGAACGCAAGTTCAAGTAGAGCCTGAGCAACGTAACAACTTGGCGAGATAGTCTCAAAATTAAAAATTAAAGTAAAAGTGAAGGGCTGGGAAGGCAGCTCAGTGTGAAGGCCCTGGACTCTTCTTCCCCGGTGCTGGCTTGCCGGTCTGTTACCCCCAGGCACACCTAGAAATGTGCTTTATTATTCTTCTAGGTGTTTCTTGCCTCACTAAAGTTGACAGAACATGACTAAAGGTCACAGAGGTGTAGAAATTCTCCCAGAGTAATTCATATGTGGATTGGTGGAAAAGTGTACCCCAGTGTCCAAAAAGATGAGCCTGACACTCTCAAAGTCAAGGGGTCAATGAGACAGAAACTAGGCACAAACCAGCAAACAGGATGAGTGGGCCCAACGCAGGCCTGGCTACCCATGTGCAGGTCATAGTTGTACCATGGTGATGCGCACTTACTCTAGGAAGAGGAAATGTCCCAGATGCCTTAAAACCACTCAAAATCACACTGTTTTATGCTTGTCTGAAAGACATCAGAGTCAGGAAAATGGAAGAAAGGAAAGCTCAGGGCAGTGGGAAATGCAGCTGGGTAGTAGGGGAAGGCCCCGGACAGTGGGAAGGCAGCGGGGCCACAGGGCAAGCCTGGGCTGTGATACTAAGCTGAAGCTGTAGATCAAAGCACTGACACAAAATGGCGGGCTCTCTCCTTATTGCCTGAGAGGAGCGATGGGATAGAGCCAGCCCGGCATACAAGGTAGGGTGAAGGCAGAACCAGGAGAAGTGGCTCAGTGCCTTGTCTCAGGCTTCAGGGATGCAGTGATGCCTAGATGAGAGGTCACAGAGTCGGGTAAAAAGATGGAGCCCAGTGACAGGAGGTGCTGGAAGATCTCAGGTCACACGGTGGCTGCCAAGTTTAAGAGATAAATCCAGTACGGAAATCATCTGAAATACACAGCAATGACTGGTCAATCCCACCAATAAAAAAGCATCGTTAGGAGATTAATCTGGCCCAAGGGATCTTGGACTGGTGAGGTGAGGAGAGGGTGTTAAGGCACAGCCAGGGGCACCCTGGGGACACAGTGATCCTCAGTGATGCCTCGACGCTCAGCCCTCAGCCTCATCCAGGCAAACTCCTCTGCATTGCTAGGCTCGGGGGCCTCAGCTGCTGAGATGCCAGCTGGTGCCCACATAGCCTCTCAGCTTCAGAGCCAGCTGAGCAGCAGCAGAGGTGGGCAGCTGGTGGCTGTCACCTGTGTACTTGCAGATCCTCAGGTGGGATGCCCATGGGGGTCTCCTGAAGCCTAGTGGAACCCCAGGGGAGATCTGTGTACTCCAAACATGGGGACCCACGCGGTGTCCTCCACAACACACACCACTGGCTGTGCCAGGAGGCCACGCCCCTCCTTTAGTGAGAGCCAGGAGCGGCTGTGTTGCTCACCCTCTCACACAGGCCAGTCCCGGGGAGGGCCAGTGTGCAGAGGGAAAGAGAGAAAGTGCCTGCCTTAGGCCAGGAAGCACTGAGAAAGGAAGTGAGACTGGGCTTCTGGGAAATTTTAACCTTCAGGAAGCTGCCTTTGGTTACAACAGAAGCCTTGCTCTAGGCAGCTTCATCTTCTCCCTCAGGGCCAGGAACAGTTTACTTCCATCTTTAGTCTTTACAGAATTCAGACCACACCAGGAAGCGCAGCTGCGGTCTGCCCAGTGGCCTGGAGGTAAAAAGGCTCAGGCAGCTGCTTGTCTCCACGGGTTTCTCATGGCCCCAGATAAAGGCAGCCGGTCTCTGAGCACTAGGGCTGTCTCCTTAGAGCCCTGACAGTCCTCCCTGCTGCGGGGTCATGAGGATGCCCCTGCCCAGGGCCTGGGTCAGCTGAGAGGCCAGTGCCCACCGCACTGCCCCCGGCTGCACGCAGGGAGCACAATTCCATTGCTTTGTTTTTCTTCAAGTCTTATCTCCCAACTTTGCTTCATTTCTTTCTTTCTCTTTTTTTTCTATTTTCCATTTTCTTTCTCCCCCTTTATTTCTTTGCTTAATATGGTCCTCTAAGGTGGAGGCGGGGGGGTGGGGTGTGGCGGGGCGCAGTTTCTATGGAAAGCAGTGACTTGGCTGGGCTCACACCCAACTCTACCCCACGCCCCTTCTCCAAACTGTTCAGGGCTATCTTAGCTTCTGTGCTGTGAGGGGCTGAGCTAACTTCCCCAGAGCCCATACATACCCTTTATTAGAAAATTTCCTACACTGCCTTCCTCAGTACTCAATAAAGAAAGAAAGAAAGAAAGAAAGAAATTTACACTGTAAGGTGGGTACTATGAGCTGTTTCCATGAACAAGTTCATGACATACAGTCAGGATTAAAGATCACCTGGCGTAGTGGTATGCGCCTATAATCCCAGCACTCCGGGAGGCTGAGCAGGTAGATCGGAAGGTTGAGTATTTGGGCATCTGGACCAAGAAGTGTGCGCTTAGTGTTTTAGTGAGATCCTGTGTCAGTATCAAAAACATAAAAATGATTAGGGGTGAGTTTAGTGATAAGGTCCTGGGTTCAATCCCCAGCAGTATAAAGAAACAGAAGGGAAAGGAGGGAGGAAGGAAAGAAAGAAGGAGGAAAAAAAGAAAGGAAGGAAGGAAAGGAAGGAGAGAGGGAGGGAGGGAGGGAAGGATCTCTGAGGGCGACCTGACCACTGACGGCATGCGTAGACTGTAAGTGCATGTAGAGGGAAAAGTGACAAAGGGGGACAAAGCCCAGTGAGGACCCAGTGGGCGCCGCCCTCCTGCGGCTCTTCTTTATTCCTCCCAACCCTCTGGCTCTTCTGTCCTGGGCCCAGGATGCTCCTCTGACGTATGCCACCCCATCCCGAGAGCTTGGCAGTGACAGGTGGCCCTCCCCCCGCGCAGACCTGAGTAAAGAAATAGAGAAAGGAGGGATGGAGGGAGGAAGAGAGGGAGAGAAGAACAAAGAGAACAAAGGAGAAGGAGAAGGAAAAAAGAGAAGAGGGAGGAGGAGGAGAGAGGCTGCATTTGGACTTCTTCAGCAAGGACTGGGCCATCCCACGCTTGGAAAAGGATGGCGGATCTGGGCAGGAACCAGGTAAACCAAGTCAGTCCTCAGGAACTGCTGTAGAGGTAAAGGGGCGAGAAGAGACAGTGCTGGTGGGGAGCTCTGCGAGGGACTGGGGATGCCGGGAGGGAGTCCGAGCGACCATATCACCAGCAGGTCATTCGGTGAATTCAGTGGGGACGCGGGACTTTGTCTGTCCTTCGTGAATCTGAGTACGTGTTCATAACGGGAGCGGCAGGCCACCGCCAGGGACGAGGAATCCTCGCAACGCAGCAGAGTGAGGCAGGCCTGTGATGGGGCGGAGCAGGGCGCGATGGCGGCTGGACCCTTCACGGGTCAGTTTCCTGAGCTGATGGGTCAGAGGAACCCTGCAACCTTCTCCGAGCTCAAGGGTCCACCGCCCAACCAGGAAGACGGCGGGACACAGGATTGTCCAGGGAATTGCTTTCCCAGTTCTGAGTTGTTCTGTCTCAATGAGGGATGGGGAAAAAAAATTTCCTGCTGAAAAATGTCACCTTCAACCTGGCACTGGAGCCAGGGCATTTACAAATCTGCCTGTCACCGTGACAGCCTGACAGATAGCAACCTTAGCCGGGACCAAGTGAAATCGCCACTATAAGTCTTGCAAAAAGTTTGGGCTCTTAAGATTTTTATCATCGGGACAGGTTAAGGAATGAGGGGCACAGCTTCCACGTAGGAAGAATTCTGAGGTTCAGAAGCCGCAGGCTTACCTATTACCCGAGGGTGGGGGAGGGCGTGACAGCAGGAAATTGCCCAGCTGCAGCCCCAGCTGTTGCTGAGCAATGCTTATTTCCGCCACTAAGTCACTCGGTTTGTCACTGTCCCTCTGTCTCTGTGTCACCCACCCAGCCCTGCACATACACGCCCAGTTGTTCCCAGCTGCATGTCTCAGCTCAGGCCCCAGGAGCTTTTCTGTGCTGCTGTCCCTCCTGTGTCTCTCTCTTCTCCCCTTTCCTTTGTCATTTCTTCCATAATTGATTAGCAACCGGAGGCAAGACTGGAGAGGCAGTGAGGATTTGCCTTTACAGCCCGGCGGTGCAGGTAGAACCCACTGCTGTGTGTGGCTTCGTCTCCAGGGTCCTGCCTCTGTCATGAAGGGGTGGCAGAGTATTAATAAGAGGGAACTACTCATGTCACTGGGAGAGAGGCTGGAGAAACTGGACTCACCGCTGGCACTCGTGTCATCCTTGGACGCCAGGTCGTCTTCCCGCCCCAGCCGTGCACGTGCCGGCCCCGCCCCGCCAGCACTGCTGTGGCAATCCAATGAGATGGTTCAGGCAGCAGCTCACATTAGATGGGAACGTGAATTTAAGGCACTTCGTGGTGCCTGGAGTGTAACAAATGCTCAACAATCATCGTTATTATTAGCAGGCGAATATAAGTCATCGCGGATCACTTTTTGCTCTTGTGGCATCTGTCATTTTTTTTTTTAAAGTCTGAAGTTAGATTCGGTTTCATTCAACATTTATTGAGCTGGTTCCATGTTCCAGCATTGTGTTCTATCCTAGGGCTGTGGAGATTTGAAAAATGCAAACAAATGTAGCTCCTGTGTCTGGAGCAGAGTCTGGTGGGAAATTCTTTGCTGCAGTGGAGAGCTGAGACAGAATGGGGAAGGGGATCAGAGACTGTCCTGACGGAGGACACGCCATCGTGCTGGACTGTGAAGAGCTTGGCCCACTGAGTTGAGGCCAAGAAAGGGCCTCCAGGGAATGGAGAGATACAGGCAGGAGAGAGAGAGCAGGGACCCTTTGAGAGCTCAGGGCCAGTGATATCCCAGAAGGACAGGCTGCAAGCTGGAGTCAGACGAGGGGGCGAGGGAGACGGAGCAGAAGGAGCATGGTTCATTTTCTGCCAAGGACCACGCACTTTCCTGAAGGGCAATGAGAGCAATGAAAGGCTTTTACACAAGAGCGATGCGATTGAATTTGCTAGAAGATCACTCACGCCGGGACGGGGCATGAGTGGAAGAGAGAGGCCAGCTGACAGGACAGGATCCGAGCCAGAAGGAAATGGCGTGCCTACCGGGAGGACGAGGAAGCAGCACCAGTCAGTTACCCTGCAGGATCTACAGGGCCCGGGTCCCCAGCCCAGCTCCCTACGGATACCAAACTCCGTGGGTGCTCAAGTTTCTGTTGTTTATAGAAGAAGGTCCAATATCTGTGTATAACCACATACACCCTTTGTGTGTGCTTTAAGCAATCTTGCTGTTACTTATAATACCTGATACAATGTAAATGCTATGGAAAATGCTGTTATACTCTATTGTTCAGGGAATGACTGCAACAAAAATGTCTGCATACATTTCTTTCCCTGTATTTTTCAATTTCTGGCTGGTAAAGGACCAATGGTGGCTACAGAGGACCAAGGGGGTGCTCCACCAGACTCTCAGGGCCCAACAGATGCTGGAACTGGATCGGTTGGGGAGAGCCAGGAAGTTGCAAGCTGCTGCCACTAGAGGGCAGTGACAGAGGGCTGAGAAGCAGGCGGGTCTGCTGGGGGTCCAGCGGCAGGAAGGTGGCGGGGAGAGCTTTCTGCTAGAGGAAACACAGGAGCGTGGCCCAGGAAGTTTCTCTTTCAGATGTTCTCTGTCTTCCCCCAAGAAAATTTCTGTGACAAGATGTGTGCGTGGCTTCTGTCAGAAGGCAGGGTGCTGTTTGGGTTCTGGACCAGGACAGACACCATGACACTCCCCAGCTACCTGTGGTCACCTACTTTCAGCTCCCTAGAGCTGATGTTAAACATTGAACTGGGTCTGTCCAGCAAGTGTTCTTGAGAGAATGACTCTAAAAAACCTCCACGTCCATGTGCATTTGCATGTATACATTGTCTCATGATGTTCCACGAGTTACCTGCTAACCAAGTGTAAATGTGATTCACAGGAGTTGCATAATTTGCCAGGAAGTGACGTAGTCACGGTGTGACTTGAGAGGGGAGGCTAACCAAAGTCAAGGATAGAGATAGCCTTCTAGCAGAGGGTGATGAAGGCTGCCTGGGACGGACAGAGCCCTCAGCCTCAGAAGGAACACAGGAAGGACTGTCGGTACAGTGGTGGTGCCCGTTGTCATGACTAGGACTGCATACAGCATGGTGTCCACCAAGGAGAGGTCATGGGGCCATCGAGACAGAGATGGGCATGCAGGCCCATAGAAAGAGCATGGATGGTACAACTGGGAATGGCTGAGTGTTTTGTGTGGAGCTGAGAAGTCTCCTAAGGATGGTTGCCTGGGAGACATGGCCCACGTAGCCGGGCCATAAGGGACAAGCACCAAGTAATATGATCCTCTGCTCGCGCCAGCGCCTAACTCAGACCACCCAACTCCACCTTCCCTATGGATTCTGGAGTCTTCCTTGCTCTCTTGCGTTGTTCTTTTCTGTTCACTTTTCTTTCCTTTGCAATTAACCTCATAGCTAAGTGACCCTTCCCCTCTTCCTATTCCCCTCCTGTGATAAATGACACTTCTCTCCTTATCTGACTGCTACAAGAATTGGAGAAATTGGCACCAACGACAGCAATTAGCTCAGGTGATGGCGCGTGTTTAAGCCAAATAAATACTGGTTTTCTCTCTTGCTTCACCTTTGTGTCCCGTGCAGGTACATTTCCTGGTGTGCACAGGCAGGGCAAATCACAAACCTTGCCAATAAATCTATGCTAAGTCAGAGTTAACTCAGGAAATCAACACGGTGCAGAGGCTTTTAGACGACTGACATTCCTCAGGTTATAGAAAACAATAATAATAAATCTTAAGGAATGTCACCTTGCCGCTGGCACTGAAGACAAAAGGCAAGAAGCGTTATGGAACAGCCTTGAATGAGGAGAGGCAGCTCCCAGGGTGGGGCGCCGGGGGGGGGGGGGGAATGGGGGTAGCAGCTTTTAGACTGGGCACACTGGTGCTCGCCACTTAGCTATCAGGCTGTGTGCTTGCTGGCTTGTTGATTTCTCAGGTTTCATATTGCAGGATGAGGCTACAGGGGAGGACAGCACTAAAGGTGATAAAAACAGATTTCACAGGCACTGGAATTTTTGTATAAACTCGACGATGTGGCCACATCAATCCAGAGCCACAGTGAGGGCGTTTCTCAGGACCTGTCACTCACCTTGGGGGCTGTGGCCCAGACTGTAGAGGTGGCACCAACGAGCCTCTTTCTGAATCTACCACTTTTAATCACTTCACATACTGGCTGTTGTTATCTGTTATGCTTAGGTCCTTCAGTAAGTTTGGAAAGTTCCCAGTCCTCTTTTCTCTCTCTCTCTCTTTTTTTTTTTCTGTCTAAAATTCTTTTTGTGCACGCATTGGGTCTGTTTTCCATCCACGGCTGTTTCATTTTTCCCATTTCTCTATTTCTGGATGGCTTCCATAGTTGTAATTTCTATCTTGATAATTTTAACGTCTCAGATGATGTTTAACAATTTATTGAGTTTTTTAAACAAATTTCATGACTGCAGGGTTTATTTTCTAAAACTATAGATTTTAAAGCTCCCCCTTTTTTTACATTTTTTTCAGATGGATTTAATTCTCCCTTTCTGATATATTTCAGGGTAACTTATTCTATACTAATGTAGTCTGTAGGTGGTGACTTGAAGTCTGGTGGAAGATGAGGAGTCTGGGCTTCCGGGTCTCATCTGTGCACCCTGGTGCGTTTGGTCATGCACTCAATGAGGATGTCGTCAGCAGGAGCACATGGTAACTGGCACTCCTGTGTGGCCGGCATCGAGAGCATGTGCCTCCCAGGACGGTTCTAGGCTTGCCTCTGCCTGGAGCAATTGTAGCATTGCCATTAGCATAGGAATTATAGATTCATCTGAATTAGCATAGGAACTCTGAATCCCAGATCTATGTGTAGTCAGGCCAGCAGCTGCAAATTTCTCCTCCAATACAGTTGCTCTACTCAGAGCCCAGGGCAAGGCCCACTTTCTTGCTGCCCTCATGCTAATTATGGAATCTTTTATTTTTTTAAAGCCAATTTGTACAGGCCATCAATGGTTGTAACCTTACGCATCAGTGCTACCCAGTCCCGTGCCTCAGTCCCCAGTTCCTGTTGAGATCCAGACCCTAGGCTGTGTTCCCCCAAGTGTTGGGCTCCCCTGCGCCATTCTCTTTGAAGTCCCTTCTTTGCTGTTGGAGAATTCCCTTATTTTCTTCCAGGAATCTTCATTAGCAATGCTGCCACCCTTGCTAACGTCTGTGGTGCCCTCGCACTACCTGCACGATCTGTGGTCACGGCTTCCTGTCTTGTCATTGGTGCTTGATTTCATCCTCACTAACACACTGAAGCACATGTTCTAATTGTCCCCATTTCACAGATGATGAATCAGTGATCTCTCTAAAAGAACAGGCATTCCTTTTTGGAAAAAAATACATAAAGATACAGTGAATACTGTTGGAGAAGGGTCAGAGTCTACAGGCAAATGATGGTCACATGATTAGTTCACATCAAAGACGAGACCCAAAACCCCATGTCTTCACTCTCAGCCCAGGGCCAAGTTCTTTGTTAGAAATCTTTCTTTTATGAAATTCTGCTTGTTTCTTACTTCATAGTTAAGGTTTGGTTTACTGAGAGAATCAGAAAGAAAGACCGAGGCAACCTTTTCATAAATATACCTTGGCCACTTTTTTTTTTTTCAAGTATCTGTGCTGTTGCTGAATTTTCTAACTTAGCCAGGCACTGGGAAGAGGTCAAAGGGGTTTTTATCAACAGCACATGCAATTGTATGAGTTTGGCTGTTAAAATCTGTCTGGCAAGGAGGATACTTGTTACAGATACAGATAAAAAAAGAGTCCCTCCATGGAAAGTGTGAGGGTTAATGGAGATCCCCTCCCTCAATGTGGTTTGTCTGGAAAAATAATAATAAACTAGCTGTTGAAGTGTAGGGGTCAAGTAAACAGCCTCTGTATTGTGTTTTCAAGTTATATTGCTGTTTCAACTGAGAATTATGGTTAAGAGGTAAAAGGAATGCAGAAACACGATTTCTTCTTCTGCTGTGCTGTAATCCTGAAGGCTTCTCTCCTCTTGCTCTAGAAGCTGACTGGCCATGAACGACAAGACCAGACGAGTCAGAAAGGCTGGTGCCAGGAGCCCTGCCATCTTAAAATATGAAAGTCTGGGTCAGGCAGGAGGTAGTAAGAGGTCGTTTGAATTAGGCACCCTTTACTCTCAAAGATGCTGACAGATTGGTGTTATTATGGTGGCTAACAAGTAAACACAGTTGCCATAATTTGCTGACTACTCCACTTATTGTGTGTGTGCATTAAGTTTTATTTACTGTACCTCAATGATACTGACTTGAAAAATAATAAAAAGAACAAATGTCCATGTTGGACAAAGAAGGTCCCAGGGCACTCAATACTCACAGATTCTCTGAGTGATATCTAGGAGGGGAAGTGGGCTTGTGTTATAGAGATGATGCTGCAATTCAAAATGTACTTTGCAGGAACACACTGCAAATCGAGCCTTTTAGAACCTACAATGGTCAGGGGTTCTGAATAACCCCAAATCTATGAATAAAACTAGCTCTGATATAAACTTATAATTTAATAGGACAGTCAGAGATGTAATAAATTCAAGTTTGGTAGGTAAGTGCTGCTTTCAGTAGAGGCAAGAGGAAGGAGCTAAGGAGAAGCATCACATGTAGCTGGTGAGCACCAGCTTCTGCAGGAGGGTCGTGCTGAGCCAGAAGATCCGCGGGAATCCTCTAGGATGGCCAGCCAATATGGCAAGTAGAAGATCAAGCTCTAGGTGAAGCTCGCTGACAGAGGACTTGCCTAGCTTGTGTAAAGCCTTGGGTTCCATGCTCAGCCCGGACAAAACAAAACATATATCATAGACACCAGGGAGTCTCTCTCTCTCTCTCTCTCTCTCTCTCTCTCTCTCTCTCTCTCTCTCTCTCTCTTCCCCCCCTCTCTCTCTCTCTGTGTGTGTGTGTGTGTGCTTGAATTTTGAACTAAATCATAGCTCTTCAAAACCAAGTCTCTTTAAAACAGAGAAGCCCTGATATCACAGTCAGGATGGAGGCTAATTGGAAAGCTGAGAAATTATCCATGTACAATACATAAAGTAAGGCACAAATTTGGGGGCTGCAGTGTTAAGGTACCAAACAGAAATTTTTTATTAGACATCCCCTTTCTCTAAGAGTTTTATGTAATCTGTTATGATTTACAGTATTGGTTGGCATTTAAGGAGTTGTTTTCTCAGTCAGAAACTCAGTGCTTTGTTATGCGTAAGAAATACTTTTCCTTTGGTTGAAGCTTCAGAAAGTTCATTTTCTACCTTTATCCAATGCCATGGAAACAACCTGTGCATCTATTCTAATGCTTTTTCTTCATAAGAGATATCTTATCTTTTCATTCTTCTCTTTCTCTTTTAAGAGATTTCTCCTATGGCTTCAGTTATCTGTAAGTTGACAGCTCTGGATTTCCTATCTCTAGCCAAGGTCTCTCTTCTTAGCTGCATTTGACCCAATTGCTTACTGGGTCATAATAATCTTCTTAGCTCCATGATGACCTAGTTGTTTACTGGGTCATAATAAGAGCAAACATTTGCACAGCACTTACTCCATGCCAGGCACCACACTAAGCATCTGGCATACATTAATCTTAACAGCAATCCTTTAAGAAGTGTGCTACTGTTTAACAATATTCTCTGGAAGTCCAAGTATCTCATTCTCAGCACATCCAAAATGATGCAAAAATGCAAACTTCTTGCTCTGTATTCCATTAATTGACCCCAGCTTCCAACCAGGTACACAAACATCAAACCTAAAAGTCATGCTTGAATGTTTTCCAAATACAGTTCAAATTCAATCACCAAGACTTTCCCCATATTTTTCCCCAAGAAAGAAAGCCCTGGATAGTGGCTCAAGGTTCTGCCTCTGGACCCAGAAAGCTTACATCTGAGTCGTGTTTTGCCACTTGACGGCCACGAGTATTGGAGAAGTTAAAGTTTCTGAGCTAGTTTTATTGTGAGAATTACATGCCTTAAATTCAGACTTTCCACAAACGTAAGATCCAGTTTCCAGTTGGTAGACAGTATATCTCACTAAAGCAGAGAGGGAAGGTCTACAAAGGTGACGCTTATGCTGAAGAATAGAGAAATTGGTGACCTGGACCTGGGACAATGGTCTCTTTTTTGGCACTTACTGTATGTGTGACTTGGGCAAGTTAGTTTATTCTCTTAACTTGATTTCTTCCTTCATAAAATGAAGATAAGGTACCTACCCAAGGGCCACATAAGGCATAAAACAGACAGTATGCAAAGCACTGAGAGTATCAAGTCTGGCCTAGATGTTGCTTCTCTTCTTCCCAAATCTTAGAACATAGACCTCTGAGAAGAAAATCATCGGTTGCTAGAGGAGCAGCTGGGCGTGGTAGACCGAAAGAAAGAGGGACAACTGAGAGGATTTATTGGCTTGGCTCTGAACTACAGAATCGAGAATCGTGGGCAGGAATTGTATTCTGACAGGTCGCATTCTAGCTTTTAGCCTTTTTCTTTACCATTTTAAGAGCTGACTCTCCAGTCATGTTATAAATTCCAACCTATATTTTAACTGTATTCCAAAGTTTAATGATCACATTTCTGAAAAAGTATGCTCTACAGCCCTTCCATCTTCTTTACAGCAAGTAAACGTTAGGATCGTCAGTGTTAAGTATCTTAGTAGTTTTTAATTTAGCGGTGTGTCACCTGGAGGATGAGGACCTACACAATGCAGGACTGTCCCTCAGCTGTAAGGCCCGGCAAAGCGGACACAGGCAGGTGGGCAGAGTGGATCCTGAGCAGGGTCTATTGCAGAGTGGACACGTGCATGGCCCTTGCTCAGAAAGTATTAAGTATTTCAAGATAGTCATGGCTGAGGTATATATTTTATTTATTTATTTATTCATTTATTTATAGGACTGGGGTAGAGTCCAGAGCCTTCGCAATGAACTATATCCCTAGTTCATTTTAATTTTTATTTTCACATGGGATCTTTGTGATCCTCCTATGTCAGCCTCCAGGAGAGCTGGGATCACAGCTGTGTGACACTGGATTTTTAATTAAATGAGCTTGAAACCCTGTGTGCCTGCATGGGCCCCACACTTGTGAAGCCAGCTCTTGAGGGGAGACTTGGTTCCCTTCCCACAGTTCCCTGCTGCCTTCCCTTGGGTGCTCATGAAGAGCCAAAGCTTATTCCTCAGACATGACTTAGTTTTTTCACCATTTAACCCACAAGACACTAGGAGATTACTTAAGAAGCAGACGTTGATACCAGGTTCCCGTTCCCTTTGGCAGAGGTCAGTCCATTCAGCCTCTGCCTTACAGATGACCTTCGCTTCTTCTCTTTGTGAGAACAGATGATAATGAAGCCTGTGAGGCTTTGAGACTCAACAGTAAGTGCTTATTTACTTCCACATAAAAGGACTTTAACATAATTTTGCTACTTAATCCTTAAAATTGTGACCTCAATAGCTATTTTTAAATTCAATTTTATAGATAAGGAGACCTATTTGGAAGGACTGAACTCAAGGTGACATGGTAAGCAAGTGGTAGAACTCATATTAGGATCCACTTGATTCCAGAGAAAGGGGAAAGTGTTTAAAAAGTTCAGAAAGTATGGAATAGGAAGAAATGAAGGAGATTACCAACAACAAATTAAAAAACTGTATTCCTGACAAAAAGTTCAAATAATAATATTAGGTTTTCCAAAGTGACTTTATTGTTTGAGGACAATTTTAAATGAAATAATAGCTGTTCTGTTTTCATGGTGGTCCAAGAAGAACAATGTTAATTTTTTGCTACAGGCAAGAACATTTCAAAAGAGAAATATAATGAAAAAGAGGAGAAAGAGCCCTAGCTGGTTTTAAATATTCCACAAAGCTACAATGACATGAACTGCAAGTTTTAGGCAGAAGAACCAAAAGATTGATGAATATACTGATTAGATTGCCCAGAAACATAGCTATAAGGCATAAGAATTTCATGTACAAATATGACAATTTGAGAAATTAGCAAGGAAAGAAGGAGACATTCATAAGCATTACATTAAGTATTGATTAACTCTTAGCAGAAAAATTCTGTAGTGCACAACTTTTGGGTTATAGTTAAATTAGAGAGAAGAAAGGAAAATACAGAGCCATTAAAACTAGGAGTAAGAATAAATAAATCTATCTGGAGATTATGAATAGAGGAAGACTGTTTGTGCCCCAAAGCAAAGACATAAATTATAGAGAAACCCTGAATGAGTTTGGCAATGTTGAGATCAAATCCTTCAGCGTGTCAAACAGCATAAAGTTTAAGAGCCACCGCATCAGGGATTCATATGAAGGAGCTGCAGCTTCCGGAGGAAGCAGGGGAATAGAAGAGGCCTTGCTGACAACAACAGAAAGGGATTCGACAGTGAGTCCTTATTTACTTCCACATCAAAGGACTTTAACATAATTTTGATTACTCATCCTGCCTCAAGCTCACATGCCTTAGGGAGGTGAAGAGATACAGCCTAAATGGAACAAAGCGAGTAAGATAAGTGCCCTGTTTCATCACGACCCCAGCTCCTGGCCAGCCCCATTGAGCCCTGGTGCCAGGCCCTCTCCTGTGGACCCAAGATCTTGGATTAATAGTCCCAGGATCCAGGCCCATCTCCAGTGCTTCATACTTCTAACTAACCTCAACAGGCTAGCTCTGGTGACTTTAGACACCAGGCTGAGCCCTCTGGATCTGAAAGTCAAGTTGGTCTCAACAGGTGCATAACCGTAGCTTACTCTAGAGAACTTAGGGCCCCAGGCAAAGGCCCAGAGCAGTTCCTATAGTTTAGCTCCAAGCTGAATCCCATAGGACCATGCTCTGTGGCTCTCTTCAGTGGCCCAGATGGCCTCTGTACCGGCTCAATGGTGAAGGACTTTCCCTAGAAAAGCCGAAATATAAAAATCAGAGAAAATGGGGCTGGAGGACTGGCTCAGCGGTTAAAGTGCTTGAGCAAGTGCTAAGCTAAGTGCTAAATACCCGAGTTCGATTCTCCAGCACCACATAAGCTGGGCTTGGTGGCACATGCCTGTAATCCCAGCACTCGGGAGGCTGAGACAGGAGGAATGCCTTGAGTCCAAGGCCAGCCTGGGCTCTGAAGTGAATTCAGGACCAGCCTGGACCACAGAGTGAGACCCTGTCTCAAAAAATAAATAAATCAGAGAAAATAACTACATTTTCAAAAATACAGAAACCAGCGTGAGGCCACAAAAGTCACAAACAATCAGGGAAATATGGCATGACCAAAGGAATAAAAGCAGTAACTAACTCATCACAAAGAAGTGATCTATAAAACTACCTAACAAAAGCATTTAAAATATTAACTTTAAATAAGTTCAACGAAATTGTAAGAGAACTCAGACAGCCAAACAAAATTATTTTTAAAAAGCATAGGAAGAAATGTGACAAAAGGGCAGAAACCATGAAGAAGACTCAGACAGAAGTTTTGAAGCAGAAGAACACAATGGCCGAATCCAGAAATTCCACAGAAAGCTTTAACAGCAGACTGGATCCCTCAGAGGAAGGAGTCGGGAAGCTCAGACGCAAGCCAATTTAAATTACCTGTACAAGGAACAAGGGGAATGAAGAACATGAAGAAAGCTTCAAGACTTACGGAACACCATAAAGTGCGTCACTATGCACCTGGTGAATTTAATAAGAGGCCGACAAAAGAGACTGAAGCAGAACATGCCCATAAAGAACCTATGACAGGAAGCTCCCCAAATCTGGAAAGGGAAGTGAATATTCAGATTCATGAAGTCAAAACAACCCTAGGTTAAACATAAAGCAATCTTCACTGAGATATGTTATAGCCAAATTTACAAAAGCCAGAGACACAGAGAGAATTTTCAAATCAGCAAATGAAAAATGATTTTTCTTATTTAATAGAACCTCCTTCCATAAAATTATCAGCAGATTTCAAATCAGAGAGTTTATAGGCCAAGGGGATTATGTAAATTATTCAAAGTACAGGAATAAAAAGAAAACTATTGAATAATAATATTTCAGTTCACAAATGCAGGAGAGTCAGCAAAAAGGTGAGGAAGGACAGTGCCTCAGATTTAAGTGAGAAGACACGAAAATACATAGAAAAAGTATGATGCACTGTAAAGTGAATATTCAGAATATGCTAATACTGTAATGTTGGGCACAAACCACTTTTAACTTTAATAAAAGTTAAAAGATGAAAGTTTTAAAAATAGCTATCATCAATAACAGCTATTATTAGTAACACATACTCTAAAAAGACATAAATAGTATCAATAACATATAATACATGACATAGATACAGTGTAGAATTTTTGCTGGCAGTTTAGTTCTTTACCAGTTTGAAAACTGATAAATTTCATATAAGGTCAATAATAACCACAAAGAGAAAAAATTCTACAAAAACTTGGTATTAGACATACAAAAGATGGACTAATCAAAGCATACCACAGTAATAACCAGAAAGTCATCACATCACAAAGAAAGACATCAATAAAAGAAAACGCATACTAAAACAGACAAAAATAAAATACCCATAGTACATCCTTACCTACTAATAATTAAGCGTAAATGCATTAACTTATTTAGCCAACAGACATCAAATGGCTAAATGGGTTATCAAATAAGATTCAACTCTATGTTGCCTACAGGAGACTCTAACATGAGTTAAATTTGGATGTATGGACTCAAAATGAAGGAATGGAGAACGGTCTTCATGTACATGCGGCCCATAAAAAAAGGCCATTCTTATATCAGGCAAAATAGACTGTGTCTTAGTCACTCTCTGTAGCTGTGACACAATATCTGACACAACCTAAAGGTGAAGTTTATTTACTTAGGATCACAGTTTCAGTGTGCTCAGCCCGTGGTCTGCCAGCTCTAAGGTAGAAACGACAGAAGAGGAGTCGTGGAGGAAACCCAGTCACTGCGTGACAGCCAGGGATGAAAAGAGAAGGAGGAGTGGGAATGAGACTGCACCCTTCTAGGTCATGCCTTCAGTGACCCACCTTTTGACTGGGTCCCACCTGAGAACAGACCGTTGATCCAGATAACATTCTGCCCCTAATCCACGAAACGTTCATGTCCATCTCATTTTACAAAGTACATTTGTTCCATCTCCAAGAGCCACTAAAGTCTTAACAGATCCAGCATTACTGAAAAGTCCAAACCCAAAGTATCTGCCGTGGCTCAGGAAAAACTTAGCAGTGAGCCCCTGTAACAATTTTAAGAAAAGGTTAAATACCTCCAACATATGATAGCATTGCATAAACATTCACATTCTAAAAAGGCAGACTAGCATATTACAAATAAATTGGATGAAAGCAAGATCTAAACCTGGCAGGGAAAAATCTCAAATCTAATACTGTATGTCTAACACTCAGAGCAGGTTGTGGTGAAATGAGAGCTCTGGGGGACTTGGGCTGCCCTATTCCTGTGACTTTGCTGGTTGCAGCCCAAATGACATCTCTCTCAGTGTGGCTCCACTCCTAGCTTGCAGACTTTTGCAGCAATCAGGCACATTCCTGGCATTTCCAACTTTTGAGGTCTCCACTGCCCCATCGACTTCACTCTGAGTTTTGCACACTAATGCAGGCACTAGCCTAGCAGAAATTTAGATCTTGTCACACAATTTTGTGTGTCCGCTCAGGACTTCTTCTGAAATCTGAATGGAAGCCTGTATGATCTCACAATTCTTGCATTCTATATGACATAAAACACCACCACATGGATGATGCCAAGGTTGAGTGTTAGTTGAACAGTAGCCAAGAGACCTTGGACCATGGCTTCAAGTGGCCACTGAGTGTCTGAATGGTTAAATATGGTTGAAATAAATCCCAGAGAACAAATTCCTTAGGTGGCGCTTTTTGAGTGGCCATCTCAGGGGATCTCTTTTTACATAAAGCATTACAGTTGTGCACCCTTGAGCCTATAGAGGGTGGGGTCCTCCTGATTTCTGAGAGGCCCTCAGGACATCTTTCTTCTTGTCCCTATATAAAGTGCATAGCTTCTTTTCAATTCTAATCTTGTTGCAACAATGCTCTCTTCTGCCCCAGCTTGATGAGAAAACACACTTCCAAATCCTGGCCCCAGTGACCCACCCATTGCAACAAGGCGCTACCTCAGAATGTGTGACTTTTGAGGACCATTTTGATCTAAATTTAAACCATAACAGACTCTAAGTCAAACCACCCTTGAAAAGAAAAAGAGAACTATGACATAATGATAATAATTTGCATCCATGAAGAGGAGCAATAATTATGAATATTTTTTCAATATCACATCTTAGATATATAAAGAAAACGTTAACAGAACTGAATGGAGTGATTGACATAAACATACAGGACTTAACCCATTTTGACATTGTATACATCACCTATACAGAAAATCAATAAGGAAACATTGATCTTCAACTACATTATGAACCATATAAACCATAAGGAACATTCCATACAGCGGCAGTAGAATATGTTATTTTCAAATGCATGTAGACATTTTCAAGGACATATCAGAAGATGTTAGAGCACATGATAAGTCTTGAAGGAGACTGAGGTCACAACAAGTATATTTTCTGACCATAATTTTTTGAAAGTAAAAATCAATAACAAGAAAAAGATAGGAAAATTCACTAATATGTAGAAATTAAACCACATACTCTTAAATGATTAATAGACCCAAGAAGAAATAGTTTATCTTGATAAAACAAAAATGAAAATAAATCATACCAAAACATGTGGGATGCAACTGTTCTTTTCTAATTCCATTTTATCTTCTTTTTAATTGACATATAATAATTCTATATATTTATGGGGCACAAGGTAGTATTATAATATGTGCATTGTGAAATGATTAATTCACAATTGCATATGCATAGCCTCATATACTTTCTTTGTTATGAACACATTTAAAATATACTCTTCTAGCACCTTTGAAGCATGTATTATTGCTAACCACAGTCATCCAGTTGTGCTGTAGAATACCGGACTTTATTTCTTCTATTTTTTTCTTAAGGCTTTCTCTCTCTCTCTCTCTCTCTCTCTCTCTCTCTCTCTCTCTCTCTGTCTCTCTCTTTCTCTCTCTCTGAGACAGAGTCTCACTCTGTAGTCCAGACTTGTCATGTGTCCTGAACTCACCTTACCTTGTATTCCAGGCTGGTCCTGAACTCACAGCAATCTTCCTGCCTCACTCCTCCCCTCTCCCAAGTGCTGGGATTACAGGTATGCACCACTGCTTCCAGCCTACATGATGCTGCAGAATCAAATTCAGAGCTTTGTGCTAGCTAGGCAAGTACTCTAACTGCTATATTATTCCTCCAGCCTCAGACTTTTCAGTCTTCACTCAACATACCCTCTTTCCTTATCTACTCTGCATCTTTACTACCCTAGTCACTTTCTCATTGCTAGGACAAAATGCTGGACACCCACAATTCAAAGGAGAAAAGACTTATTTTAGCTTGCATCTCAGAGGTCTTGGTCAGGCCTGGTCGGGTAGCGATGGGGGAAGGGCATGGTGGAAGGCCTAGTCAAAGAAAAAAATGTGTTCACAACATGGCGAGACAAGAAGCAGAGAGAGCTAAAAGAGGCTGGCGACAACAATGTATACCCTTCGCTGTGAGCTACCTCCAGTGGCCCGTCCCTCTGTCTAGGCCCTGCCTTGTATCACAGGAAGTCATCAGGGGACTCATCCACTTGACCCAGTTAACTCCTGTGATCCAATAACCTTCCCAAGACATTTGGGTTTTGGAGGACATTCCAGATCCAAACCACCGCATTTGCCGTTGATATCTGCTACTCTCTTCTCTACTGTATCAACTCTTTAAGATTCTACATACAGGTAGCACCATGCAGTATTTGCCTTTTGGTGCCGTTATATTTCACTTAGCATAATGTCATCCACATTTAACTATGTTTTTGCAAATGCTAATTTTTTTCAACACTAACACCCTGAAACTATATCACATTCTCTTTATTCATTCTTCCATTGACGGATATAATGATTGCTTCCCCGTCTTGGCTGTTATGAGAAATACTGCAATGAATGTAGTAGGCTATCTTTCCCTAACACTGCTGGATCCTTTTGGTTCTGGTTTTCAAGGAACCCCTCTACTGATTTTCATGATTGATGTATTAATGTACATTCCAATCAGCAGTGTGCAAGAATTCTCTTTCTTCCACACCTTTACTTGTTATCTGTCTTAGTTACTTTTTCGTTGCTGTGACTCAATACCTGACACAAACTTAGGAAAGGAAAGGTTTATTTTAGCTCACAGTCTCGAAGGTCACAGTCCATTCAGGGGTGGCCGGCAACAATCAAAGGACATGGCAGAGGCAGAGGTGGAGGCAGCTTCCCCGGACCAACAGGAAGACAAGCTGAGGCTAGTTGAGACTAGTCCCCGCCCTCCAGGAAGGCAGGTGCAGCTTATGTATCCTTTCAGGTCTCCGCCCAGTAACCAGACCCTCCTGCATCCAGGTGTGGCCACTACACACCGTTCATACTAACTTAACTGCAATCCACCCCTCCAGACCAGACCCCAATCCACCAACATCACACGGTTCCATTAAAATACATGAGACTTTTGGGGGACACTCCAGATCCTAACCACAACATTATCTTTTTTATTAATGAAAGCCATTCTAAAAGGTGTCAGCTCTTGATGAAATTCAGTAATATTTCATGGTACAAATTCTCAAGTTTTAGAAAACAATAAAAGTCCTATATGACCAGTCCACAGAAATCATCATAGAGAATCATGAAAGCTGTTGCTCTCAGTTAAGGAATGAGACAAGATGCACTCTTGCAACTTCTATTCAACTCAGTACTAGACATAGAGCAATTAGACAAGAAAATGAAATTGGAAAGCAACAAGTGAAATTTTGTGTTTATTGACGTGATCAAAGATTCCACTCTCCAAAACTGCTACTATGAATAAGCAAAATTTATCAGTATTCCAATGTTGAAAGTCATTATATAATATTCATTTAGATTCTACACCTAATAATAAATTATTGGTAAAAATATTTAATAAATAATCACTCTAGGTAAATATTTTAAAGTACAATGATTTATATGTGATTTACTGCACAAAGAGCTTCCAAAAATCAAAAATAAAAAGGTAAATTGCTACAATAGTAAAATAGATAATCTGATTAGCCAGTGGAAAAGAGGTGAGTGATTAGTGTGAGAAAACACTAAGCTACTTTTCATCAAGGAAATCAAAAAATTGACATTGCTTATTCGTGCCACAAATCAGCCAAATTAGAAGAATTTCAAGTCTACCTATTGGCAGTGGGTGACCTCAAATGCTACTGCTGGAAATGTAAACTGCGAACATTTTTACTGCAGGCAACCAATGATTTAAATTGCTAACATATTTTTACCTGTTGCTTCTTATTTAAAGGATTATCTCTTTGGGTGGTTTAAAAAGTAACTAAGTAAAACATCTTTGTAAAGACCATTCATTGCAATGTTCTATCAAACAGCAAAATAGGGCAAGCCACTATTACGGAGAGGTAAGACAGCGGCTCTGCTGGAACCAGCTCTACTCATCCATGTGCTCCGTGGGAAGGAATGGACCAACCATGAACCCAAAACATTTGAAAACAAAAATATACCTTCACTGAACATATACAAACTTTTTCTTTATCATTATTCTGAGACAAGTATAGTATGAAAGTATTCATAGCATTTGCACTGTATCAGGTATTAAGAGTAATCTAGAGATGATCTTAGATGTAGGAGGAACTTATGTGTTACATATAAACACTGTGCTACTTTATATAAAAGACTTGAGCATCCATAGGTTTTGGTATCTTTTGGGAGTCTGGCTGGAACACTGAGGGACAACTGTATGCAGCAAATACGATAAAAATTAGGAGGTAACTGAAACTTACACATTTTGCTTTTTCATTAAAAAGACATAGGGGGACTTCTGTGTATTAAAAATAACTGCCAACTCCAAACACATCAAGACACCAAATAACAAGAGCCTTCACCCTGGGGGAACTTCCATTTTTATGAAAAGAGCTAAGCACAACAAACAAAAATTCTAGCTAATATTGGGAGACAGTAAGTACTGAGAGGAAAAGTGGATCTGAGCCCATGATGGCGAGTGAAAGGAGATGTGGCCATGGACTGAAATCAGAAAGTGGAGTGCCCTTTTCCAGAGTTGTCCTCACTCAGGAGGTGCCACTTGAGCAGAGGCAGTGAAGGCAGTGATGGAGTCAGCTCCGTGACAGGAGAAAGTGTAGCTTGTGGTGGTGGTGGGGAAATGCACAATGCATTGTTCTTGCAGATATGGACACGCTTGGGGGGGGTCAGAACAGCACACCAGCCAATGAGACTGGCACAGAGGAGAAGGAGGAGAGAGGGACAGGGCAGGCAGGGAGAATGGGAAGCAACGTCCCACCTAAGCACAGGAGTTGTAGTCAGGTTTGTGGCTTCTGGCTTTCCTCTAGATATATGGAAATCCACTGGCAACTACTGAGCAGAGAGGTGACATGAAGTGACTAATGCTTCCCAGAGCTCAGTCTGGCCACAACATTTTGTTTGTTTTGCTTTGTCTGGCTCTAGGTTAGCAAGAACAGAAAGCATAAGACTGAGGTCGACCTCAAGGGCCTCGTCCTTAGCACCTGGTAAAGATGCCTAACCATCTGCAGTGACTCCGAAATGTGCTGGGTTTGAGGTATCTGTAAATCATTTCACTGGAGGTGTTGGACAGTTTAGGGCTGACGTCTTGTAGACTCACATGAAGACCATAAAGGGAGTGGGGTTTGATGCAAAAGAGAAGCCACCCCAGGCATGAGCCAGGGGCCCTGAGAGCTGGGACAACAGCAACCAGCAAGAGTCCCGAGTGAGTATGAGAGAAAATGGCACAGGAAAAAAATAAAAGTGAGTCCTGAAGAGAGTGAACTGGTGCGGCCGGGAAAGGCAAGAGGAGAAAGACAGCAGTGGTGGGCCGGGCAGTCGAGCCCAGGTAGGTAGTGCGAAGATTCCAAAGGTGTGAGCTACGCTAGGCTTTTCAGGTCACTAATAGGCCTTAATATGCAGTCTCACTGGTACAAGTTCATGTTGCCCCTCATCTGCACGTCTGGAGGTGATCCCTCCCCCATACGTCTGTAAATAAACCCAATAAACTCAGGAGCTCACCAAATTGGACCTGCGTGCAGCAGTTACTTTGGCCCACCTTTTGGGTGCTGTTTGGGGGTGAATAGAGGCTGGTGTCCACATCTCCCCAGGACAATTATTCCCACAGCACATGGAGGGGGAGAAGGAACAGTCCTTGTACTAGGAGGAAAAAAAAAAAACTCTCCAGCTCACAAATATCCCACAACACATCTCACTCGTTTTCCCAACGTCTTAAGGGGGGAAGAAAAAACTCAATGAGTGCGTTGGACCAAGGGACACACTGAAGGCGACACTGCCGTCCTCACCCTCCTAAGCCTCCCAACCCGTCCACATCCTTGCCAGGGAAGAGGGTGTCTTTCAGAGTCTCCTTTTGCTCCACTTCTTATCTGGATCTTCCTGTGTTCTAAGTTTTGATTCTTGCAGTTAGTCCCTGATTTCGGTCCTGGTATCTATCCAAACATGGGGTTCACTCCTCTAGTGATTCTTAAATTGTACCATCAAAGCAACGGGGGAGTTGTAAGCAATGTGAATTCTCCAGTCTCGTCCCAGATTCTGTGAATTAGAACCCATGGGGTGGACCCAGCTGCTCTGGTCTGCGCAGTCCCGGCCCTGCTAACTCATCCTCCCAAGCTCCTCAATTCCAAGGCTGTGTTACAAAGAAGATGCTTTGAACGAAGCCACTGAAGATTCATCTAAGAGGATCACAACTCTAGCCATCCTGCTAACATTTTAAAAATAACTAGAAGATATTCTTTCTAGAATCCTTTTGCTTCCACCATCCAACTCTATGTAGAAGTGGCCACTGGTTCTCTTCTCTCAGATATTCCTTCCTTATCTTCCACTTTCCACCCCTCAGACTCAAGAAAAAAAAATATCTCCCATTGTCTTTTGCACAATGCTTTAGCTGCCCAAGCTATCCTCTCAAGTAAAGACTACCAGTCCCCAGTGGAGGAATTCTGTAGTGAACTATTAGTACAAATATATTACCATATATTCATGGAGTTATATTTAAAAATGTTTTTCCATGTTTATATGTGTATAGACATGAAAAAAGAGAACAATAAAGAAAACATGAACAATTATGTGCTATTGATAACATAATCGATAGCTTTTGCTCTCCACCTCCTTCTTCTCCCTTTCTTCTTCTGTAAATTTTTCAAATTTTTGTGAGTAGATGTATTTAAATTGTATAATAGAAACATGTGAAAACTGAAACAAAAAAGAAGGAAGGAAGGAAAGAAAAAAGGAAGGAAGGAAGATACAGAGAAAAGTACACTTCTTCTCTGTGGCATGTTGGCATTGTCGTCTCACTACAAGGATGGGTCTGTCAGTTCTTTAATTTGAATTGGACAAATGAAAGGTTGGCCAGCGGGTGGAGGCCTAACACATGTTCACCGTGGTGTATATGGCCTGAAATGTCCCATCACAACCTTTGGTGCTGCCACCAAGTGCCTCATTAGATCCACAGAAGTCTAGGAATTTAGTCCCTTTTTGCATGGCAAAACAAGAATGTCATGCTACACACTGGGCATGTAATTACAAAGAAATGCAAATTTTTAGAACAACAAAATAAGGAAGTAGTTAAGTGAAGAGCCTAAATATAAACTGCACAAGGCTAAATATGCAAGTGAAAGACAGAGGAAAGCTAACACTCCCACTAAGCACAAAAGGGTATTTTTGCCACTTAGCAGTGATCAAGCGCTGCTCCTGACCATTTATTTTATTGTCCTCCTCCTATATCCATGATTCAGCCTCGTCTGTCTCAACTTATTCTCAGCTATTAAAGAAAGTCCAAATGTTAAATGCCTCATTAACACTTCCTGCCACCAGGAGCAATCGTGTCTCCAGTGATTTTCTTAACTTCTCTAGCTCAACTCATTCTTTTACATTTTTAGAAAAATAGTCTCAAAAACTTCCCTCTTTCCCCCTCTGTGTACATTTCTTTTCTCTTTTTACTTCATAAATACGTGTTCTATGCTGCAAGGGGGCAGCCATGTCTTCTTCCTTCTTCCTTTGTAAGTCTTACCTAGGCCTGTTCCCTTTATTTTAAAATCAAAACTAATCATAGAATCTTAGCTCATTTCCTGTTGCAGTAATGAACACCACAGACTAGATAATTTATAAAGAATAAGTATTCACTTTATAGTTCTGTAGAATGTGAGGCCCATATTTGAAGGGCTGCATCTGGTCATAGCTGTCTGGCTGGTGGGGACCCTGTAGAATCTTGAGTGCTTGAGGGTACCCATGATTAGACAGAGCAAGCGTGCTAACCTGGGTCTCCCTCTCTCTTCTTATAAAGCCATTAATGCAAACATAATGTGCCACCCCTCGTGCCCTCATTAATCCTAGTTACCTCCCTAAGGCCACACATCCAAATGCAATTAGCATATGATTTAGAAGGCACAAACACCCCGACCATAGCACATAGTTTTAAAAAAACTATCATTTAAAATAACACAAGTGTAAAACATACGCCTGAGCTGTGTCTCCAGTCCACTTTCACCCTACGTTGCCCTTCACAGTAGATACATTTTCCATTCTCCTACAGAGACGTGGCTGACTTCCACCAGCTTTACAATTTCCCACGGCCAAGACACAAGTGCTCGGATTTGTGTGGTGCCGTTTCACCTGATGCGTGCTTGCTGACATTATTACAATAGGCTCCTTGATTTTTCCATGTGAAACAATCCTTGCATCACACTTGCCTAACAAATATTTTACTAAGAATACAAAGAACCAAGATTGGTTTGTACATACACCGTGCTGGACACCTCAGGAAGATTTGCCCCAATAATCACTGGCCCTACGTTGTTTTACGATCTTTGTAAGAAACCTGTTGTCCTTCTAAGTGTGAGACGATTTCTGGACTGCATTTTATTTCACGTATCCATTTATTTGTTTTATATTTATGCTAATGTTACATTGTTGATTCCTAGAGCTCTAAACAAAGTCTTAAAATTAAGTAGCTTTAAGACCTCCAATTTTGTTTTCTTTCCCAAAATTATCTTGCCTAGTATGTCTGGCTCATTTCCATAAAGCTCTTTAAATCAGCCTGTCAATTTCTACTAAAAAAGCTACTGGTGTTTGGATTAGGATTGTACTAAATATACAGATTAATTAGGAAGGAATGACATTTGAACAGATTACATCATGACTGATTAGATCAGTGTCTATATTTATACAGATCTCCTTTTACTTTCTCTCAGCAAAATTTAACAGTCTTCAATGTATAGTTGTTAGGCATTTTTTCCTGGATTTACCTCTAAGTATTTAAATGCCTTTTGTGAATAGTATTGCTTGTGTATTTGTTTCAATTTCAGATAGTTAATTTCTGGTAAAAATAAAGTTGATTTTTTGCATAAATTTTTTATCTTTAATAGTATTATGGTCACTAATTTTAACAGCTTTAAAAATAGATTTGATGCTGAGGATATAGCAGTAAAGGAACTCTCCTACAGTGCTGTTGGGAGTGTAAAAATCACTATCGGAATCAGTATGGAGATTCTGCAGAAAACTAAAAATATAGTTATCGTTCGATCTAGCTGTATCAGTCTGTGTTATGTACCTGAAGCAACTAAAGCCAGTGTGCTATAGGGATCGCGGCACAATTCACAATAGTCGAGATTTGGAATCGGCCTAGAAGCTCATCAACAGATGAATGGATAAAGGAAAGTGGCATATGGACACAATGGAGTTATGTAGCCCAAAGAAGAACAAAATTCTGTCATTCGCAGAAAAATAGATGGATCTGGAAGCCATCAAGTTGAGCAAAATAAGCCAAACTCAGGAGAAAATTACATGTTCTCCCTAACATGTGGAATCTAAAAATAGACGGCAAGAAAGTAGAAGGGAGACTGTAGTCAGACAGGAAGAAGAGACCAGAGGGGAGGGAGGGAGGCTCGTGAGGGCAGATAGTAGAGAGGGTGAATATGAGCAAAGTGGGCTGCAATCATGTGAAACTGAAGGGGTGGGGATGCACCAAGGGAGTTCTGGGGAAAAATGATCAGAGTATATCATGTGCATGTATAAATTTTCCAAAATGAAACCTATTAATCCGCATAAATATTGCTATGGTTTAGATCCAGATGTTCCCCAAAATGTGAAAAGTTATTGGCTCATGAGTCAGTTGCATCAGCAGATCAATCCACTGTTGACCTATGATTTAGAAGCCTTTGGAACTGATTTGTTTGCAAGAGGAATTTCAAAAGGTTTGTAGATGCTGACCAAAGATGCCTTGAAATGATGTGAGCCGAGCTTCGTGAGATTCTGGTCTGAGCTCAGAAGGACAAATGTCAGTGGAAGTGCAGATTAGAAAGGCCAGACTCAAGAGTTTTCAGATGGGAAGGGGAACTCTCTTGGCAATTGGTCTAGTATAAATCATGCATGTTACACTCTGACAAAAAAAGAAAATGTTTCAGAAGTTTCCCCTGTCCTGAAACTTCGCCTGAAAATGAGGTTAAGAGCAGTGGGCTAATTAATCTGGCAGGGGAAATTTCAAGACAGCCCAATGTTCAGGCTGTTCCTTGAAACTTTTAGATAGCTTTTACCCTGAAAAGCAGGAGAAAATAGCAAAGTGAAAATATTTTAAAAATTCTGGTCTGCCAGACACAAAGTGTCTGCAAAATTGCTGACAAGTCATCATTAAAAAGAAGCTAAATACCTTTCATCAAGACATTAGGACAGAGTTCATGAGAACATCTCAGAAATCAGCAAAAACCCACCTTTTTCCAGTTCAAGGGCACAAAGCAAGAGACTCTGCTCTGAGAAGATGGCCTCAGGGTACTCCACAGTACTACAGAAGGAAGTGTTTGCCAGGGTTCAGTCTTCCATAGTTCAACCATCAAGAGACTTGTGGCCTTCACCGTCATGACCTAAGGGGACCTGGCTACCTCTTGAGCAGGTGGCAGACCTTGGTTTGTTCACGTGGACAAAGGGCACGTGGGGTAAAAGAGTCGTAGGATCATGGGGACTTCTACCCAGACCTCAGAAAGAGGCCTCAGAAGCCAAGAAGTGTGCTCCTGAGAGAACATTGCATGAAGATGTAAGAGTAAAGTCAAAAGTGCAGTAGTACCTATCCAGAAATTTTGAAATCCCAGGAATGTGGGAAAACTGCTGAGGAAAGCTACAAGTAGTGAGCTGAGACACTCCCTGAGAGAAGCCATCATATTTACATTGGGCAATGCCACAGGAGTGAAGCCACCCAATACCTTTGGAGCTTATGTCTTGCTACAGCTCTCTCCAGGTGCTGGACACAGAGCTGCAGGATTTAATGTTTTATTCCTGTGGAGATTCAGACGTTCTTTGGTCCTGTTGTTTTCTATTTTCCTATTCCTTCCTTTTGGAATAGAAATGTTTACCCTGTACCATCGTATGTTGGAAGTGTTTGATTTTTCTTTAAAATTAATGGGACTCGCAGCTAAGAGTTCACCTTCTGTCTCAGAAGAGATTTTAGGCTTGGACCTTTCAGCATCGCTGGAACTGTTAAGAGTTTGGCAACTCTTTGAGACTGGCTAACTGCATTTTGCATAGTAAGGTGGACAAAAGCCTTTTCGGGCCCAGGTGTGGATCTGGAGTACCCCCGAAAAGCTTCATGTGATCAAAAGGTGATTGGATTATGGGGTTATTCATATCAGTGGATAAGCTCATTGATGATTCCATGTGTATTTAAGAGGTAGAGCTTGGTTTGAAGGGTAAATCACTGTAGCATGACCTGGAAGAATACATCTCCTATGATAGTTTTATTATTAGCCCCCTTGGACACCATGGGATGAACAGTTTATTTATTTATTTTTTCTAGTTAGGCCCTCCACTATGGCCTCTGCCATTTCTGTTTGCCCATGAATGGGCTGAGACCTTCTGAAACTGTGAGCTACAATAAACCTTTCTTCCCTTAAGTTATGGTTGTTGGGTATTATGTCCCAGTGACAAGAAAGTGACTGGAATACCATAAGAAAAGAAGAAAAATAGATTTCCCCAGGCATCCTATAATGACAATCATATAATCTATAAGTAAGACTCTTCCTTTCAATATAGATGCTGTTTTTTCTTATCTCTTTTCATTAGCTAGAACCTCCAGGGGAGTATCAGATAAGGATTATGTGAATGGAGGTGATGTGAATCATTCCTGTTCCTGATGAGTAATTTGCAGGAAAGAATGTAGCCTTTTACCTTTAAATATGTTGAAGCTGTGCAATTTCCATAGATGTCCTTTATCAGATGGAGGAAGGTCTCGTAACTTGCTGACAACATTTTTTTGTAAAATTAGAAATAAATGGTAGAACTATTCAAATATATTCTTCCTTATCTATTGAGATAATCACATGCTTTTCTTGGACTGGATTTATTAATAGGGTGAATTACCTTAGTTACTTTTTAAAACATTAAATCAATCTTATATTCCTGGATTAAAACTTCCCTGGCATTGATGTATCATATATATATATATATATATATATATATATATATATATATATATATATATATATAAAGTTATTTCTAGGATTTTTGCATCTATGTTCACGACAGACATTGGATTGTAGTTTTATTATTTTTTATAGTCTACCTTTCTTCTTTGTTGTTAAGGTAATATTGTCTTGGTCTTCCTGACTCTCAGCTGCTTGAGTCATAGAACTCTGGAGGCTTTACCTGGTGACTCCTCTCTCATGGTGCCTGGCGTCTTCCTAAGAAGTTGGCTTCCTCCACTGGCTTTGGATTTCTCAGGGATTACTGCATTTTCTTTGCTAATATCTCTGGTTTTGCAAAGCTTTGTCTCTCTTGATATTGCTTCAGATTAAAAGGTAATGTAAAAACAGATGCTTTGTCTTGGCCACCGTAAGTCTCTGAATCTAGGAAAAAGGTGTGTACTTCCTCTGTACAAGTGCACAGCCAGCTCTGAGAAGGATTAGGAGCATACTTGAGAAAGGAGGGAGAACATGGAGTTCCCAGCAATCTGTCACCATGAAAGCTGGGGTAAAGTGCACAGAGGAGGATATTTTAATAGAAGCAGGAAGCCTATCACTTTTGGGGTTTAACATGGTACAGGTAGAGGTAGCCATGCCTTGGATGGGCTTCTGGATGGCCCTCTGGGTGCTGTAGAAACTTGACAACAAACCATTAAGCATGTGATTCTGGGCTCAACGCGCCGCTCAGTTGCTAAGTGTGGAGGCATTTACGAAGGCCAAGGGGACCCTGTTTATTTTAAGCGTCCTGTTGTGCTCCATCAATGCTAATGGGGGTTGAAAAGCCAAATCATCAAGCATTACATCCACTGGGAAATTCACTCTCCAGGATCTAAGTAGAAAAGTAACAACGGCTTCAACACTAGGCAAAGCTCACAAGGGTGCAAGTTGATGATAATCGGAAATTACTTTGGTCTAGCTGTGCCCAGATGGTGGACTTCCTTTGTTGCACGGTCTCATTCTCACACTGAGTTCGTGCTTACTAGGTACATATCGTTGCTGTAACTCGCCTCACATAATTTTGCAGGAGGGAATATAGGCCCAGAACCCCGGAGTGCCAGTGGATACGTCCTCAGAAGCACCGTGGTGGGCACAGAGAGATGATGACTAATACGTGCTGCAGACATGACTGCATCAGCTGACACTTTTTAGAAAGGCAGTCGAAACAATAACAATTACTGTGTGTCTCCGCATTGATTCTGGTGATGTGTGAGGTGCTTGACTTAAGTATTGCTTTTAACCTTCCTAACAAGCATGTATGACAACATGACTTCAAACTTAGGGCGAAGTAAAGGAAGATTGGGAAAGCACGCATACTTTATTAGGTTCACTATGCCCAGCATCTTTGATTGCACTGCCTAAGAGCTCCTCACTCTTAGACAAGTCTATACTTAATTTTATTCTTTGGTTTAATTCTGGAAAACAGAAAACTCTTGGGTTTCAGGATCAGACATATTCTGCCTTTAAAACTCATTCATTAATTCAAAAAATACTTAATATAGGTGATGGAGGAGGATATATCAAAGTAGATTTTTACTTCAATATGACTAGCAATTCAGTGATTTTTGGCAATGTTGAGGTTCAAAATCAACTTTACCTGACATCGAGATCTGAAGTCTTTCTAAGACACTATCCTTCATTTCTAATACAATTTCCTGCCAGGCTACTACCATCAAGATGGTGCATTATCTTGATACCACAGGCAGCATCTGATAATGGTTAAAAGTTTTGGAATGTGAACTATCTGCCAGATCCAATACTTATTATCTGCAAGATGTCAGGAAAATTATTTAACCTTTCTGTGCCACAATTTTCTTGTGTTAAAATGAGGGTGACAATACACGCCTCCTTTACAGAGTCAGGAGTTAAGTCGGTAGAGTATTTGCCTGAGTGCTTGTTCCAAGATAACTATAATTATTGCTATTATACTCTTCTTTCCCTGTTTATACAGGACATATTTCCCTATTTAGAGTTATGGAGATAGTTTTACATTTCTTTTGGAAAATCATTACACATTAAATCTATGATTTAGCTAGAAAGATGATAAAAAAATCTTTTAAATACTTTGCACTGTTACCCATCCAAAAAAATTCTTTCTCCCCCTCAGAAGTAGCACAAGCAACCCCAGAAAACTGGGGTAATATCACTAACAACGGTATGACTACAAGTCAAGAATTTTTTTTGTCTGAGGGTGGATGTTTGCAATAAAAAGAAAAGAATTTTTTTGTCTAAACTATTTGTTTCTGAAAGTGATTTATATATGAAGAGGTTTTTTTTTTTAATTTTTGGGATATTTGCATAAGCTTTACCAGCTTAGCATCTGTAACTAGAAAACCAAAAACTCCAAATGGTCTAAAATCTCAAACTTTTTAAAACAGCTGTAGTTTGGGTTTTGAATGTTCCCCAAAGACTTGGTCCCTGGGCTGGTGCTTTTGGGAAGGAATAGAATATTAAAGAGAAGTCATAAAGGTGAGCCCTGGAGAGAAGAGTGGTCTCCACTTCCCCCACTTCCTCACTTTTGCTTGTTGCCCTCAAGAAAGAATGTTTTCCCACCACACCCGCCCACCATCACGTGCTGCTCTCCCGCAGGCCAAGAGCAGCCAGGCCCCTGGTCAAACTTCAAAACTCTGAGTCAAGAAAAATCTTTTCCTTTATAAATTGATTATCTCAGATATTTGTTACAGTAAGATTGTAACATGAAGCAGGCAAATACCAGCCTGTTGTATTAAATTTCAGAGCATCTTGAGTTTTGAATTTCAGGTTTTTAAATTAGAAATGTTCAACCTGCATGGGAACTCAAGTGGCTACAGGACTTCTTTTTCTTTTGTACTGTAATACTACACTTGTTCTTCTCTGATTTCAGTTTAGTACATTGGCTTTGATACCAAGAGGAGATGGAATAGGTTCTTGGCTCTCCAGTTTCTGACTAAAAGTCTTTCTGTGTTTTACTCCAATGTTCAGAGCCTTGACTTTAACATCTATCGCATGGAGACTGTGATGTCTCGTTTGTTGATTTTTTGTTGCCCTAAAATATGATTCTGTTAATAACAGTCTTACCATAGTACCTGGCACCATAAATGCCCAGTAATTATTAAATACATCCAAGGGTTAAGAACTCTGACTTTGAAGTCAACATTTCTGGATTTCAATGCTACATCCATCCAACAAAAGTTGTATGATACTGTGCAAGTCATTTAACATCTTTAAACCTTGTTTCTCTCTTAATCTGCACTTTAAAGATTGCATGCCTTAGGGCTGGAGGGATGGATCAGCAGTTAAAGTGCTTGTCTAGCAAGTGTTAAGTCAAGTGCTTAAATACCTGAGTTAGATTTCCCAGCACCACATAAGCCAGGTGTTATGGTGCACACCTGTAATCCCAGCACTCGGGAGGCTGAGGCAGGAGGATTGGTCCAAGACCATCTCGGGCTCCATAGTGAGTTCAGGACGAGCCTGGGCTACAGAGTGAGACCCTGTCTCAAAAAAAGAAGAAGATTGCTTGTCTTAGCTCCCATATTTGCGAGGAATAAAGTAATAATGACTGTAAAATAGCAAACACAATACTTGGTATAGAGTAAGTATCCAGTAGATAATAACAGACACAAGTAGAACCATTATCCTATTATCACACTTTCATTTATCTGGTTCACCATGTTAATATCATTAAAGGTAATCCACAAAGTTCTTCAAGTTCAAGATGGGCAAACCAGCTCACTATCTTCAGTTGCACAGTTGAGGGGCTGGTAGTATCCCGCATCTCCAACACCATCATTTTTTTTCCTGAAAGCCACAAACAGGAACAGTGAAATACTGGGCATAAAAAGTGACTGTCAAAAGGAAAACTTGGGTGAGATGCCTTTTCTTTGGACTCAACAATATAGAGAAAGATCACACGTCCCTCATAAATCATACAAACAATTGAATCCATGTGTTCACTTATAAGCACCTGGGGCTCAAGATCTTGGCTGGAGTCTAGAAAGAGTAAAATGTGACCTCTGGAGAAGACTAAGTATGCTGATGGCAGGTTGTCGTTTTCTGCTCTCTCATAGACCCTAGTAATGAAGACCCTAGGATAACGAGGCTGTGTGACTTACCTGGTATAGCTTCCATACCCCAGGAGGGAGCTTCAGGGTCCCAAAAAAGTGAGGCGGCAAATGCATTCCAAAGAAGAGTGCCCAAAGCCAATGGGTTTTTCTTTTTTCCATTATGATGTTCTGGCCTGAAATACCAGCCCAACTTTTATCTGTTGTTGGTATCACATCAACACAAGATGTATCTATCTGTGCGCACAGTATGCATCTCTAATCTTTAATTTTTCCCAAAGAGGTGATGGTGACCTGGAAAGGTTAAGTGAAATATCCAAAGCCTCCTACTTGGTTAATGGGCAGGAGAGCCCGAAGTCCAACTCTTTGATTGTAATTTATACTATTGCTTGCTTAGAATCCCAAAATTTAGCAAATTTACTACTGCATTTGTAGTTCCTCAGGAGAGGGACCTCTGTTCCCAGAGAGGTGGAGTGGCATGCCACCCGGTCACATGGCTTTCCTAGTGGCTGGTATGAACCTGAGATTCAGTTCTTCTGGTCCTCATTCTCTGCTCTTCTCACCACACAATGGAGACATGAAAATCCTCTTTTCAGAATCCAGCCATGGAAAGTGATAGAGCATTAGCTGCTGCCACTCACAGCAGCGGCAATGTTTCCAGCTTGTTTTCCATGGCAACCGTCAACATACTAAGCCCTGAGAGCAGGAAAGGAAAGGCAATTGCCGCTCCGCTATCGTTCTTGGCGGAGGACAGCAAGGTGCAGAGCCAGGGATCAGTGACCGCTGATCTACCCAGGTAACGCACGTTACGCAGCAGTTGGACTGGAGTTCAGTCTTCTCCATGTTTGTATGGTTGCGCAGAATCTGAGCCAAAATGGTCTCATGTAGAAATACAAGAAATATGAACACATAAGAAAAGATGATAGATCCCTCTACCCTCCCTTCCATTCTTCCCCCTTTCCTTTCCATCCTCACTCTCTCTTTTCTTTCCTCGCTTCTTCCCCTTTTCAGTACTAGGTTTTGAATCCAGGGCCTTTGCAGGAAGCTACATCCCCAGTTCTTCTAAAATTCACACACACACACACACACACACACACACACACACACACACACGCACGCACGCGCACGCACGCACGCACGCACGCACACACACACACACACACACACACACACACACACAGACTGAGACAGAGTCTTACTGAGTTGCTAAAGTGCTCAAGATGTGCTCAAATTTATAATCCTCTTGCCTCACCCTCCCAGAATATTGTGATTACATTCCTGACTTCTTTCTTTCAAGTACTAGGATTACAAGGTCCTCGTATCCATGCTAGTTATATTTTACATAACTATATTTGACTGTATACCGGGTAAATCAAAGCAAGAATACACCGAGCCTCTAAGGGCCCAAACACTGTATCTGATGAGAAATGTAATATGAATATTCCCAGATAGTTTGTTTCTTGTCTCCTTTTATCTTTATCTTCTTCTCCCTGATGTCTTCAGCAAGGAGATGTGTGTGTGTGTGTGTGTGTGTGTGTGTGTGTGTGTGTGAGAGAGAGAGAGAGAGAGAGAGACAGACAGACAGACAGACAGACAGAGACAGAGAGAGAGATAGAGAGAGAGAGGGAGAGAGAGACAGACAGACAGAGACAGAGAGAGACAGAAAGAGAGAGTCAGAGAGACAGAGAGAGAGCGAGAGAGAGAGACAGAGAGATTCTGACAAAATTGAGTGTGTCTACTAAAGACACCTGATTTTGGAAACATTATATGTAGTCTTTGACACACAGGTGGTGTAGCTAAGCAGGTATAAGGGAGAGCTGGCTGGCTGTAGGTAGCAGGGAGCAAGAAGCCTATGGGTCAGTGCAATTTCTTGGAATCAAACAAAGCATCCATGGCCATGTGATGTTTCAAGACACTTTCCCAGTTTTATATATTAGGCAGTGCATCATTAAAAAAGTTAGAAGGGAGACAAGCTATTCCTTTCATAGCAGGGCTCAAAGACCAATACTGTGATAATTGCTAAGTGGACTAGTGTGTTGGGAGTACAGGTATCTGGGCCATGTTTTTTCTCCTGCCCAGATGTTTTAGCAGCTGTAGGGTGAGGAGGGAGCCTGTGAACCTCACCTCCTCTACTTGTCTAAAACATAGCTGGAGGCTTCTCTCTTCGGCTGCCCATCTGGTCCTGGCACCAGGAAGTAAACTTATTATTTTTTCCAAGTGAAAAGCTTTGAATCACAGCTGTTAATTGCCAGATGATTATTAAAAACACATATTGCCTAGTGAGGTTTGAGATGACAACTCAGGCGTGCTGTCTGCTCTCACTTTCTGGGGCTTGCAGTATTAATCTATGTTCACATTTTTTTCAAAGAATGGTGTGATTTTCCTGTCTACCCGTCACATGGGAATAAGGGGAGCAATGAGAGCCCAGGACTGTGTTTCAAGTAGCAACGGCCCATTCCTCAGGAAGGGCAGGTTCTAAGTTGCTTACATCAGACCAAAGCTAGGCTCAGAATTCCTCCATCTGGGGGCCTCTCAAACACCTGCGGGCCCTCAGCCTGACTAACTTGGGCCTATGAACAAATGTTGCCCAAGAAAAAGAAAAGAATGACTCTGAAGGTCATTAATAAATTATAGATCTCAGCTGGCACGCTGGTGGCTGAAACTTGGGTAGGGAACAGATGCAGGCTGGCTGCACAGGCACAGCCTGGGGGCAGGGAAGGCAGGTGGTAAGAGGTGGATTCTTTGCACGACAAGGGAAGTGACTGGAAATCACAGCTGTACAATGAGGTAGGAACAGGTCGAGAGAGCTTGAACTGTGTGTTGGGAGGGGAGGAGGCCTCCTGGTATTCACGGGCCATGGCCAAGCTTTTCTCGCTAATGCCTAGGTCCAGAGGACAGCATGATCTGTCCTGTAGTCAAGACATATCTTGTCCTCTGTAGGGTTTCCACCTGGCATTGTTGTTGGACACAGTGGGAGGACAGGTATCAGAGACGAGCCACTCTTTGCATGGCGTTTTGGACCTAGTTAGTGACAGAGGCAACACTAACAGACTGCTTTGTGAGCAACGCGCAGCAAATAAGTAATGAATGAACACAGTCAGCAAATATTTATTGAAGGCTCATGTGTCAAATACTAAGTCAACGAGCAAAATGGAAAGACATGAAACCTTTCCTCTTGCTGAGTTTACATTCTAACACAGGAAAGTAGAAAATATAAAATCTGATGATTTAAGATACAAATGTTATATGCAGGTAAATGCTATAAAAGCAAGTCAGAAAACAGGTAAAGGTAGGATTTTGTGGAAATTAGCCTGATTCCAAGTAATGTGACCAGTGAAGTCTTCAGGGAAGGAATGAGTTGAGGGAGGTGAGACAGTGAACTTGGTGCACTCGCTGGCTCACCTAGCCAGACTGCAGGGCAAGCAGGGACTTAGGCCTGGCTGCTGTGCCCTGTTTGGGGCTGAAGGGACACTGGTGTTCACATCTTCCCATAAAAAGTTATTCATGGAACAGTTGTGTCACCCATACTCCTAGAAGTAACCCCATGTGTCACATGTGTAACATTTTCTGGGGAGACGTGAGCACCAACATCTATTCACTATGGATAAGGGACGGCAGACCAGGCTGTCAAAATAATGGTCACAGCAAAGCCTACTTGGTGAACTTGGTGATTCTATCGGAGTTACTTACAGGAGGGTGGGGTGGGTATTAACAGGGACACCACTGAGGGGCTGTCTACAGGAGCATAGGTGGGGGTTACTTATAGGCCTATCAGTGACTCAAAAGGCAGTCACATCACTAAAGAGCCCACCCCAACATGGAGGAAGTCACCTTTGACAAAGGTTATCAGAGTGAAACAAGTATTGTACCCAGATTAGAAAGGCCATGGAAACCACAGAGACTAGAGTAGAATGCGTACTGGGTATGGTGTGGGGACCAGGTGTGACAATAAGATCAGAGGGAAAAAAAGAGGGAGCCATGTGTATGCAGTCTAAAAAGTCATTGGAAACACTCGGCTTGCATGAAGAATGAGAGGACGACTGTTGGGTGACGATGAGCCGACAAAAGCCTGATCTATATTCTACCATAGCAAAATGCCTCTGGCTTCTACCGGCTGTGTCTCAAGTGTTCCCAGGCTACTGGTCCTGAGGACCACTGTTCAAGAATTACTCCAAGTTGAGGTTAGAGCTCAGCGGTGGACCATTTGCCTGTGTGCATGAAGCTCTGGGTTCAACCCCCAGTACCACACGGTACCACAAATAAAACACAACAAAATGATTCAGACGTGGAACACGCCTGTAATCCCAGTGCCCTAGGAGGCTGAGGTAGGATGATGGCAAGTTTGAGTCCTACCCGGGCAATCTAGTGACTTAAATGAAATTTTGTTTCAGAAAAACAAAAATTTTAAAAAAGCCTGGGAGTACATGTCAGTGTTTTGGCCCTGAGTTCATTCCTCAGTACCAAAAAACAAACAAAAAATAACAACAACAAAACTTGCTATATATTGTCATTGTAACACTATCCACAGTAACCAAGATATAGAGTCAATCTTCACAAATAGATGAATGTTTGAATAAAGTATGGTACATATATATGTATATATATGCTTATATATGTATGTGAATGTGACTCAGTTAAAAATGAAATTCTGTCATTTGCAGCGACCCTGGTGGAACTGAAAGAGATTCTAGTAAGGAAAATATATGCAGCACAGGAAGACAAACACTGTATTTTCACATGTATGTAGAAGCTAAAAAATCCATCTCAAAGAAGTAGAGAATAAAGTTGCTGCCTCCAGAGGCTTAGAAGGATGTGGGGGAGGCAGGGTGGACAGGGGATGGCTACTAATTAGAGAGGTACAGTTGGACAGAGAGAATAACTTCCGGCACTCTATAGCACAGTCGGGTAACCACAGCTGGCAACAATTATTCCAGCATTGCAATATAGCTATTTGAGTGGATGGTGAAAGTTCCCATCAGAAAGAAATGATGTATGTCTGAGGTGATAGATTTGCCAATTATCCTGATCTAATTATTAAACATTGTATACATGTATCAAAATGTCACACTGTTCCCATAAATGTGCGCTATTACTGTGTGCCAATTAAGACTATAGTTATTTTTCAATGCACAAAGAGCAAAAAAATAGAAAACAACAAGGGCCAAGTTTCAGGGGCTTTTTCCTGGTGAGTGGATTTAGAGCCTGAAGAACAGAAAGGTGTAGGGAGGGGAAGCATTTAGGGGATTGGAGAAAAAAAGGAATCACAAGCAACAGTGGTAGTGTTTGGTTCTTGCTTGTTTTGTTCCGGCTTCTTTCTTTCTTTCTTTCTTTATTTATTATTTTCCTTTCCTACCTACTACTGGAAGGAATGTTGTGTGGTTTTAGAAAAACGTGTTCAGAGGTTTATACGTCATATTTCTACGCAGTTCTCCACCAAGAGCCTCTCTGTGACTTGCCACCTGCTGCGGTTCAGTCCAGCGTCACAGCTGCACTGCCTCAACATTGACCTTCAGATGCTATGTTTAAAGAAAAGAAAGACCTCACAAATCAGCCTCTGCCCCTGGTCTGCCCTGTGGTCTGCCTCTCTCTGTCTCTTGGCACTTGTCATTTTAGATTTTTGTGGCTGCCTCTGACCTTGGAGGACAACAGTCCTTTCCTAAGTTGCCTAAATCAGCCCTAACCCAAGGTTCCTGTAAGTGATAGGCCTTCAAAAAAGGCTCCTTGGGTCTGGAAGGATAGCATAGCAGGGGATGCAAAACAGCTTAAAATTGTCAACCAGAGATCATAGTCCTAAAAACTTTAGCTTTGTTCCTGAGTTGGAGAATGTCTCCTTGGCCATTGTTCCCAAGCCCCAAGCTCTGCCTTATAGCTATGCTCCTTTATTTCTCCCAAGAAACTACTCCCACTGTTCTTGGAGCTGTCCCCTGCCAACCAGACACACCAAGTTCCTAAGTCCCTTCCACTCTTCTACAGAGCAGCGTGGCTCTGTGCTTTCTTTTTGCTCTTCCTCCAGCGATTACCCGTGGACTCTCCCACTACCCGAGGGCTCACAAAGTACTTTTCCTCACAAAAACCTGTCCTTTTAGGAAGCCACATTTTGCATCCCATTTGGGATAGCTGGATTCAAAAACATCCAAATTATACAGAAATATCTTCCCCCTTTTACCTCTAATTACACTTGTGGCAAGATCAAGTGTACCTTAAATAAATCTTTAAAAGGGGGGAAAACTGAAGTGAAACTAGAAAAAAAAAGTAAGGGGAAGCTAGTACACAAGGCAGATGGCTTTCCATTCTAACAGTTGCTAGCAGACAGCTATAAATTTGGCTTTCCTTAAACTTTAAAGAGAAAGGGGCAACAAACTCCAAGGGGCTATCTGTGAACTACTAAGATCCGCTTGCCGCAGCAGAAGGAGTAATTGCTAATTAGGAGAGTTAGATGGGGCAGCTTACAAACATGCCAGGGAGACCAGTTGAGATTACGTATGAAATAGAAGAGGCATCCAAACAAGGTTTTTGTTTAAAGGAAGATAGATTTTAAAACAGCTTCTAAGGACACACATTCTGGTAAAAGTCTTCTTCCAGATGGAGTGAAGAACGGAGAGTCTGGGGTAGGCAATGCCAACCCCAGACAAAGGCCGCTGTTCTAAGCCAGGTGAAGGCTGGCACGTTTCGGTTCTATCCACTTTGCAGCCTAACCCAGTGGTGGGCAACTCAAATGCAAAGCCCAGGTGTCGTGCAAACATTTTCACTGCCTTTCTAACCGCACAAAGTGTAAGCCAAAAATGTCTTCTATAGACCTTAGCGTGGGTCACTTACCACATCTGTTTGTAGGTGTTTGGGTACATGTTTATTGTGAAACAAACTCCGTGAGGACAGGGGCCGGCTCTTACGGCCTGCGGTCTGCTGCTGCGGAGTGAGCGATGAAGCTCTAATACTGCCAACAACAACTGCACTCTTCTTAGGCACACGCTAGAGTGCAGTGCCCTAGAATGGAATATGGTGCCAAGTGATGTAGGGTAGATGGGCAATAATGCATAATGACAAGAAGTATCGATATAGAACCAGACTACATGGGTATGACACGAGAAATATCACAGCATTTATTGTCAATGAGACCTTGGGCAAGTTATGTAACCTCTCTGTCCTGAGGTTTGTAATCTCTGCAAAGGAGTTAACCAATCGGTTAATAAGGCATTAGTCTTATTTACCAAGATTAAATAAATTGATACACACAAAGGCTCCCAGATAATACATGCAATGTCTAAATGTCCAATAAGCTCTACCCACTAGGGCCCTTGGGACAATAGGCATTTCACACTCGCAGCTTCTGTGGATTTTTTTGAGTTCATATCTCGGTCCTCAGAGTGATAGTGTGTTGCTAACAAGGACAAGATGTTGAGAAAAGGGTTTTGTGAAAATGAGTTGATTTTCACAATATCTCAAATTTATCTCCAATTTAGATATAAATTGCCAACTTGAAAAATCACTTTTTTAAAAGTGTACAATCCCATACGCTTTAGTTGGGTCACCAGCTGGCCAACTACTATCATTATCTAAGTCCAGAATAGTTTAGCACCCCAAAGGAAACCTGGGGCTACTTGCAATCACGTTCCCTTCTTCCTTTTCCTAGTTCCTGGAAAGTGATAACCTACTTTTTGTTTCCGTGGATTTGCCTGAACTGTATATTTCATACAGATGCAATCATTCAATATGCAGCCTTTAGTGTCTGATTTCTTCATTTATATAATGTATATATATATATATATATTCACAACTTAGAGTTTTATTTCTATTTATGGCTAGATAATACTCCACTGTGTAGATTCACTGTGTGTATGTATGAATTGAAGGAAACTTGAGAAAATTCTGCTTTTTGGGATTCATTAAGAATACTGTTATATAAACATTTATGTAAAAGCTTTTTGACATCTGCTTTAATTTTTCTTGGTCATGAACCGAGGAGTAGAATTGCTAAATCGTATGACAATTCTATGTTCACCATTTCAAAGAACTGCCAACTGGTTTCCAATGAGATTCACTATCTTACCTTCTGCAAGCAATGGAGGAAAGTTTCCACTCCTTGGTAACATTTGCTAGTATCTGCTGTCTTGATTATATTGTCTCCAGAAAGTGCGAAGTAGTGTGCCTCATTGTGGTTTTGATTTCTATTTCCCTAGTGACAAATGCTGTTGAGCACCTCCTCAAACATTTATTGGTCACTTGTATATTTTTAGCTCATTAGTTTTACCATGCGATACTTGAGAAACAAACAGTAGATCTAAGCAAAATTGACCAGGGAGTAATATGTCCTATGAAGGCATATATATATATATATATATATATATATATATTAAGTAAATAAGGCCAGTGTTAGTGTTTTTATACTAATAAAAATATAAATTGTTGCTGAAGACATAAAGAAGAATAATTTTAAGCAGAAAGAGAAGATCCAAGAGCCTCTAGACTATATTTAATGGGACAATAAAAGAGGAAAATGAAAAAGTATAAGAAAAAAAGACGGGCAAAATTTGGGAATGGTGTTAGAGTGACTCTTGGAGAACAAAATTTGATTTCAAGAATTTTTATTAGGATTGGCAACCTGCCTGAGGTCAGTGACTTCTCTCCTATACAACAAACTCCACGGAAAAGTCCTTGCCAGTTCGAGAAACCAGATAATAATATCTGGTGAACCCAGGCTTTACTAGGGAAAAAAATAATTCTGGTCAGAGGGCCATTGCCCAGGCCTCCAGCGCATCAGATGGAAAGCCTACCATTTGTTTTCTGATCTAGAAAATAACTTGCTAGCTAAGAAAATGGAATTATGGACTGGAGAAATGGCACAGTGCTTGGTCAAAGCACTTGCCTCACAAGCACAAGGTCCTGAGTTCAATTCCCCAGCACCACATACAGTAATCTCAGCACTTGAGAGGCTAAAGCAGGAGGACTGCCATGAGTCCAAGGCCAGCCTGGGCTACATAGTGTATTCACGGCCAGCTTGGGCTATAGGGGGAGACTCTGTATCAAAACTAACAAACAAAAAATACAACATTTTCTCTTACAATCCCTCGAGCCCAACCCTCCAAAATAACATCAAAACAAAACTCAATATAATATCTGTTAATTTTAAATTTGCCTGGCCCTGTCCCTTCTCCTACCATGGGCTCTTTCTTTATGACTTCACATTCACACTCTTGACCTTAACTTTACTCCACTTAAGGACCCAAAGGCCAACCATGAGTACTGTGAATCTCTCTTACTGATGCACACACGCTTCCCTCAGATCTAAGAAATGCAGATCATCACCTCCCCCCTTTGTGTTGCCTAAAATACCTCAATCGGCCTTGTTGGGCAAACCAGAACAGATTTGCTGCTGATCTGCCATTTGTGAGGGGGATCAAAGCATATAGGACGTTATTTAATCAACTCCAAATTCACCTAGAAAAGGCACTTATCTGCTCCTGTTTATCCCTCTTATTTCAGTTCATTTTACGTAGCTTCAAACACAACAGACACTCACTCAGGTCCATTAAAGAAATATTAAGGTCACGGCGGGGGCGCCAGTCATCACCTTTCTAGATTTCCTCATAGACCTGTTCATATATATGCCAATCTTTCCAATTTCCTTCTTGATTTAGTGGAAACAATCCAAGCAGAAGGGACCCGCATGTCAGCTGTAAAGTTTCCTTATAGAAAATTGCCAATAGCAGACAGCTGCCTGGCTGGATCCTAGGACTCAAATCACCAAAATTCACGCATAGAGAAAAGCCCAGTCTCAGAGAGAAGTAGCACTCATCCAGCAACATGCATCTTAAAGTGGATAGACTGGTGACGGTGGGCGAGTGTTCTGGCCTTGGTGCTGCCTGAGCCAACCTCTCCCTGGTGCGGCGTCTTTCTGTGTGAAGTCTTGAGTGTCTGATGACCTGCTGGTCTCAGCATATCAAGGTGAGGACACCCCCATGTTCTCTAATCCAATTTTCACTATGGCTTTTTACCTGGGTAGTCTGCAGCCTGTTTTCCATAAACTCTGGGTGTCCATTTGTTCATCTGAAAAGTGAAGGTAATTAAAGGACCATTTTCACGGAGCTTGGGTGAACATTCATGAAATAAGCTACGGTCAGTTCTTAGCACAACAGGAAGCACAGAGCCCCCCCTGGTTTGTGCTCTTTATCAGCCCAGTCTGTTATTTGCCCAGTTGTCCAAGCTGGAAGCTTCTGAGCCTTTCTCCGTACCCATTCCTTTCCTCAGTCCTGCTCCCTGTGCCACTGGTCCTTTTCTTGTTCACTAGGTCAGAGAAAAATCTAGAATCAATGGTCTCCTTTCCATCCTGGTGCCCATGATCCTTCGGGCATCTTCACGTTCTGTTGGCACTGTCTCCCATCCTTACTTCCTGTCTGTCATGTGACTCTCAGCTTCACCTGGGCTCTTTTCTAAAACGAAATTGGTCATGTCGAATTGCAGAGTTGCACCATCAAGTTTCTCAATGTGAGACTTCAGAAGGGGAAATTTTAAGGCAAATTATCAATTGCAATTTTGATGAGACCTCCCACCCCCTGGATTTTTTTTTTTATGAGCACTTTTGTTCACAGACAGCTCTTTGCCTCCAGCCTGGGGCTCTGTCACTCTGCCGTGTTTACATTGTCAGTCCTGTACATTCTCAAAGGCTGCTGAAATTGTTCTTATTATCACCTCCTTGTGTCGACATTCTTCTTTTGCCAGGATCTGTGGTCCAGCCCAGTACATGACACCTGTGTACTTTCCACATGCATATATGCTTTCTGGTATACTTCTGTCTCTTCTTAATAATGTGTTTCATTTAATTTTTGAATGATTCTGTTGATATAATGTTTCACATTAACATTATCAGTGATAATCATTCATTAATTTGCAGTATTAGCCTGATGAATCTAATTATTAACCAAATAGTTGAGGCTTGCCTTAATGAAAAAAAAAATGCTTTCACCTTAACCGACTGCCCTGCTGCTCTCCTATGTAGAAGTGCTGCTGTCCTTCCATCTTCATAAATTGAATCCCAGTCCCCCTACCATGGGCCCAATATGTGTGTTAGGACCTACGAAGCTACCCACTCCTTCAGTACTTCACTAAGAAGGAGCTTGCTGTCCTGTTTTTTTTTCTCCTAGCCTCTTCTCTCACCTGGCATCATAACATTACTTGTAACATTAAAAATTATTCCAAAATGTTATTTTAATAGCTGCATCACAATCTATCCGACGAATATGCTGCAATTTAACATTTCCATACTATTGATCATTAAGATAATTTCTAATTATCTGACATCATGAATTATACTATAAAAAGCAATGCTGTTCATAATCTTTTATTCCTTAAAGAAATTCAGCAACAGCAGACAGCTGCCTTGCTGGACCCTAGGACTCAAATCGCCAAAATTTCTTTAAGGAATAATATTGTAGAATAACTTACTGATAACCTTAGGTACAACTAAGCCAGGAGGGAAAGCTGGTTTGAGAGGCTGAAAAGAGGTAGACACGTTTGTCAACGAAAAGGCACTACACCGCTACTTTCTGCTTCCACGAATTGTTCCTTCCTTTCTTCCCCTTCCTCCTTTTTCCTGCTTTCCCGCCTTCCTGCCTCCCATCCTTTGAACATTCACTAATTGTGAGCCCAGTGTGTCTGGTTGGACAGAAGAACCCAGACGTCAATGAGACAGGCCCCCTCCTGAAGGTTTAACCACATTTTTTGTAGGACACTGAGTCCAGAATTTTACTCCCGTCCCTAAGTGTCCTGGTGGGGGCTACTGACTAGCAGCACTTGGTGCTCGGGTTGCCCCTTTTACCTTACTGTGTTGTCCTTGCAGTATTCCTTCCCAGCCTCTTCTACCTTTTCTTTATTCTAAGAAGCAGGAGTGTGTAGGAGTTAATATTTCCCTAAAATCCACTGAGTTTCGAAGATGGAAGCTATCATTATTGCCGAGAGTGGTAACATTATTAATAATCTGAGTAACAATGTCAGTATTACCAGCAGCACAATGTCCCCCTGTGCCACCATTCACATTCATTATTACCGTTTCTCTTTGCATTCTTTCCTCGCCATCACCCAGGGGTTGAGCAGACAATTAAAATCCAGTAATAATAGCAAAGAATAATTAAAATAACATCAAGAACAATAGGAGCTAGAAGATAAATACTGGGAAAGGCAAGCAAAGCTAACCAAGGGGCTAACTTCACTGTGACAGGTGCTAATAAGATCAACTAAAAATACGTGACAAAATCCTCCCTGAAAACTTGAAAATTCACCGTCCTTCCCGACGGCCTCTATGCCACTGAGGTCTCGAGAGGTGTTAGATTGTATAACACTTATTTAGCTGATCCTGCCAAAAATGTGCTACAAGGGAGAAAGAGATAGAGAAAAGAAAAGAAAACTCTTTTTATTATGAGAGTCTCACTGAAGAGCCTTCCCCACGGGGGGATCCTGGCAGAGCTCCCAGGCGCTCTCCACAGCTGCCCAGCGGTAGGTTCCAGGAGCTGAGGCAGGTCCGCTCTTCACGCTCCCCACCCTCTGTCCTCCCTTCGCTTGCAGGATTTGACCCTCTGTTTCTCCACCTGAAAAATGGATATAATGTTCTGATGTACAGCTCCTGAGAAGAGCCGAGAAAAATGGCTGCTTCTATCTAAAACAAACCACAAGACTGGGACAGTCATTGTGAGAAAGCACACAGGTATCAACAATCAAGGCGCATGTGGAATTTTACCTTCGGAAACAAAGCTTGGTAGGAAAAAGCAGCCAAGATTGGCTGGTTTGTTTTACTGTGGTTTAACAAAATTTTTGCCTTTGACCTAAGAGGATAAGTCTAAGATTTACATTTAACAGTTACTGAATCATTGCCCAAAGTTTATAGGGTATTTCGTAAGTTTTGTTGGGGAGTTTCAATACTTCCTGACTCCATTGCATTGATTTGTGATTCAGATAAGTGTTAATGGGACTGTGCATAGAAAAGAACACAGGATTGGGAGCAGAATGCAGCTTCAGTCTTTGGTGACACACAAAGGCCCAGGTGATAAAGGCTTGGTCTACGTGGGGCAATATGGGGACGTGCTGGAACCTTTAGAAGACAAAGAATGGTTGTGTAGACCTGTAACCCTGGCACACATCAGAGGTGGGGCCTAGTGGAAGGCCTTTAAGGTCACCGAGGACGTGTCCTCAAAGGACACAGGGGACCTGTGCCTTCCTATCCGTCCTCTATTTCACTTCCCAGCCAGAGGCGATTAGGTTAGCCAAGCTGCTCCCCCAGCCTCAGACAAATGCATCCAACATTCAGACAAAAGGCTCATAAGAAAAACCAAGTAAATATATTCTTACATATAAAACATTGGTAGCTGGTCATGGACTAAAACATCCTAAAAATCCCTGGTCCTTATGAGAAGTTCCTACCTCGGGCATTTTGTCACAGCGGTAGAGGCTAACTGACACAGAGACCTGGGCCCTGTGGTAGGCCTGCCTTTGTAAGGCAGGGATGGTGGAAAGTTCTTGAGTCACTAACAGTAGAGATATTCATACATTTTGGAAAGAAGAAGGGACTAGGGGAGCTGTCCCTCTCAGCTCTGATATCACTCCTTTTATTTCACAAATGAGAAACTAAGACCCAAGAAAAATGACGTGTCATAGGTCATAGGTTTCATGTCTAAAATCACAGGTCTCATAGGTCTGTAGGTTGCACTTCTGGGAACATCTGTGGCTAGTTCTAGAATCCAGCGTTACTTCCATAATACCAAGCTACTTTGAATCCAACATATCATGAAAACAGACACACCTCTTCTTTACAGATTCCTGTTCATCTTTTGCCTTCTAGGTACCCGGTAAGCCAGGCCTGGGGGCTGAGGCAGGAAGATCACATATTTGAACCCAACCTGGACAATTTAGTGACTTAAAAAGCCCTCATCTCAAATTTAAAAATAAAACTGGGCTGGGAATACAGTTCAGTCTGAAGGCTCTGGGGTAGATTCCAGTATAAATCAATAAATCAATCAACAAATGGCTTCCAGGTCTATTGCACCAGCCACGAGCTTATAATTACTTATCAAAATCAGCATCTTGAGTAACTCTGAAAATTTCATTGTCTCTCAGACACACAATTCTTCTGTGCTTTCAAATCTCTGAGGCACCAGTGGGATGTGCCCAGCTGACACCTCCTGTGCCTCCCTTTCCCATCAGCCCACTGTCGGTGGCTTCCTCAAACATATTTCACTTTTGGTTCCATCTCATTGGACAGTTTATCAGCTGGAAATGGCCCTGAGATGGTGTTCTATCAGCTCCATGCCTGACAAAAACCCCTTCCTCCCTGGAAAGGCAGCTGAGGACACAGTATAAAAGAAGAAAAGAAGGCCTATGATCAGCTTCACGGAAGGGGTGTAAAACATCTCAGATCACCTCCCCCCACCCCTCATCTGTCTTGCAGGGCATAAGGCGGAGGACAGAAAGCGGGTGACAGGAATAAGAGAGAATGATCACCCCTATGTCCACCTAGGAAGAAGCTTCACCTTGTCTGAATTGAGAATTCAGTGCCGATCTATCTGTCACATTCATTACGATGACATGTCATTATGATGACATGTGTCCACTCTAAATTGTGTTGTCTTTCATCAGGTGCTGTAAGAGTCCCACCCGGATTGGCTATCCACTGAGGGTGTGACGTGGTACCTGCTACTTTCTGATGCCAAAACCTCAGCCCAATGACGACAAGGGCCCAGGGGGGACCAGAACTGAGTTCTGATAAATCTGGCAGAGTGTAAGGTATCTCATGCACAATAACTCATCTACACCTGAAAATAGATCTGGTAAGATGAGCTACATAGTAGAAGAAAGGGTGTAAGGGACACAGAATGACAGCAAAGATAGTGCTGTAGTTTAGGGTTGAGGTCCCCCATTCCTTATGTCTCGTGTGATCAGAGGTTGTGCCTTTGGAAGATGACCAGGTCAAGCAGCTTCGGACTGCGGGGTGTGGCTCAGTGACTAAAGTGCTTGCCTCCCAAGTACAAGGCTCTGGGTTTGATTCCCCAGTACCTCATACATTAGTCATTGTGGTGCATGTCCATGATCCTAGCACTGGAGAGGCTGAGGCAGGATTGCTGTGTGTTCTGGACTATAGAGCAAGACCCTCTCTATGTCTCTTAAAAAATTAAAACTTAACTTACTCAATGGATTAATCCATTGATGGGTTTGTAATTGGGTGAAGTTGGGTGGTGACAAAGGCTTAGGAGTTGGGCCTTGGTTAGGAGAGTGGGTTGGGGGTCATGGTTTGGGGGATTATGATCTCTTCTCTCTGGCTCCTGCTCTGTCTCCCAGCTGCTGTAAGGCGAGCAGCTTTCTCTCACCAGGCCCTTCCACCACTGTGTGTCTGCCTCACCAGGGTCTAAAGCAATGGAATTAGTGGACTGAATCCTCTGCAGCCATGAACCAAAATAAGTCTTCCCTCCTGTAAGTTGTTTATTGCAGGTGTTTGTCATGGCGATGAGCACAGATTCCAGCTGACTTTGAAAGGGTGAGGTGCGGCTACAGGAGCAAGACGGTGGATCTCATCTCTGCCGACCCATGAACTGTCAGGGAGGGAGAAGCAGCTTTGTGTTGTGGTCCCATTAACATACATGCTTTCTCTTTCTACTGTATGTTTTTTTAACTGGGCATCTATTTGTATCTGGTATCAACGATGTGAGTTTTCCGGCATTTTCTTCCTTGTTGTTTCATTTGCCCTCTAGAGCTCAGAAAAGAGCATCAGATGTCAGGTGCACCTGCTGCCCTGATGGGGGAAGATGAGTGACGCCAGGCTGGATGATGCCTGCCTTGCCGGTTCCTCTCCTCTTCTTCTTGCCCCTTTCCGTGCCTCCTCTCTCCCCCCACCTTCCCTTCCGCAAACACCTTCTGCTTGCAACCTGATGCTTGATTTCTGCCCTGAAGTGAGCAGGCAGGGAGTTGTTCCAACTCTTCTAAAACTCTATCAAAAAATACGAATGCCCAGCACATCACTGACGCCCAGGCCCCAGGTCACCATATCTGACATTTACTTTCTTTTGTGTGATCGGATTTCAAAAGTTAAATGGTTTCTTTTTTGATATGAAAATTAATTTCTGGACAAAAAGAAATATGCCTGTGCTGGGGCCGAATTTGTGTTGTCTCCCAGCACGGCTGTAATTACACTGTAGATCAAACTGACGCCTGCATTTGCAGTGGCTTTTTTCCCTCTCTGATGTCCCTGAAGCTGCCAGAATCGCCGGCAGCCGCAGTTTTCATTAGCAGCAGAGCAAGGAAGAGGATGGATGGTCTGTGTTAGCCATCATTCCTAAGTCTCGTTCCTCGACTTCTTTTCCTGGATAGACACAATCTGGACAGGGATGGACACAGGATTCAGATTCTCAAGTCTCCCACCACCATTGGGTGTGAAGGCAAACGGTGGCGTGGGAAGGGACCCAAGCCTCTGGCTGCACCTGGAGGAACAGGTGCTCTAGAGTTTCTGGTTCAGGTGCCAGAAATAAGAAGGGTTGGCCTATTCCTAAGGTCCCTCAACACCTCCCACTGCAGTCCTTCCCTCCACATCTCTAGTCACCAGCTAAAGCTGATCACCGTGATTGAGAACCGGGGTACGTCCTTGTGAAATAGGGTGGAACTGATGCAAAAATGTCCAGAATAATGAAAGAAAGTGGTTTTTATTCTGTATTCAGTGCCATAAATTTCAGAGGAAGTTCTAGAAAAACTTGGTCCTCTGCTGAATCCCAGCACTCACAGCCAATTTCAAATTGTTTGTGCATAGCTCTCCTATTGTTTGTTTGGTATAATCAGATGCCATGACCTACAGCCCTCAAGTGGCCATCTAGGCTCTGCCAAAAAGTTGTATATTATTCTCCAAAGCAAGTTGTTATATATATATATATATATATATATATATATATATATATATATATATATATAAAGGGTGAAAGCAAACTCTTTCTCTGCAAATGTGACCGGTCTCCCTGCATTTTCCCCATAGTAAGTTGGCTTCAAGTGATTTGTGTGTGGAGTCTGAAGTACTTGGCCATACTTTGGACATTAGAACACAACCTTATGGGTAGAACAACTCCCATCCCATGAGGCAGAGCTCACGCATGTGATTATGTGTTCTTTCGGATTGAACTGAGGGCCAAGGGACGTGGGCTTCCATCTCCACTGGCCCAGAGTGGCCATTAATTTGTTTTTTCCACCTGCCAAGTGAAGTAGCAATTCTTCCCCCCACCAGTTCACAGTAGAAAAATGAAGATGGTTGAGATTTGGTGCCTTGCAGACTCTGGAAGAGGAAGTGTCACCATCTAAATTCTTTTTGCCCACTCATTACCACCCCCTACAACGTAAATAAGAAACTTCTATTCATAATCTTGCCATGTATTAGCACTGTGAAGTATTCACTGTCTCAAAAGTTTATTTTCCCAAACTAAAAAGTGGGATAATAATACTTCTTTAAAAGGGCTGTAGTAGCAAGAAGCCACTATTAACACATTACATCAGCAGAATTTCAACATTGAAAGTTGGTGTTTTTCGACTGCCGTGTGACCTCATGACCACCTTCCCATCACCAAACGTGGGTGCAATCTGCACATGTCTGTCTGTCCTCCTGTCCTTCTGTCATGCCTACAGGGAGCTTTGAAACTCCCGGGGCCTACACCCCCAGCTGGAACTAGCCAAGCTGCAGAAGAGCCTCTTCCTCCTCTTCCTTTGCTTCTGGTGGGTAGACACTTCTATCAGGACTTGGCTCCTTGTTAAAGTGTCCGTGCCGGGCGGCACCAGAGCGGGGATGTCACTGTGTTACAGAGAGTCCCAGATGGGAAACTGCAGCTGCCGAAGCCTGAGGTTCTGATTGTTTCCATCTTCAAATACAGGCGGATTTGCAACAGCTAGTGAAGGTGAAAGCCCAGCGCAAGTCTTGAGTGAGGGGCTCAAGATGGCAGAGAGCTCTAACTATGAGAGAGCTGAACGTGGCCTTTTAAACCCAAGAGGGTGATTATTTGACATTTTGGTTTAATGGAAAAATCAATGGTTTTAGATCCAAATGTGAGTTTGAAGCCTCAGCCTGACACTTTACCCTGCAGAGTGCTGAGTAAGTTATTCTCATCGCTGACACCCAGATTTCTTCTTTACAGTTCCAGGACAACACCTCATGCACAGGGATGATTAAGAGAACACGGCAATGTAGTTAAACACATAGGATGCAGAACAGGACTGTGTTCAATTTCCAGCTTCACTGGTTACCACCTCGGGGATGTTAGGAAAAACACCCACACCTGTGTGCCTCAGTTTCCACACGTGCAGAATGACATGAGTATTGCCTGTCTCAAAGAGCATACTGCGGACTGAATTTAGAACCCATAAGAAGCCTACGGTGCTCCCAGGGTGCTCACGAGGGGTACTACACCAAAAGTTTTGTTAGTAAATGGTTAGTATTAACATAATTATTTTATTGACTTTGGATTATTGTCTGTCAAACCAGATTGTTCTTTTCTACTAATTGGAAAAGAATGGGTGCCGGTTACATTGTGTGCTTTTTAGGGGCCTATATCTATATTTTTTCTTAACACTGGGGATTCCTTCCTTTCAACCCAAGAGTCAGTTCTGTCTTTCTGTGTCTGTCTCTTTCTCTCTCTGTCTTGTTCTTTCTCCCATCCATGTAGTAAGACAGAGCTGCAGGAAGACAATTTTGAGTCAGTGAGCTGTGAAAAGTGGTTAGAATAATAGTTCATTGACCCTGAATGTGTCAGCTGAAACTGAGGGTATGTTGGGATAAGATGGAATGTCACTGGCACAATGGAAGTTTGATCATTTTTGATCATTTCCATGACCTTCAAGAGACAAGATGTTTGGAGAGATCCTGACAAGTCCTCTCCTCCCCCAACTCCTATTAGACGGCTGAGTCCAGGGGACACTGCCTGGCTAGCTGGAGGGAGCTACAGGGTGAAAGAGAACAAGGAGGGGGCACGTACTACACCCGCCCATGGAGTGACTTGCCACTACTGTGTCCTCTCTCAGAGAAATTACTGAGCTCCATTGGTGATATAGATCCTCATTTCAAATATGTTAGAGCCACAGAGAAGCACTCTGTTTGCACAGATCAGGTTTGGTCACTTGGACTTTGCTCCTTAACATTGACTTACCTCTTCATTCTTGGACATGTTCTTGATCCTTGTGACCAAATATATATAGATATAAATTAATATTTCAATACTCTAAACACAATTTCTCTGAAAGTAGAATCGCAAACTTAAAAAGCTGAAAGGATGTAAGGATAAAATTTAACGAGAAGAAGAAAAAATGAAGTTTGCATAATTCATGAATGAAGTACAGTTACATAAAATTTTGAGAACTTATAGCCATAAATGCTATGAATTTAATCCACAAACTTAAAATACGTCAATTCTGTGCAAGTTTTGTGGAGGTCTTTAGAAAATATTTGCATAAATAAGTTATTCCTTCACTCTGCAAATCACGTGTTCAGATTTGTTCATTCTGCAGACCTCTCAGTGAACCACTTATATTGTGATGAAAAGTGTGAAAGCAACTTTTTTTTTCTATTTTTAAAAGAAAGCACAGAACATATGACTCTCATTTCATATTTGTAATCTGAATTATGTTTTTTCTTTTGATATAGACAAGTAACCCATGTAAATTATACAGTCTGTGATTTTAGGAAAACCATTTCTGGTATTACACAAAAGGGCACTTATGTTAGCTGGAAGTTGGAAGCTGTTGTGATCTCTGTGCTAAATATATGGGAGGAATAAGTTATTTATTTTCATGTATTTAAAAAAATTTAAACAGGGAGTGTCTGGTAAACATGGTAGTCAACCAACACTCAACACCCTTGTTGAATAATCAATGTAAGTAAGATTGATTGCAGTGGAAGAAAAAAAAGAGAAAGGACCACATATTTAAGTAGTATATGTTTAGACGAAGGATGAGAACGTACAAATTAAGTATTTTATTTTGTAGAGCAGGAACTTGGTAACTTTCGAAATTAAATCTACGTGAGCTGAGTGTGTAGATGTGGACTTTACCAAGGAGGAGTGTGAAGAGGATGTGTTCACTTATGACTGACACTGCAGATGTGACTTCTCTGTGCCTGGCTTCTTATGCTTCTGAGAACTACTTAAGGTTTGGTTCAATCATTGCAATGAGGGAATTCAGAAAAGCTAACTTTACTGATTTTTCTCTCTGAAAGTATACGTCATTTTCTCAAACTTGAGACTTCGCAGCAAGTTCCAGTCCTGTACATTTACTCAACAAAGATGAAGTTGCTTCGCGGTTTCCCTAACTTTGTGTTTCACTGATTATGGTTAACAACTGTATGTTTCAAACTATAAGTAAATAGCTCTTGGTTAGGTTATATACATTTCCAGTGCTCAGTAATTATTTTAAAACTAATTTGGAGACACAAGGGAAGAGAGACTAAAATATAAGTCTGTATTATGAAGGTTCTGTTTATAAAGTTCCCTTTAAAATCCCAAATGCTGTTTTCCCGAAGCCAGGTGTGAGAAATTTTTTAAAAATTGTGAAACAAAATAAAAAGAGACAAATCATCCCATCAGAACTTTCACAGTACTTTCCCTAAAAGGGACAATTTGTTATGTGTAACAAACTTGTGCTGTAACTGAGCTTAGAATCATAGATTTAGTTAAAATGAATTGCCATGTGCAGAGCAACTCTGGAGAGCTTGGCCAGAGCAAAGGCTTATCCCTCAGAGTGAAGCCTTACCCTCTCCCCGGATCAATGTGCAGGCCACTGCACCGTCCTGCACTTTTCCTCTGCAACTCAGGAACATCAGACAAAAATCAGTAGGGTTAGAAAATAGGTGAAATAGTGGAAACAGCTCTTCCTATTTTTTTCTAAAATTGGCTATACCTTTTAGCATAATACAGATGAAGTAAGGTTTTAAAAATATCCAGTACTTTGGAGCAGTGCTATTATATCCAGAACAATTCCCTAGTACATAGAGCACTCTACCATCTAGCTTTTATCCTTCTGGCAAAGACTGAATAATATACACACCCTGTGGTCATTTGCATTTTTCTTATTGGTGTATTTTGGTATCACCCTTAACAACCTGCAGGGTCTAATTGGCTCTTAAGATGAAACCTACATGGCTGCTTACTCTGGATCCTCTTGATGTTCCAAAATTAGCCCAAGGTCGAGGTGCAGATCTTCTTCCGCTTCCTGTATTTGAAGACACTTGCTTTGTCAGTACCTGGAAGCACATCTTTTAAACTTCCCTGATTTTCCCATCTGTGAATCAGAGCTAATTATTTCTAACATTAAGGGGCTATGGAGAGGATTAAATTGTTAATGTTTGTGAAGTACTTCAGATATGTAAACTGCTAAGTATTAAATTTCATACAAATAAATCGCAATTTGGAATCTAAAGGGACTAAATAATTGACGTAATTTAGCAGGTCTACAAAACAAGGTTTTTATCCACCTAACATTTGTACAGAGATCAGTGTTATATTTGTAACACAGGGCATGCGAATAAATTTTGTCTTCCTATGCAATTTAATAAAAATATAGAAGAAATGAGTGTCATTGGAAGCAAACTGAGTATCTTAGGGGAAAGTGTTTACCGATTTCAAGTATTTCTGGCAATTCCTTCTTCAAGCTACTTACAGGAAGCCTAGAAAAGGTGATAGGAAAACCGAGAAACATTAGATGGTCAGTATTTAAAAAGAAAGGGAACTTTCTGATTGTGTTGTTAAATTCTGAAACAATTTCAGGAAAGAGGCAAAGTTACCATCTGTAGTTATTTAAGGACAGACTACACACTCCCCCTTAAGACCAACTTCTTCAGGATACAGAAGTTGAATGTGGAGCCAATTGGACTTTTCTTCAGCCTGAAATTATTCAAGTCTCTGCTACTTTCAAATTCCTCTGGCATAATCACATCATGCGAACTTGTCAGTGCAAGTGTTTGAGCCATGCCTCAATCAATGAAGGCTAAAGAAATACTAGCTACCCTTGGCTGCTAACTGCACATGTGACACACAGATACCACAGGGGATTAGACAGGCCCACAGATGCTGATCAGCCTGTGTTACTTTGGGCATGTAAAAAGGGTGATGTTCCTTAAACAAATCCTAGCATACAAAAAGGCAGGAGTGTCTACTGGAGTTGTGCTGACTTACGGTCTGATTGATAGTACTCCCAGAAATTACTTTGCGGAATTGTAGCCTTGGGTGACAATGACTATGTCTCGTATCGTTGAGGCTGTATTTCCTAGAATTTTCCATACATGACTCAAAAGGATTCCCAAAGAGAACGGAGTATTTCATCCTGTCCTGGGAATTAAGAGGTACCATCCATGGAGCCTTGATCAGATCAGGTTGATGGCTCTGCTCTTCATTTTCCTCATCTTTCAAATAGGGAGAGTTATCGATGCCTGTCTTCCAAGATACAATCAATGACATATAGTAATGGGAAGGGTTGGTAGTTAAAAGCCTTATTGACACAGTATGGTATGGTTATTAGAATTACTTGTTTTTTTCTGTGATCAGAACCTTTTCTCTGGGTTACAGTTGCTGCTTGCTCTTGCACTCTACCCTAATCTGTCTTGATTTCTACAATGAATCAATGATGAATACAGAAAGAATGAGAGGAGTGAAGCCCAGGTCTCAATTCATTGGCTATTAAATTAGTGGGCCTCTCTGGGCCTAGTCACTTGACCTGAGAAAACTCAGTTCTGTTTTTGCTCATACTGGGGTAAAAATAGCCCTGGTGGGGGAGCAAACATGTCATTCATTTTGTTACAAAGCATTATAAAAACGTGATAGGCTACTGTCAGCCTTCTTTGGGAAATATCTTCAGTTCTAAGGGAACTTAACATCCTTACAGAGAGTACAAGATCGCACAGCACTGAAATAAATCCTCCCACTGAGCAATGAACCATGCTTTATTTTAATTCAACAAAGGAAGGAGTTTGGCAAAATATGCTCACTCTCAAATCTGTGTCCCTCTTTCTGCCACAATTTAAGACACTAGGGCTGGTAGGCATCTCACAGCACTCATGGGCAGAGTAAGGAAAGCCAAGGGGACCTTAGTCCACTCAGAATGTTACTCACTCATCAGGGCACGTTTTATTTGTACTCCTGGGGGTCCTAAATTGCAAGGATAAGGTACGTACATTTGGCAAAACAACAACGACAAATCCTTCCCTCAAAAGGTGACTTTCAAGGCTGGCAGGATTTAGTTTATTTCTCTGTGGCAACCATCATGGACAGACATCTTTCACAGAGGTGGTTGGGTACAATTCTTACACATTGTCGGGACTTGGGCACATGTGGCTGTTTTTCAACCCTGGAAAAAAAGAAACATTGCCCAATGGGGAGCACTCCATTGCCTTGTACAGAAGGAGATGATAACGCCAAACGAGTGTGGAGGAAATTTTATCGACAGGAAAAAAAAGGAAGCCACAGAGAGGCAGAGGATGGGTGCCCATGTGTGCATTTCTACGTTATGTACACAGGCACTAAGTTTGCCTTTCTTGATCCATACGCTATAATTTTCCAGGACAAGCTAAGCATGAAGCACATTGTCTATCTCCTCCTGTACAATTTGCAGTTCCGGTTGTGCTCAGATGGATAGAACTGTAAGTATGTAGAGACACTAATAAGCCTATGCATTTAAATAACCTTTATCTTCCAAGGAGCTCAGCATTCTATAAATGATGGGACGTTGCTAGATTCTTTTTTCTGCTTCAAACACTTGGCATTCTTACGATGCTTTCGATTTTAGTATTATTCCTCATAATTCTAACGTGCCATCAGAAAAGAAATGACCGAGAGCAATGATGTCAACAAATTACTGTAACAAAGACTTACTGCTGCATCTGAAAAGATAGGGGGTCCAGAGTTGAGATCTTGTTTCATCAATTACTGATCTGCTGTAATGGTCTTGACCAAGTCATTTCGTCTTAGACATTCATAACTGAGACAAAAATATCTAACCTGTATGTTTGTGACGAGAAAAATTAGACACCTATTTTATCAAAAAGCATTTATACAAATAGGATGGGATTATTACAAACATTTCTTGGAAGATTTTACATCCCTTAGGAGCAGTTTGCTTTTTATATTAGTATGCCGGAGGGAAACTAAGGCACAGATGGAAAATGTACTTTTTCTTACTACAATCTATAAACTAACAACTCTCAAAACTATTCATGCAGTTGAAATTCTCCTGTGAGCTTAAAATTCACTCTTTGGGATGCCGCTGGAATAACTAATAAGCACCCAAGCTCAGCAAGTCCTCTGAGTCTCCCCCGCAGATCTCTTTCTCTTGTTGAGCCTTCTCTGCAAAAGCTGTCCTTTCCTCCAGTCGCTGGCACACACATTTATAGCTTTAGATTGTGCCTTCTGAAACTCTCTACCATTCAGACAACCACTCAGACTCACGAGTCAATTGAGTGACATGGTTTAAAGCCCTTCCCTGGGTCTCTATGAAATGCCGTAGCTTTGTAGCTGAGCTGTGTCTCCAGTCTCTTTCTTATTACTGCTGAAATTATCTTTCACCTTCTGTCCAGAATTATATCTCTGAAATACAAAACTAATTTTGCCACATATAGGTTTAAAAAATTCCATTGGTCCACATCATTGATGAAATAACATTAAGGTTTTTTTTTTTTTAATGAGGATAAAGAGGGTTTTTAATCATTTGACTTCTCAAACATCTCATTGGAACTTCTGTCATTGCCAAGAGAATGCCCCATGCATTATTTTAAGCCCCTGTCGTTGACATTCTTTTCCTTTGCATAGAATATCTCTTTCCTCTGTCTCCTTACCTGGAAAAACTCCTAATTATTCTGTGAACTGAGGTGCCCCCAGGAGGATGTAGCCAGCACATTCCCACTGGGTCATTGGGATCAACGATGGGCCTCTCCACTGCTCTCAGGGAAGCCCACGTCACCTGCAGCCTCACGTGGTGACTTTAGTCACCTGATGCATCTTTCTTAGCAAAAACCGTTGATTAGGTTCCAGAAGTTTCAATGTTTCTCTACATACAAAATTAAGGTCTAAATTTATTCAAGTCTACATACTGCTGTACTTATGTGTCAATACAGTCACTCAGCAAGCCCTGTCTGCTACATCCCAAGTGCTATAGTAAGTTCTAGTTAACACAACAATGTGGGAGCTCTTAGTTAGTAGTTCTAGATGTGCCCTACATAATTCAGAAATATTAATTTGGATTTGTCTTATAGTTTCCAATACCATGGACAGAACCTGCTACTGAAGCAGTAGGTGCTGCAGGGAAGGATTCCTGACAGCAGGGGTCAGTGCAGCTAAGCAGACATTCCAAACCCAGCTAGCAGGCATTAAGAGCTCTATTTTGAATTAATATCATTCTAAACGTTTTCTATTTATATGTGAAAACTCACATGTCTTTGCCTTTTGGGACCAGAATAAGTCTAGTCATCCTCCTTTAATGGCTTTGTAAACACTGCGCCTGCCATGACCCGCTCCTGTCCTTCCTGGGCCCATCTACCGCCTCTTACTCCATGAAGTGATTTTTATTTTGATTGTATTCATTTCTTATAAGGACAGAAGCTTTGAGCAAATTGTACATGATTTCAAATGACTTTGTGTTTTGAGACTGTTCCCACAGGGGTGCAATTCTTTTAATTTATTTAATCTGATGTGCTTTTTCAGAATGGCTTCCTTCTGCAAAATAGGAGAGGACAGTTTTCTTTTTCTCTCTCTCTCCCTCATTCTCCCTCTCCTCACTCCTTAAAACTTGGGCTTATAGCATTGGTGTTCGGGGGCCATAGACACTGTACAGTGTCGCGGAATAAGGCAGCAGTGTTTTCATAGCTCTGCAGCATCCTCGACCTGGCCTTTGTCTGGAGCATGACTCTGCCTCTTACATCCTGTTTTTCGTACATTGAGCAGAAAGAGCATAGTGTACTCTATATCCTCAGGACCTAGAATCACCATCGTTGCACATAAACAACAGACTCTGCAGGCATCATGGTAGATCAACAGTTGAAACAGGAGTTGGCACCAGAGAAAGTGGAACAGAGAAAGCAATCATAGAACCCAATAAATTTGTTTTGAATAAACTCAACAGAGAAAGACTTTAAGTAATCAAGGGCCCAGGGCTTAAGAATCACATAGAACCAGGGTTACAGCCTAGCTTGTTCACTTCCTAATAATGTAACCTTGGGCAAACTAAGACATCTAAACCACTGTTCCCCGGCATGAAGCAAAGAGAGGGTAATTGCCTCTACCTCCCAGAGCTGCTGTGAAGATCAGATGTGGATGGCAGAGAGTAAGCATCCCAAAGGGCAAGAAGAATGAAGTTGCCGCCGCTGACTGCGTAGAACTGACAGCCTCAGGGTGTCATTCCTTTTCTTCTTTCATAACGAAAGAGTTTGGCTTCTTAGTTCGGTCTCTTAGCACCAACAATACATGGTTTTTCTGTAAGTGGGGTCTTTTACTGTCGTTGTTGTATGCATAGGACAGACATTGCAGCTTGAGCACCCCTTCATTTGCCATGTTTAGTAGAGTATCAGGCAGAGTATTTGCTCCATGGATACCATGGGGAAAAAAAGCTAGGTAGGCTGTCTTAGAGCCACGTGGCCCTTTCTTAACTTAAGGTCCCACTGACTTTGGGTGATAAACCATCAGGCACCTTATGGACGTCTGATGGACTAAAAGCACCAATCACGTTAATGCTCCTATTTCTCTCAATTTGCCTTTCTCAACACCTGTCTTACATTTCTTTTTCAAAGAGATGCTGTTTTCCTTTATTCATGAGACCCGATATCGCCACCTTTGCCCATGGATATTATGCACGGTTGTTTCAGCTGGACAATGCACAATCTATATGTCTCCTTAGGTGGCAGCCTCAAATCTTCCTTGGTGTCTATTGAGAGAGCCTTAAGACATTACATTAACTCAAATGTATATTGTCACATACCTGTGCATTTTACTGTCAAGAAAAATGTTACTCTGGCAACAAGCTTATGCCTTTCTTCTCTGACACTTGCCACTCTAGCTTGTTCCATAACGGCTACAGGGCTCCTCGTTCTTCTGTCAGCATTCACTGTCCTTAAATGATCAAGCCAGAGACTCAGGAGCTTCTGCCCTCCCTTTCTTCCAGTGCTGTTCTTTAGGTGATTGCTACCCTTCATTGATTTCACCTTGACAGCAATAGCCTCTGACTAACATCTCACTCTCACCCTCATATAAATCCTTCCCATCAATGGAACCTTGATTGGAGGGGAAGCTTTGAAACCATGAATTATCTTGTGATACTTCCACTTTCCTCCCGGTGAATTTCCATTCCACTCAGAAACAAACTCAAAAAGCCTCCCACGGTTTGAAGAACTGGGTTATGCTTCAGCGTTTCCAACCACCAGGGCCTCCTGTAAGGCCTCAGGGAACAGCCTCCTTCCATCTCAGAATCTCCTCCCTTGCCTTTCCCTCTGTCTGGAAGATTCCCCACTCATCACACCATAATTGCCTCTTTGACTCCTAATCAGCCTTCAGAAACATGCTTAAAATTTTCTTATTCAGAGTCCATCTCTCACTTCCTATTCTAATTTGGGTATCCCCTTTTATTTACTTCCTTATTATTTAATTATATTTTAATGACACTTATTACTATTTGTAGGTCTATATCTCACTCACACACTAGATTGTAAGTTTCAAGCACGACAAGAATCAACTGCTTCTTTATTTCCCACTTTATACTTAGCCACTGTATTGTAGAACTTGGAATAGATTCTGAGAAAATTGCTTAGTGAATGGAGAAGCAACTATTGACTTTATTTTTCTGACCGTTTTAAAACTCAAACCAAAACCGCCATGGGTGACAATTGTATACGTTTGTATACCTATGACAATGGCTAAAACTCAACAAACTAGATATAAGCAAAACATTGGTGAGATTTTGGAGAAACTGGAACTACTGTACATTGCTGGTAGAAATGTAAAGTGCTAGAACTCTTTTTAAAATTATGTGGTGTTTCTTTATAAAGTGAAATGCACATCTGTCATATAACCCAGATGTATTTACTCCTTGGTGGTTTTTCAAGACAAATAAAATTATATGTCTGTGATTTATGATATAACAACTTGCATACAAATGTTAATAGCATCCTTATTTATAATACCTAAATATGAAAAAAATCCATGAATATCAGAAGATAAGTGGATAAATAGAATATGATGATTCAATGGAATATGAATTAGCAATAAAAGAGAAATAAACTATGATGTACTCATCAGTGTGGATGAAACTCAAGTCATTACAATGAATGAAAGAAGCCAGATACAGAAGACAGCTCAATTATTCCATTTATGTAAAATTCTAGGAAATATAAAACAAGTCTATAGAGATGGAAAGAGAAACACAGTTGCTTAGAGCTGGAGGGTTGTGGAATAACTTACTGGTACAATGAAAATACCTCTGCTCGGAACAGGTTGGTAATTACACAAAAGTATACACTCATTAAAGCTCTTTGAGCCACACTGGTAAGTGGTTGTATTTACTGTATGCAAGGTGTGATGGAAAAAATTCTCTTAATTAAAAGGCCATTATTATTGCAAAGGACACATTGCCATTAATCTCCTTCACTTCAAACGATCTTACTGTGTTGCTCTTGCCACTGTGTGATGCAGTCCTCTTGAGTGCCTCAAGCTGCACGGTTGCGGCTGACTTGGTGTTCTGAGTCAATTCAAAACATTCGTGTTTTATGATCATTTTGGCTTTGGGAAAGAGCCAGAAGTCGCACAGTGCCAGATCTGGTGAATACAGTGCATGAGGACATATTGTAATATTTTTACAAGCTTGCTTTCCCATCGGATGGCATTTGGCAGCAACAGTTAGCTGTTGTTGATCACGCCTCATAAAGACATGAAAAAGCACTTCCAGAGCTTCTTCCGAAAGTGGCAAGAACGACAGGTGCTGTGTTTAAAGCAAGGGCGGGCGAGTTAAATGGATTAAAACAATGGGTCTTTTAATGTAATGCTTTTTAAAAATTGTGAGATTCGCCATTTTTGACCATCAGTTGTACAAATCACATCTCAATGAAGTTGGCTAAAAGCACCGAATTGGCACAACAATGCCTGTCAAAATGCAAGCACAGACACACAGCACTTCACTCTTAGCCTTCGAGAAACTCTAGTGACCTTCAGGATAAAGAGGGGCAATGACAGCAAAAAAGTAAGCAATTAACATTTTCCTTGACAGCATTTTCAGTTTGTCAAAGCAAAGTGAACCTGGGGGCACAAAGTGCTGATACAGATAGAGTGCATTCAGAGTTGCCAGAGAAAAAATGGTGGATGGCCAGCTAAATTCCAATTTCTGATAAAATCAGGTAAGTTTAGGATAAATGTGTCTCCTTCAATACGTGGGACACACATATTAAAAAACATTCATGCATTTGAAATTCAAATTTAACTGGGCATCCTGTATTTTTATTTGCTAAGCCTGGCAACTGTGCCAGAGTGCCACATTATCACAGGAGTGTTTGAACTCAGATACGGAAAGATTTTCTTTTGAACATGTTTTGCATTTTATGATGCCATTCATAAGGAAACTTGGAAGCGATGCTATATAGTGAAAATAATCTGGATTTTGGAGTGAATCAGACCTTGAGTCTCATCCCAAATTTGCCTCCTCACTCTGTGGATTTGGCCGAATGACTTAACATCTCTGTAAAATGAGGAAAACAGCATCCAACTCAAAGTTTTACTGGAGTAGTAGCAATGGAAAGATGGCGTAGGTGTCACTCTAATTTAGGGGACGTGGCTTCTTTTCTTACCCATGCTTTGCTAGTAGGGGTCAGCGTCTTAGCCTTCAGGACATGTACAATGGCAGTCGTCAACCATGGCAATGTAATTTTATAACCACGGACCTATTTAGTTGGAGATCATTCTCCCAAGGACGAGGTGGGGTGCTTATTGCGCAATCATTGTTGGAGCTTTGAAATGGAGACCAGTCCTGGGAGGGAAGCAGGAAGCAAAACTTTGCCTCTTGTCAGTTGTCAGTGGCATTAGACCCTGGCAGGAGCGTGCTGACATGAGGTGGAGCTTCCCTGAGTCATCCCTTCCAGCTCACTGTGCTCTGTGGAGTTTGGAAACTTGCAGAAGACCCCAGACAGGACGCCAGAGCAGGCCATCAGCATTGTGTAATTCTCACAGGGATATGAGTCATCATGTTGGTCATCAGTATCCACTCTCTCACTGTCTCTTGGGGGAGAAGTAGATATTGGAGCAGCCATGGTGGGACCAGGACTGAAAATTCACGTTCTATGTCTGCAAATGCCATACGAGATGAAGAGACGCCCAATTGAGTAGCAGTAGAAAAGGGCCTTGACCTGCTCTGTAGAAATGGGAAGAATTAAAGAATCGCTGCCATCTGGGATTGCTCGAGGGAACCATGAAAGCTGCTTAGTCGCTTCACTTGCGTTACCTTGTAATAGCAGAGACCTGAGGGCACTGGGTGAAATTTACCACCAGTAAAATCCCAGCCTTTCCTCAGGATTGCTTCTTTGTCTGCTCGGCAGTTGACTGCTGTGGGAGGTCACAAGAGCAGAACTTGAAGCTCTGTTTAAACGGGGATCCGGCAATTTTACAATCACATCTTAGCAGGTGACACAGCTCACAGCCAGGACACAAATGCCCCCTCAGAGCCCTAAGTGACAGCGCAGTCCTTCGCCAACATAGCCTGTCTCCTACTTCCGTACGTCCCTCCACATCACCTCCTCGGAGGAGACAGGGCCGGCATCTCTAGAAATAGCTACATCTCTGACTCGTTTCCACTCACAGGTCCCCTGGAAGAAGCTTCCAGATCCTGTCAGAAGGTTCCAGTTCCTGGCACTGGAAACCTCACTCTTTTTTTTTTTTTTTTTTGTATTCTACTAGGTCTGGGAACGCTCTTATAGTTAGTTGTTAAACTTTGTGTTCTCTCAGCATCTCTTATTCCACTTTTCTAGCACCTTTCTGGTTGGTTCCTGGTGTTCAGTCCCTTTTGTTGGAGCTCTGTCTTGCATAAACTCAGTCTCACTGGCCCCTCTGTGACAAACGACCTTGGCAGGTCATTTACCCCACTGATTTTTGCCTGTCACAACTCATGTAAATAGGGTGATGAGTTAGCTCTGACCTGCAGAGGAACATGGCTCTGCTGACTTCAGTGGGAGAGTATGCAGGTGTAGGTTCTCCATTTTGTTTTCCTACAGTAACAATTTCATCAGCATACAAAGCAAATCTGTAGAGGTTAAGAAGGAGACTGCTCTTCTACAGGACACCAATTGCGTGAGTGTGTTCAACACCACCACCACCACCACCCCCCCCACCCCCCGACCCCCCACCCCCCCGTCTTGGGTGACTCTTAACCTTGACTTGTTTGGTGTTCTCACAGCTGTTATCAAAGTTCATGGGAAAGAATATGCTTCATTCAGGTCCCTAATCTACCTTCTGAAATCGATAAGGTAGGAAGCAGGGACCCATTGAAAGCTTGCTTGTGAATGGATGTGTGTCTCCAGAGCAGGATCCCAGCCCCTCCTGTTTTTTGTGCTTTCGTAGGTAATCTTCACAAGAGGGGGAGAGAGATGCGAGGGCCCTAATGAAAAAACTAAATAACTCTGAACACGAACCCATCATCTGAAAAAACAGAAGCTAATTTTGAATTATTAAAGGAGGCTGGATCACAACTCAACACTGAGAAGGAGAGGGAAGGAAAATGGTGCTTGGAAAGTCCAATTATTTCTGAACCAGAGACAGTCTTATTAAGTTGGGCAGAAAATTAATTAGGCTAATTAGAAAACCTCATTGGAATTCAGCAAGGAGTTATGAGAGAGAACATGACAACACTGGATGTGCTGGGCGAGGGAGAAGTTTTGGGGGAGAGAAAAATCAGCTTTCCGTGCAGCAATTGGGGAGTGATTCACACGCACCGTGGCTGAGCATGAGGTCACTTCTGAGGGAAGTGGTTGTGTTTTTATAGACTTTCTGCTCCCAGTTGTGGGGTCTTCACCGAGTATGAAAAATGTCTTAAGGGAAAAGAGGAAAAAAAGAAAAAAAAAACCCTTAAGATTTATCCTGAGGCTTCAGTGGGATTTTATATTTATTTTGGTATTTCCGATATGCTGGTTCATCAGCATGGCGCATTGTTAAAAAGTGCTGGGTGGGTGGTTTTTTATCTTCACGGATTTATGGAGTCCTTAAAACATCTGTTCCGTTCTGATTCCCCCGCTCAGTACAAAGACGTTAGTCAGGGGAAGCGCCTCATGTCGCACTGTTTCAGCGCACTGACGTTGGCAGCCAGTAATAGAGAGAAGGCTGCTGAGGCGATCGGTGGTGACTGAGAGCGAGGAGGGCCAGGGATTCCATCTCAGGTAAAGGCCCATGGACAATCAGTCCTGCTGAGGAGAAGCCAGGAGAATCCTAGGAAAGGAACACTGGAGTGTTGAGGGAACAGAGGATAGAGAAAATAAAAGAGGGCTTGAAGAACACATTGCCCGTGTTAGTGCAAAGTATCTCTACTCTTCCAAAAGTTGCCTCTTTCTTCCTGGAGCTCGGGGGTAATATAGATTTTGTTTTCTTCAGGAAACTAGATACAATTCAATCAAAACTACTAGGAGAGAGAAAATCTCAAAAATAAGCTTATCATGTGCATGTGTGGTAGGTGGCAGGACAAAATTCCCAATGAAAATGGATGCTACCATTGAGCAGAGGACCCGCTAAGAGGAAAGAAAGACGGGAGATGTCACTGCTTGGCCCTGGAATGTCCCCCAAACCCTCAAGCATTTGGAAGGTGGTTAGATCAAGTGGGTTAATATGTGGGTTTCCCGTGCTGGTAAGCGGCGGGGCCTGGTTGGGAGGGGCCCATCACTGGGTCACGGCCTGGAAGGGTACAGCTCCCAGGTAGCTTGCCTTTCTGCAGCTCTTCTCCCTGTCTGGTCACGCACGAATGGCCTTTCTCCTGCTAGGCTCTCCATGATGCCTTTCTGTGATTGCTAGCCACACACGAATGAGCTGACACCTTCTGAAACTGTGAGCTAAAATAAACCTTTCTTCTCTTAACTGTGGGTGTCAAGTATAGTGTCCTAATAGCAGCAAAGTTACTGAGACAAGAGGGACCTGACCTAGTATACCTACTATGTGGTGACACTTTCTCCATACTCTCTTTACTCTTCCCACTTCCCAGAGCAGCATTTAAGTTAGTCACATCCTACAGGTGACATGAGACTCTGAAATTTTGAGCCATATGATGTTTAGAACTATCAAAGGAAGGCCGAGATGAAAATCCATGGTGTTACGGATCAAATGTTTAGGTACCCCGCAAATTCATATATTGAAGTCTTAATCTTCCTTGGGATAGATTTTGGAGATGAGACAGACCTTCTGGAGTAATTACTTCCTAGACTAAAGAGAGTCATGAGAATTGAGCTTTTGTGATGGGTTTAACATTCTTATATAAAAAAAGAGAAAATGATCTTTCTACGCAATAGGTGCCTTAGTGACCTTCTTGTTGCTGGGACAGAACTTTAGGGAAGATCAATTTATTTTAGCTCACAGTTTCATAGTCTATTCGTAGGGTTAGCAGATGGAAATGGTAAAATCAAATGGGAGGGCTGAAGAAAGAGTTCCTCGGGGCATGGAAGAACAGAGCCAAATCTAGGAAGAAGGGAAGAACTAGCACACTCCCCTCCAGGCCAAGCCCCAAGCACCCACCCCTTGCAGCCAGGCTCCATCTCCCGGCAGTACACAGTATCCACAAGCTCAGGGGACACTGGGGGGACACTCCAGATCTAAACTACAATGGTGAGGATACTGAGAATGTAACTGCCTTCAAGGCAGAAAGATGGACCCTGTTCATACTGACATTGGGAACTTGGACAACTGTAGCTAAATATTGATATATTGCTTTTGTAGAAGATGCCCAGTCTATGATATTTTCATGACAGCTTGTACTGAATAGTAGACCAGATTTTCTGTTGCTGTTCAGGCTCAATAGCAACTGTTCTCAAAGAGAATTCTCAATGGTTGCTGAGGATCAGGATCGAGGCCTTTTTTATTTTTTTATTTTTTATTTTCATTTTCATATTTATTTATTTATTTATTTATTTATTTATTTCTTGCATAGGCTCCCCTGGGGGTCAGTGTACCGAGTGCAAGGAAAGTCCTTAGACGTGTTCCAGTGCCCCTGGGCCACATTAGTCTGCTTGGTTACTTAGACCAGAACTCTCTTCCTACCTTTCACTGGGGAAGGAAAATTCTTTTTCTCATAGAACTTCTAGGAGGTAGGAACAAAGAACTCCAACAAGTCCAAATTCTGGTGTCCTTCATCACTGTAACTGTGGAGGACAAAGGCAGATGGTGGCACAGTCTCCCTGTAGGCCAGGGGCGTGTCAGAGCTGCATGTTGCAAAATTACGACCCGAGCTTGTGGGGCTGACACTGGGCAGTCTGCTCAGCCACCCCCAGGCCCAGCAGGTGCGATGGCCTCGTGGCCCTTACGTGGCGTGGACCTCTTCCGAGGCTGTACTTCTCTAATCATTAAGTTTGCCTGTCAAGCTGAGCCAAATAACGAGACAGGAGTCAATTAGTTCTCCCCAATAGACTGCTCCCCTGTCTATTCCTAGCCTCCCAGGTGACCCCATTATGATAATGGCCCAGCCTGGCTGCTCTCGGAACAGGGCTGATGGAGAAGTGAGAGCTTCCTTCAAATGTGAGTTTCAGAGACCCTGGCAGACTACAGCTCTGTCCCCTGCTGGCTCTGGACAGGAGCCTTCTGCCTCCCCATTGTCGCTGCTGAGTGAAGCCATGTGCTGTTTCATACTGCATGCTGCTGACATCCCGGGAACGTCCCACTGTGCCATTCATTTCAACAATAGGCTCAATTGTGCTGACACCCAGGGAGACAGGCCGGTTCTGAGTCCAAACTGTGTTGCTCCCCCTCTGGTGCCCCCACCTGATCTCAGGCTTTGGAGCAGGTGTATGTTTTACATTCTCAGGTAGATGACAGTGTCCCTTATTTCATACCTTCATAAACATATCTTCCTATAAAGCCAAGCAGCCTGTCTGCAAAACTTTGGGATTAAAAAAAGTCTTAAAAAGCCAGCTAATCATCTGGATTTTTGCTTTAACAACAAATATTTTAGTCTTTCCAAATTTTACAGTATGTTAATATAGTGATAAGACAACCAGCCAGTGACTGACTGTTTCAATAATTCCTCAAACAGTATCACTCTCAGCCTCTGACAACATTTTCATTCCAGTCATTGCACCCCCCAGTCATTGAATCAAGGCAGGTAGTTGACGAGTCATTCCCTAACTCTTAGTTAAGAATAAAGCTAAATTTTGAGATAATTTGAAACACAGAGATTGAATGTATGTCACATGTGATAAGAAGCTCTTTTGCGAAGGGGATTAGGTTATCCAAATGATTTATAGCCTTAGACAAATCACTTTGGGTTCTGGAGGTGATAAAAACCATGTACATGCTTGAATCCAGAATGGAAAGCTAAGGCGCTCTTAGTGAGGGACCCTCACTCCAGGTTCCACACTGCTTTGTGTTTCCTACCACAAGCAAATCTTTTGAGTTTTTTTGTTTTGTTTTACGTGCATGATGGTTTCCTGTTCTCTCTCGTTCTGTAAGCTGGATAAGACAGCACATGCCCCTGTAGTTCTGGGATAATTTATTATTTAATTATGTAGCCATTACGTAATTCTTCGGCTTTAGCCTTCATGTTTCCATTGTTTTTAATGTAACTGCTATCGAGGCACACAAGTCTTATTTATTGTTTCCATTGCGGAGCAATAATTATGTAACTCTGCAATTCTGCAACGATTATTTCTATTTGTTTAATTACATAACTATCACAATATTAAGCCTCTAAAACATTTGGTGATAGATTTATGGGGAAGATGCTAGGAGACAGCAATAACAATGATACATCAGAGTAATAATAAAACTAAATAATAGTATTAATATTAATATTAATGGTAATAATGATAATAAGCAGCAACATTACTATTAGCTTTTTCTTCATGCTGTATTTGGTCTTTTTAATGGGTTCCTTGCCAACTCTCTGTGGTTAATTAGCTATATAACATTTGGTACTCAGCAGTGGGTTCAATTTCATTTCCAGACTTTACCTGGCAAAGATGTGCTTTATAGAACACCAGATGGAACGAGCCTGTTTTGTCCTTCTTTAGAAGGTGTGGAGTGGGCAGAATTCTTTCTTCCCCATGTCACCTGGGGAGATGGGATACCCTGTGTTGAGAGACACAGATGCTATCGAATCTCCAGAATCCGAGATGTGTTTTAGGATGCAGGTGTTGTGTCACCGATGAACTCTTGTTGTGACAAGAGCATGGAAGTTTGGATTCCTACAGATCTGGATTGAATTCTGGCTCTACCACTTTCTGCATGACCTTGAGAAAGGTGCCTGACCTCTGTGGACAACAATTTTTCCCCATACCTAAATTGAGACAGGAATACAATGCCACCATAACTGCATGGAAAGGCTATTGTGAGAATTACATACAGTAATGTATGCAATGGCTTAGCTTATAATTGATGTTCTTTACAGTTACTGTTCAGAAGATCTGATTGATGAGATTAAGAGGGAGGGTAGGATTCAAAGTTGTTCTTTTCTGGGAATACATCATCCTAACAGCAGCTCATGGCCCAGAGCTCCTCCCCACAGACCCTTAAGTCTCCATAACCATTACAAAGAGCTAATATTCTACATGGTAAGTAATCAATATGTGCAAGACTCATTACACACATGATCTTATCTGCTCATCACAATCATCCTAAGAGAGAACTACAATTATTATCATCCAGATGAAGAAATTGAGGCACAGGAAGGTTAAGGGGCATGTCAGAGTCTTCACTGCTCATTGACAGCGCTGCCTGTGGGGAGCTCAGCCAGGCTGTCCCCAGCCGCCATATGCATTCCATCCAGGCCTCTGTCCCAGCAGCTTAAAGAAATTATGTGAGTATCACCACTTTCTGCAGATTCAACTCCTTCCTTCTCCTGTCTCGCTGCAATCCACTCACTACAGAGCAGTCAGCCCGATTGTCCTAAAATGCAAATCAGCCGCCATCATTGTCCTTTCAAACCTACCAATCAGTATCCATTGCTCTTAAAGCCCAACCTCCAATCAAGTTTAAATCTAAGTATCTTTGTAATTTGGTTTCTACTTACCATTTTAAACTCACCTCCTCTCCTCCCCATGACATGCTAGGCCCCAGCTTCACCCCATCTCTCCCACAACCTTGCACTCAGTTCCTCTTCCTGGGACTGTCCCTGTCTTCTCATCCTGTGTGCCTCAATTCATGCATTGCATCCTTTGGAAGAGTTCCCCTGAAAGCTCTACCTATGTAAATGGCAGCCCGATGTATCATCATTCACTGGAGAATGTCCTCTTTGTTCCAGTGTAACATGACCTGTCAAGGCAGGTGCTTTCACACTTTCTGATCACTTGATTTTTGTCCTATGTCTCTCAGAAGGATACAGTTCTCAGGAGATCACGCACAGTACCTGGCCTCTTTACAGTCCTTCCCCTGGTCCATATCTCAGAAGATGGCACAAGTAAGAACTTAAGAAAGAAACATTTGTGTCAGGAAAGAACATCCATCAGCCCTGTGTGGCTCTCTGTGCCTTTGGGGTTGAAATCGTTCAATATACTGAGAAGAAAAGGAGAGTACGTAATCTCCTGAGGAGTCATTGTTAAATCTCACAGGTGGCATGGCATCTACTCTTCTAAAACACAGATCTGGATGAAAGTATCTTGGGTGTTGGGGCCAGGAAACTGTAAGCACACAGAACCACGAGGTGGTCACCTGGAAGGCCGAAAATGTAGGACAGAAGGGCAGTTATGCCAGATGCACCTGAGCAGCGGAGGCAGAGAGCTCTTCACCACCATAACATGCAGGAATGAGAACAGTGGGGCCATCATGGCCTTTGAAGGGAACTCTGGGACTGTGGCACTCCAGGCAGCCACGTTTCCAAGAGCCGCACAGGAGGTGCCCCTTCCACTAAGAATATCTTTGGTTTGTACAATTATAAACTAAAGGAATCTGACAGAGCAGCTTCTATTATTCCACTTCTTCTCAAGTTATTATTATTTTACTGAAGCATTTTCCTTCCTTGGGTTATATATAAGTGTGATTTTTAAAACATAAGTGGCATTATTTATAGCAACACATTCTTTCTCCTTTCCACTGGCTATTTTTCTTTTCAATCAGACTCTTCTCATTCTTACATATCCCATTTTAGTCACTGCCATGTGGATTACAGGGCACATAAATATTCAGATCTAACCCGCATCGTCCTCTTTCTAATTCCCATTTTTCTTTCATTTCACCTTCATGAGGCTGTTCTTTTGCCTTTTTCTCAGTAACTTTGTTACCATAACTCTATCTTCTGTAATAATCTTTGACACGTTTTATTTTTAAATGATTCACTGTTGTGATCAAGTAGAAACCAGTTAACAATTCAAGGCATCTCTCTGTGTGTGTGTTTTCTTTTGTACTTGGGAACTGTGGATAAAGCAGTAAGGATCATGCAAAGATTAGCAATAGGCTCTAGAATCAGCTGGCCTGGGCTCTTATATTACCCGGATTTTCTGTTGCTTGGACAAAGTATCTGACATCAACAACTTAAAGGAGAAGAAATTTAATTTGGCTCACAGTGACTGTTTCAGTCCATGGTTAACTGTTGACTGGCTCCACATAACAGAAAGGGGCAAAGAGGAAAGCTACCTGCTTCTTGGCGGCTGGGAAACAGAGCACAGAGGAAGAGATCTAGGGAGAAAGAGATCAGATGCAGTAACATGTATCAGGACTAAATATTAGGCCCCCACAACTCACCCGGATACACCCAGAGGTGTTCCTTACTAATCCTCTGATGGCTCCCATACCAATCCATCTGACAATCAAGATTAATTAACCAGTAACTAACCATTATGTTCTGGTCTCAGCTTTCTGATTCTCGAAGGACTCAACTTAAATGGCTTAAACATATGGTGGCTTGCTCTTTCGTATCCAAAGAGAGCTCAATAACCTCACTTCATGCAACTGTGACAATAAAACAAGGCAATCCATGAGTTCACAGGTGCATGTTTTGGTCTTTCCAAAAATTCATTGAAATCCTAAATTGCAGTGAGTTGACACTAGGAAGTAGGACCTATGGGAAGGGTTTGATCTGGCTATAAAGTTAGAATGAAATTAATGCATTTCTACTAAGAAACAAGAGCCCTATGAGGATACAAGAACATCTGCAGACCAGGTAGTGAGCCCTCACGGGACGCTGAATGTGCCAGGACCCTAAACTTCACTTCAAAGATTTCAGAACTGTAAGATAGAAATTTCTACTTTCTAAACCACCCAACTGGGGTATCTAGTGTTATTAACCGTCTGATCTGACTAAAACATGCAAAATGCTGAGAAATTTCTCAATGTATCTGAACTCCATTATTGTTTGCAGTAGCAACAGTAGAAGCATTTGTGGTTCTAACAGCATGAATAGAACACAAGTCATGGTTCTTGATCTGTGAGACCCAGATTCCCAGGGAACCATAGACTAGAGACATAATGTGCCTTGGTCACTGTTTTTTGAAAATATTCACTTACCCATATGTAAACCTGCAGAATCACTCAAATGTTACTAACCTGATTGGATAAGACCAACCTTAACTAAGGGAGACAAAGGGTCTGGACACCTAACAAAAGTTGGTAAATATAGACAGAAGTTACAAAGTATGAGGACCAGGCAGGCACATTGCACCCCTGGCGGTTCCCTCCTTGAGCAACGGGCAATTAAGAGTTTAATGGCCGCCTTCCTGATGTGATGTGCTTATCTCCCAGGATTCTCTCCTAAGCTTTTCCGAGATTTAGCACTTCACTCCCTGCTCAGCATCCATGGTACATTTTTCCTTTCTATCAGTCCTTATTTTATTCTCCAATGATTTGATATTTTTAGTTTCTTTAAGGCTAAAAAGTCTCCTACTGAAACTACTCTTTCAATTAGGGAGAAGAGCACTCAAAATCCTCTTAGGGCTTTATGCCTCTGAAAATTCTTACAGAGGAACTCCAGTGTAAAAACAAGATGAAAAGGGCAACATGGAGGAAGAAAAGAGAAAGAAATTAAGGAACAAAGAACAAAAATATGTGCTCCTCAATAACCAATTCTGGAATTTATAAGCACTTACTGTTTCTTTTTTTCTAGAAGATCAAGTTATGCTGAGTTCATTAATTACAGACATTCGGATAATGTTGTCTTGTGTGAGCTTCGCGCCACCCTTCCCGTGGAGCTCACGACATTAACTCTCTTTTACAAATGAGGCAACAAGGAGATTGAGAACATTGGTGAGAAGTGCTCAAGGTGACTCAGCTGTTGACTTGGATCAAAGCTTCGGTCTCACATGCTGTGCTCTTTCTACTTGTCCCTGAGGGAGGCTTGAGGGAGTGAAGTGCTTGTCACATCTCTGTCTCCAAATCCTGAACCAATACAGAAAAATATGCAAAAGCCCAAGGAAAACAGTGGTAGCACTTTTGCTAGTGGTGCTAAACACCATCCAGTCACAGGAAGGCCAAGGGTGCAGTCTCAGGCCCATGCATTCTCAGGAGGCTCACCACACAGCAGAGCGGAGCCAGTGTCCTGACAGTTTTCCCGCTAGGACCCAGGGACTCACAAGCTCAGCATGTGTCTCAGTCTTTTTTTTTTTTTTTTTCTGTCCCTCAGCCACAATAGCAGACACTCACAACTTGAAGAAGTTTGTTTTAGCTCACAGTTTCAGAAGGGCTCAGGCCATGAATGGTCAGCCAGTGACTGTGAAAGGGCCTGCTAGGGAGGACAGCAGCTCACAACATAGTGGAAAGGAGGCAGAGAAAACCAGGCAAGGAGCTTGGGAGCAAGAATATACCCTTCCGGGTCGTGCCTAGTGCTTGGCCCTTTCTTATAAGGCCCCACATCTTAATAGCACAGGAAAGCATCAATACATTAATTCACTCAGTTCAACTAGTCCCCAGCCACCCTCCAAATACATGAAGCTTTGGGAGGACAGCCCAGATAGAAGCCTCAACACCACACCACCTCAACTAGTCAGATGGGGTTGTCCTGTTTTCAGGAGGAAGAGCCACTGAGCTGCAAAAAGGTAGTGAAAGTGTGACCCTACCTCAGTTCCTTCCTGAAATAAGAGGGCTGGGTAACCAGATCCTTCCAAAGTTGCTATTGTGTTTGTTCATTCGTTTTAAATTAAATTCTTTATTGGGCTAGCTAGGAAGCAGGATTCATGCTTCTGGTGACCTGATCTGCCCTTCAAAGGAAACCAGACGGCCCCTGCAGAGAGGCCCAGCCCCTTGCTACCTCTCCCCTTGCACAGCAGACAGATGACTCAGGGTGTTAAGGTGAAAGGGAAGGGAAGGACATGTGATTCTAGACACAGCTGAACTTAGAGGGGTTGAGGGGATCTACCCAGTTCACGATCCCTTTCTTCTTCTATAAGCCACAAAAATGTCAAGTTACAAGTGATAAAAACCATGTCTCAGGATTCACAGAATCAGCAGTGCAGCTTCGCTTTCGGGAGAACTTAAGCAAATCTGAGAGGAAGCAAGTGTTCGTTGCTCTCACACCAGGGTTACGCGGCCACTGTGAGCCCTGCCTTCTGAGTTGGAAGATTTCCCTAACAAAAGTGCATTGGATTAAATCAATAGCCTGAGGGTAGAAATGATAGCTTATACATGTAACACCCCTCAGATTCCGAGGTGCTTGAAACTGAATGGGAACTTCTCAAAACCTCATGGTGGTTTTTTCTCAGTATGTTTCCACTGACCCCTGAAACAATGGGGGGCCCTAGACCCCATATTGCAGATAAAGGTTGGGTCAGAAAGATCCACTGTTGAAGAAACCCCACCCTTCTCGCTTCCATGTCCAAAGCTCCTCCCCCCCACACGCGCTGGTTTTGGTGTGGCACAGCTCTTGTTCCTGTTGCTGTTCTCTGGACTGACTATTGTTTTTGTAGACACGTAGCCTGTTCACACTTATCACAGCTTTAGTGACTCCCAGGACAAAGTTCTCTAAGCATGAGCCTAGCAAAATCAAAACCCATTTCCCTGAAAAAAAACTGTAAAGTTCAACCAGCAGTAGGTGTAAAACTTACAATATACAAGTCTGACAATAATAAATACAGTCTCTTGATACAAGGAATCTTAGAAATTCTCAAAATCCTGCATCCCTCACACTTTACAGTTTTTATCAATTATGTTACTCTCCCTCATGATTGCAGGAAAATGCAATTGGTTTTTACGTGATTCTGTGCATGGACTGTGGGAGGGGAAGGTCTCAGGGTCTGTGCTCGGAGCTGGGTCCATCTCACAGAAGGCACGGTTAGAAATGAAGATGCCAGGGCCCCAGTCACGACTGCCTCAGAGCCTGACGAGATAATACCACGGTCTATGCAGGCATCCACTCAGGACTTTCATGTTCTGGGCCTTTAGTCATCTTTATTGCTGCACTAAGCCTGGAAGAAGTTTAATAATACAAGGCACTCTTTGGGGCCCAATCTGGATTGTTTCATCACTTCTTCAAACTTCAGAATCAGAAATACCAATGTTTTCAAGAAGGGTACCTACGGAATCGAATGAGTGAAGATGAGTAGTGGGGTCCAGCCATGTTCCAACACCAAGTGTGCATGTGCTGGAGCTCAGAAGTGGACTTTCACAGAAGTCCTTTGTGTAGTTCTGCCTCTTCGTGGATATACCTCGCAGCTCACTGACTAGGAGACAGTATAGAACCTGATCCCTGTGTTTCTGAGACAATCATGTTCGTTTCTCTTTGACTTAAAGAGAAATCTGAACAAATTTGTTAATTCCATCGGTAGTGGTTTAAAAATGTACATGAGTCAAAATATGATAGACGACACAGCTCAGTGATCAGAGCCCTTGCCTAGAGAGTTCAAAGTCATGGGGTTGACTCCCATGCAGTGGCACACACCTATAATCCCAGCACTCAGGAGGCTGAGAGGGTCGGATTGCCCAGCCTGGGCTCCATAGTGAGCTCAGGACCAGGCTGGACCACCGAGCAAGACCCAGTCTCAAAAAAAAAAAAAAAAAAAAAAAAAGCTAGATGAATTGGAGTTCTTGCCTGAAGACTCTTTCATATTCCAAGTCTATGACTCACTACTTCCTTCAAATCCAACCCCAAATGTTGCTCTTGGTTTTCTTCTATCACCAGTTATCTGAAATTTTGTTGAAAAATCTGTATTCTTGACATCATGCTCATTGTTGGTAATACAAGTCTGAAAGAGAAATGTTATGTTCTACAGCAATGAGAATCTGAAGAAATTGCGTATGCTTATATGTTCTAGCCTTAATGTGCATGATTGTTATCCTGCTTGTCGACTGTTTCAAGCATGAGTGGCAGAATTCTAACACAGTCTCTTAGCGATTCCTCCACTCAAACCCTCTATAATTTCTTTCTCTTGAGAGAAAATGGTGTCAGGGGCTATCATAGGACATCACCTCCATAAGATGACTAATCGGTTGGCTGTAATCAAGTGGGAGATTATGGGATGTGACCAAGGAGACACTCTGTGGGTCTAAAAGAGAGGATCCTGGTGAAGGTATCACAGGTCTAGAACCCGAGGACATGTCCTTGGAACCGAGAATGATCCCAGCAGAAACACAGGATCTCAATCTCACTGACCCCAAAAGAGAATTTTGTCAGTGACTGGAGGAGCGTGGCAGTGGGTCTTTCCCGGCTCTCAAGCCCTTGTGTAAAGATGCAACTAAACCACATACCTTAATTTCAGCCTCTGAGCTCCAAGACGACCACCTAGCAAATACTTAAGAGCTGTAGACCCACAGAAACCATGAGATAATATATTTGTATTAGCTTACACTGTTAAGGTTGTGGTCATTTATGCTGCAGCAGTAGAATTCTCACACATAGAATTCATACCAAAGAGAAGGTGATGGGGATAGCTGATTGTCTGATGTTACAGAAAAGATGTGATGTCTGAGGTCAAGACTGAAGGGAGAAAAGAGAATTGCCATTCAGGATACATTTGTGGGATGCCAATGGCACTTACCTAAAGGGTAGCTGTCTCTGTCAGATAGCTTTCTGTTACAGTGACAAGAACCTGAGGCAGTCAACTTATGAGAAGGAAAGGTTTACTTTTGACTCATGTTGGCTATGGGCACCCAGCTGCCTTTTGGGCCAGTGGTGAGGAGCTATAGCATGGTACAGAGATCAGCAGAGCAAATCTGCCCACCTTGCGGAGGCTGGGAAGCCAAGAGAAAGGGAGGAAAGGAGACAGGAGAGAAAAGGCAGGAGTCTTATAACCCACTTCAAGGGCCATCACTTTACTCAACCTAAAGACCTTCCACTAGGCTGTAACTTTTAAATCTCCACCACCTACAATTTGTGTAAGCTGGAAACCAAATCTTCAATACATGGACTTTTAGAAAACATTGAAAACCCAGACCTAGGTGGAGCATGGTGGCCCACTCCTGTAATCCTAGTACTCCAACACTCAGGAGACTGAGTCAGGAGGATTGCTGTGAGTTTGAGGCCAGTCTGGGCTGCTAATGAGTTCAGGACCAGCCTGGACTATGGAGTGAGACCTTGTCTCAAAAAGAAAGAAAGAAAAAAAGAAAGAAAGAAGGACGGAAAAGAACAGAAAAGAAAAAGAAAACCTAGACCATAGCAATGTCTTTGTTTCTGATGTTATAGAAAAATGCTTGAAAATGATTAGTTTTTAAATAAAAGAAATGTACTTTTCTTAGTCCTGGAGGTTGGAATGTTCAAGACCAAGGTGCTGGTAGGTCTGTGTCTGGTGTGGGACCTCTCTATGTTCCCGGAGTGGTGCTTCACTGATATATCCTCTGAAGGCAACATCGGCCTTGTCTTCAATAGTTGAAGATGGATGGAAAGGCAAAACACACAAGCAAAACTGAACAACTCTTTGAATCTTCTTATACACATATTAATTTCATTTACAAGAGTGGGGTCTAATCTCCTCCTAGTACCACCGTTCAGGTGACTCAGTTTCAGCTTGTGAACTTTGCAGAGATGCACATATTGAAGCCATAGTGACAGTTACTTGTGCTGTTTCTCTCTTGCAGCCATTTCTGAATGTTATGTGGATGGACTTTGCCATGGTTAGGTTAATGAGGTTGTCTTCCTCTAACTTTCCCCCATCACGAGGCATATTATGATTCAGCGGCTTCCCAGTCTGCTCATCATTAATCTCACCTGGATTTACTCTGACATCAGAAATACACTGCGAACACACACAGCAAAAAGTTGAACGGACACCTTTACCTTGTCTCGTGACATTCGTCTCTGTTTTCTGACTGCCCACCTCCTCTCATGCCTAATCTGTTACTTCAGACCCATAATGTCAGCAACTCAAGCTATACATTGACTTGTCAAATACACTCTTTTTATCCAAAAAGTGGTGAGCAGCCTGATGGTGTTCCAACTTTGGCGTGTCCCAGGTCGCATTTAGGGTGACTAAGCAGCACGTGATTGTCCTCACTTTATTACACGGGCTGAGCATTGTGCATCATCCTGTCAGGAGCAATGGCCTGATCTATGTGGAATTCCCACTAGGGTAGTAAAGCCCGAATTCAGTAGCAGCGTGAAGGACCTCCACTTCCTGACATCTCCTATTGTCCCATTTTTAAACAAAATAGTCAATAGCTTTGGTGTCATTGACTTCGCCTTCTTTTGTTTTTCCAAAATTGCTCTGAAACCTTCCACCAAGCTTAGAGTACGTAATGGTCGGTGAAGTCTTCATAAAAGTCAGTAGAAAACCCATCCATCCAAACATTTCCTTTATCTCAATAGTGTTTATTAAGCTTCCTGCCCCTCAGGCGCTGATATTTTGCCCCTTCCAACCTCAATTTCTTCCTGCGATACAGCATCTCAGGGAGCAAGTGGGTGTACTTTTTAAAATTTCTTTCTTGCTCTCATTTTTGGTCTTCCCTTGGGCAGTCCACTTTTACCACTCTCACTAACCACTGACTCTTCTCAGTCTTGCACACACTTTCCTAAGGAGCAGGAGAAACCATTCTCTAATGCCAATTCATGGTAATTTGCTTTGGTGGAATAATATATGCGTGTGTCCACCCCGCCCCTTCTGTGCTTTCTGGTACAGTCTTGTCTAGTTTGTATCATTCCACACAGATGTGTTGAAGATCATTTTGCCACAAGGATATTCATGGCATGTAAAATAAATGAGGATGTCAGTTTTTTATTTTTTTTTTATTTTTTGCAAATTTTCAACCCCTGCTTTCAATAATGGCATGGTCCAAAGAGCTGTAGGAAGAACTGTTCTTTCTTTCTTCTTCTTCCTCTTCTTCTTTTCCTTCTGTAACTTGCCATTAAGGGACAGTCCCCAGAGTTGTTCTCTCTGTGGTTTCCAGGAATACATTAAACTTAAGGTGACGGTAATTTGCCTCAGCATTCAATATGACCGTGTCATTAATGATCTGCGTGCTATTGTGGGCCACTTTGTTCCTAGATGTCTGTGGTTCTTAAAGCACACTCGGATTTCACAATTGTTGACAACCTTAGCCTGTTGGTAAAATCCTGCAAAGTCTCATAAGGCCCGTGTTCCCTTCCTTTTCTCTTCCTCCCCCTCCCTGAGGTGGTTTCATAGGACTTAGGGAATGTACAACTCTCTTAGTGTTTTGTTTTTCTGAGGACAAATCATCGTTGCCAAGGCAAAGGCTGGCCGAGCTGACATCAGACCCACCGCTGCTTCTATTCCACTGTCCGTGGGTTACAACTCAGCAAAGGATTCCTCCAAAGGGCTGCTGTGTTTATAGCTAATCTATAATTTGCAAAACCTAGTCAGCTGTGTCTTACAAAAAATTGTAAAAATATTTTGTGTGGGGCTTATCTCCTGTGAATGTTAGATTTGGAGTCTTAGAATCAACTACAGCTGGCATCATTATTTATTAGCTTGCTTGGTTTAGAGTTTAATATAAGTTCACTTTTTACCGTGCATACTGTTTACTTAACAAGGGAAAAATGATGTACTTCCTCCCTGGAGGTGGGCTTCTCTGCAAGGCAAGGATGGGATGGAGCTTTGGCTATTTTTAGATAGTAGGGATCAACATAAATAAAAGTTTTGCCATGTTTAGTATTCTTAATAAATCCCCAAAGGAAATCGTTTGCCCCTAGGTTTTCCTCTCTCTGCTGTGAGTACCACCTGCAGGTATTCATTTAGGAAACGGCCCTTCCAGATGCTACTTCCCATCATGTTCTCCATCCAAAAGAATAGTCGTTAAGCACCTCTTGGTGAATGGTGCACAGTCTAGCTGTGTGTCACACCGGCATGGCACAAAATGAGTTCCATATATGATTGCATTTTTATCTCGGGGCTTTTGATTCCACATTTATGGAGATAACGAAAATTCCGTCACCCCGATTGCCTAGGGCCAACAGGATGCCTGCAGCCTCTTTGCCAAACAGCAATGGTGCTGTGAATCGGATGTGGAGCCATTGTGATAGGAGTTCTACATAAAAAGTGATTATTCAGGATGGTATATTCATTAGGACTTAAAAAGTACTTTGACAGAGATGGCTTACACGCGTCACTGGTTTCTACAGAACGTTCAAGGGCCAGAAATCCAACCGAAATTTCTTTCCTGGGACAATCATGCTGCCTGCTGTATTTCTCTGCTTACATTACCAGCAACTAAGCCTCTCTCTATCAAGATGACTGTGGGTGGCTTGAGGTTATCTGGATCATAGTTCTGAGCAGAAGTTCCGGCTTTAATCTGGTCCAAGCTACAGGGCTGTGCCCCTTTATTTTAATTGGGAGGTTTTAATGGGCCTGTGTAGCTCTAAGGTTTTTACAGTCTTATTTTACATTGTTTGTCCTCTAGGAGCAGTTCCAAACCAGTGTGACTCTAAATTTCTGGTACTTTTATTCTGTTTCTTTTTATGTGCAAACCAGCTAATTTCATCTTGAGCTCATCCTTCTTAAAATACCTTGCCAAACACAGCAAGGAAAGAACAGCATATGCTCACATTCTGGCTCTTTCCAACTGCCTCCCTGAGTTGCACAGGCTCAGTAGGCACTTGGTCTGCCTTCCATGTTAACAAGGGTGACAGTTTTACCAAATGTTTCACTACAGCAGAGCAGGGATTTCCAGCCTGCTAGGTCTGTTTCCTCACTGTCTACCACAAAACTGCTAAGCTGGTGTCAGATATTTTAGACTTTTTTTTTTTAAGGCCCTGACTTCCGCGTAGGTTTAGGCAATGTTAGCTGTTATGCCACATATTTCAACATTTTAATGCCATGACAAAATAGGAGTTTATTTTTCTTTTACATGAGCTTCACTGCAAATGTCTCTGGTGCAGGAGGCTAGAGTTTCTTCCATTGTGATGCAAAGGTCCAGGTCTCTTCTGTCCTGTGAGTTAATTTTGTCCTAGGATGTCTAAGCCCTCCATAACCAGCTAGCGATGGGAAGCTTTCATGGAGCAACGTTGGGAGCACTGGCTAGCACTTCTTCTCATATTTTGCAGAGTACAATTTGCAAGGACTCAGGTTTCAGTGGCAGGAAGCTATTCTACCACGCATGAAGAAAAGATTTGAAAGAAATTTTTGGATTTTATTTATGAGGGAGGTAATCAGTGGACAGTTGGGCCTTCCTATTGAAAAGTTCCACATCCATGAATTCAATTAAACCTGGATCAGATGTATCTTTAAAAAACTCACATTTGTTGGGCTGGTGGCACGGGACTATAATCCCACCAGTATAAGAGGATGAGGCAGGAGGATCACAAGTTGGAACCCCGCCTGGACAATTTAGTATCCCTGTCTCAAAATCAAAAGTAAAAAAAGGGGATGAGGATGTAGCTCAGTGTGAGGGCCCTGGATTCCATCCCTAGGACCACACACATTCACAAACGCACACCACATTGGAACTGAACATGTACAGAATTTTTCTTGTCATAATCCCAATAATCACAACAATAATCATCTACAGAGCATTTCCTTTGTGTTATGTATACTAAATATTCCAGAGGTGATTTAAGTATAAAACAGGAACACATAAGATGTATGAACCATTTTATGCAATATTCTTGGGCAACTTCAGACTTTGTATTCTCAGGGAAGTCCACTGATATTGACTGTATTTGTATACCTAGAATATATAAATTCCACCGTTTCTATGGCAGCCTGAGTCCTTGGTTTGTGAAGAGTTAATGTTAAGAAGAAATGCAGGCTCAAGGAAGAAAACACACACACTCATGTATAAACAGAGGTGCACTCCTGTACACGTACACCTTTTTGCTTTTGCTGTGGCACTGAGCATCCAACCCAGGGCTTCCTCACTGAGCTACATCCTCCGTCCATTTTTTAGTTTTGATCTTGAGACAGGTTTCTGCTAAGTTCTCCAGGGCTGGGCTGAAACTTGCAATCCTCCTTTCTCAGGTTCCCAGTGTGCCTGGATTACAGGCCGATGCCACTAGGCCAGCCATATATCTCTTAACAACATGATTTCAAATATATTCATTCTTATTATAGAAAGCATCATTTTGTTTAGATGTGAAATATGCAGGTCATGGATTTTCATATATAATTTTTAGGGCTAAATTGTCCACCTGTGCAATCCTAATGTTAGTCTGGCATGAGTGGTACAAGGGTTTTATCCGAGCTCCCAGTATGAACCATGTAGTTTTGTTCTATGTTCTTACTTCAAAGTATGGTGTTAGAAACAAAGAAACAAAAACTGAAAAAAGAACTCTTGTGTTTTGCAAAAATAACCTCCAGTTTTATAGTTTAGTAATACTGCTCATTTTCTCTAATTTTCTGGAAAATTGACATGCTCAGATACTAATCTAGCTGCTACCCAGTTCTTGGTTGCTTCAGGAGTCTCTACATTGTATTGGGTAATGACAGAGTTTTTCTACAGTACATGCCTGTGAATGCTGTGGCATACATTTCCAATAATAGAAAAACCATAGTTTTTACATTAATCATAAAGGGAATTGATAATTGCCTATGGGAGTTCTTACCTATGTGCACAAATGTTTGACCCAATTATGCTTGCAAGGTGAGGGATGAATGCACTGAATTAAGATACACAGATCGCTGGTAGATTTCGGAGGAGAAAGAGAACTACCCCAGGGAATAAAGCCATGAGTGAGTGAGCGTTCAAAATTTGAAAACTGATAATACTGTCATTTCATCACCTGTCACAGCTCAGAAATTTAATCCCCTTCAATACAAGAGATGAAAAGGTAAACCTGATGTGTTCAGTAACATTAAGAACCTGTCATTCAAATCTCAGGATCTAGAGGAATTTGTAGAAAAGAAACAGTCCCCTCTACAAGGACCCAAACCCATACTGGTGGTTGGTGACTGGTTTTCCACAAGGTTAAACTGAAATCAATGCTTTTGGCTTCTGCGTACTTAGCCTGTACCAACAGACAAGCTGACAATCTTACTTCCCAAGCCAGCAACTATATTGTTTGAAAAATTCAAGATTCCATTTGGAGTTAAGCTGAGCAAGAAATTTAAGACCGACTACTAAGACTTAATTTCAAATCAAGTTCTAGTTCACATAATTAACTATTCCAAGGCTGAGGGTTTATTTGTCTACTTCTAACGAGTTGGAACAGAAGACAATAATGAGACAGAAAAAAGAACCCATCGGTAGTCAGAGGTTCTGCTTCCACCATATATCCCAAGTTCTTCCAATTTTATGTTCATTTGTATAAGGAGGAATGTAAACACTGAATAGAGCTCTAGCATGTAATGACAGTAAAGCTCCTGTCTTGAGTCTATGTACATAGTCTTATTTTATCTTCTTCAACGTTGAATCCCTTTCCCATCTTCCCAAAGCTAGTGCTTAGCACCTCATTTTTTTCCTGTCAATTACTGTGGTGAGAAGAATTTTAAGATGGGCCTCAGTATGTCTCCATCTGGTGTACGTGAAGTCATGATAGTCTGTCTGCACATGAGGGCAAGACAGTCCACCGTTGTTCCGTGTGCAAGGTTATGCTGTATAGTAAATATTGATTAGACAGTCCTGCAATTACATGAGATTGTATGTATTTGCATCAAGCAGGGCTGGGAAGGGGTAGAAATCAGTTAGATTTGGCCTGGTGGAAAGAAAACAGCAAGTTGCCTGTAGGGATCGTAGCAAAGAGTCACAGGCCAGTGTCTAGGAGTCGATAAAGTGGTCTCAGCTATCACCCAGCAGAAACCTTTAACTGAGTTACACAAGCACTGGAGATGCGTTCGGCCCACACCAATGACTGCAAAGAGTCTCAGGTGATGATCCCAGCCCTAGCTGGACTCACTTTGAGCAGACAATGTCTCGAATTTGATCCACAAGTATGCGATCATAAGGTTTTGTTGTTTTAAACTGCCTAGTCAATGTTGATTTGTTTGTGACAATACAAAACTGACAAACTTTACCTTAATTTTCAAATTAATGTTTGTTTCATTTCTGTTTCATTTTATTTTTATTCTTTCTCTAAAAATATATTTATGAAGTGCCTACAATGTGACAGATGGTGTGCTAGGGGCCCATGACAGGACACAAGGCTGTGTCCTTTAAGTTTTGTAGACTAGTGAGGAAAACAGGTAAATAAAACCTGTTCAGGAAGTACCACGTGAGTTTTCTGAGTAGCTTCTCCCTGGCACATTCAGGATGTAAAGAGGACATACCTAAGTTTTCCTACTAGGTGGGGAGATACAAGAAAAGACTATTATAATAAACAACTTGGAATTGTGAGAGACAAATTGATTGTTCTTCAGGTGGAAAGGAGATGGAACCACATCCTGAACTTAGAAGCTCTAGGAATAATGAGGTTTGCATCGGGAATGTCCCTCCAAATTCTCCTATTTGAAAGGTGATTCAGTCCTGGGAGTTAATCCATTGCTTTTCTGTGCTGTTGGGAGGTGAGGCCTGGTTGGAAGGGGCGGGTCACGGGGAAGCGACCTGGAAGGGTGTAGGGTAGTCCCAACCACACTTGATTTCTAGGCTTCCTGTCTTGCCATGATGTGAACAGCTTCTCTCTCTTTAGTCTGCGACCATGCCCTTCCACAGTTGTCAGTAGTTCATGGATGGACTGCGATCCTTTGAAATTGTAAGATAAAAATAAACCTTTCCTGTGCCACTTAAAGTGTGGCACAAGGAGTAGCAGGATGAGCATCATCCAGGAATGTGAGGGACACACCGCACCTCTGGCACCTCTCCTAGCTGGCAACATTTCTGTGGGGAATCCAGACATAATAGTGTGTCAGGAAGTCTTGAGAAAGGGAAGGTATTGAAGTGTCTTTAATTGGACAGTTACATAATCAATTAGAGAAAACTTTGAAAGGCATGAGGAGGACTACTTAAAGGTTGTAGGACAGAGAGCATAGACATAAGCTAAAATATGATCCAGACAAGTAAAAAAGGGGGCACAGAGAGAGATGAACAAGGCGGATTTGTAGGAGGCAGAAGATCTGCTGTGTGAACAGCAGACTCAGTGGGCTCACGGAGGGACACAGCTGTCTGTCTGAGTGAATGGGTCGGAGCGGTCATTTCCAAATGTAGAAAAGAAAAGAGAAATTATGAGTTTCATTTTGGATCGGCAGAGTGTGAGGTGCCTGTGGGACCAAAGCAACAATATTGAGGAGCAAGTGGGTATACGTGTCTGAGGTCGGCGGAAGGTCTGAGTCATCCGTTTGAAAGCTGTAGACTTTCAAGAGCAGCCAGGTGCCATGAGAGTGAGTGAACGTTTTCCTCTAAAGTTCTTGAGAGTTCCAGCAATATTTGAGCTTTCCACTTGGTTTCTCTTCCATCTTATTAGAAGAATACGTATAAAAACACACAAATATAGGCACCACTAGAATGTTTGAAATTAGCTAACCCCACCAAACAACCCTTTAGAATATGATGTAAAAGAGACTTTTCTTTTCTTTTTTTGGACCGGACTGGACTGGACGGGGGATCCAACTGAGGGACTTTCCGCTGAGCTGCATCCCAACCTACTTTTAAATGTTTGGTTTGAGACAGGGTCTCACTAATTTCCTAGTTGCTAAGTTTCTCAGGTTGGGCTTGAAGTTGCAACCCTCCTGCCTCAGCTTCCCAGGCTTGTCCCACCTACTTCAACGGATGTAGGCAATTCTAATGACTCTGGTGAGAGGTGATGAGTGCATGTAGGAAATTCCACTGCTACGAATCTTTACATACCCGCTCCTTAAACAGAGCTAGTGACCATAAGAGACTTATAAAAAGATTTGTTAAGAACTCTGTTGCACTTATAAGATGAATAGTATTACCCTCGGTATCTAAGGAAGGAAACATTTTTTAAAAGCATACTACAAAACCAGAAGGCAATTTCAGTAAGCATCTTATATATAATCTCATAAGGCAAGAAAATCAGTAACTTTGTGAAGTGGAGAAAATAGAAGATGATGTAACAGCGAATTGAGTGGAAAAGAGAGTCCCATTATATCAAGAAATATTTAAGGAAACTAAAAATGCAAGAGGAATATAGGACAGAAATAGCAATCTAAAATCTAATCAAAGATGCAGAGAACAGAGTCAAGATGGCATTTTTCAAATTTTTTAAAAAGAACAAAGAAATGAGTGTACTAAAGCATGAAGTATAACAATTTTGACCTCAGGAGAATTTGTGTCATATAAGAATAAATTATACCAAATGGGAGCAATATTGAAACAATATATAATTATTTCCTCAGTTGAATAAACACGCTAATTTACAGATAGAAAATATTGAGTAAACACCAAGTGAAATAAAAGAAAAAAAACACTAACAAAGTGATATATGAAACCAATTTAAATGTTACATTATGTACTACTTTATTAATGTTAAATGTGTGCCCCCCAAGTGCTGAATCAGATTCTGCTGAATTCATTAATCAAATCAAGCAGAAACAAATATCAGAAGGGTGTTAGTGAGAAGTGCAGAATGTTACTCCTGGTCTTCAGAGAGTCTCTGCTGCTAGAATTCACTCTGGCTGTAAGCAACTGAAAACGGCACCTAATGTATGAACCAGTACTTTTCAGACACTGGACAATAGTCGGAAAGGACTGCAATCCCTGAGAAAATGAAAACATGTGAGGACCTCCCTGCGGCCCATTTTGGCTTCTGGCCTGGAAGCACCTTCTGGATGTACCTTCGTCTGTCTGAATTGAAAAGACTGAGATCAGGGTGCAGTGAGGACATGGAGACTGAGAAAGGGGAAGGTATAGAGAGATGCATATATTGACATCAGGTCCCTGGATTTTACTGGTGCCACTAATGGGTGCATGCATGCACACAACCAATAGGGGATACCCAAAAGTTCTGCAAGAAATTTGATTTTTGCCCAGTTGGAAGAGACCTTGTTGGACATGTAGGAAAGGTGATGATTAAGATAATGTAGTATCACAATACAGACAAAAATAATAACAAGAAAAGAACATGTTTATTTTTTAAATGAGCAATACAATTAATAAGCCCTAATGAGACTCATTTAAGAAGTACAGATGTCAAATAGCATAGGAAGAAAAGCTATCACTAAAGCTCCTACAGACACTGAAAGGATATCAAGGTATATAACAAAAGCTGTATGCTAATAAATTTCACAAGTTAGGTGAAATGGAGAAAAATCTTGGAAAAAGAAAAATTTCCAGATTTGTCATAAGAATAAATTGTAAATATGAGTACATATTCTGTAAAGCATTCCCACAAAGATAACCACATCCCAATGGCTTTACTAGTTAATTAAATCAAGTCATTAAAGAAAAAATAATACTACATCTATTGAAACCATTTTTGAAAATGTAAAAAAAAATGTTTCTTAATTAAATTTATGAGACTAGAATTACACTGACAGCAATGCCAAAGAAATTAGAAGGAAAAATCTATAAACCAAAATTACATATAAACATAAAAATAAGGAACTTCAATGGCATATTGGATTCAGAAACATATGAATAGGATAATTCATCATGACAAATAGATTTTATTTTGAAAACACATGTTGATTTAATATTTAAAGACAATGAATTTAACTTCTTATCCTGACAAAATAAATAACATGAAGATCAATAGAAGCAGAAAAGCCATTTGATAAAATTAAGCATCTACTCATGATAAAAGCTCAAAGAAATAGGCAAAGGTTACTTTCACAGCCTGTTAATGGTCATCTACAGAAAGTCTACAGCTAGCCTAATCCTCACTGGAAAAAAAACTGATTTTTTTTGACCTACAATTGACGGTAAGGAAAGAACAACAGCTACGATTACTTCTATCGGTCATTGGGCTGGAGGTCTAGTTAGTGTAGTAAGGTAAGAAAAATAAAAATTACGGCTAGGTTTGAAAGAAAGATATCAAATGATTGAATTCATAGATAAGTATAGAAAATCTGAAAGGATCTATAGAAAGAATCTCACTAGCACAAATCTGAAAATTTAGCAATGTGGAGTAATACACAATCAACGTACAGGTGTCAAGTTTACTTCTGCCCACAAAGCAATGAATTGGCAACTTCAATTCTAAACATCCTATTTATAGTAGCAAAACTATTTAGGGATAAATTTAAAATGTATGTGTATGGATATATGATTTCTTAATTTGAAACTATAAACATTCTAGACAGTCTTTCAAATGAAAATCTGCATAAGAATATAGACAGTACCTCGGTGGGTTCTGGTGGAAACTGACAAGCTGGTGAGGTGATCTCTCTTCAACTGATTTTAAACTAAAAAGATCATGGCAACTAAATGGGTGGTGAGATTGTCTTTTAAAGATAAGATTTACAAAATAACCACAAAACATTAAATTAAATCAAAAAACTAGATATCCACATTAAGCAGATTTAATGTCCACCTTCACCTTACGTCTTACAGAAAACTGACCTCAGAATGGATCACACATCTACATGTAAGTGTAAAAACTCTGAAATTTCTAGAAAGCATCAGATAAAAGCTTCATGACTTTGACTAGATGTTCTTTTAATCCTCACAACATGCATACACCAAAAGAGAAATAAATAAGAAATTGAACCAAATCAAAATTTGAATATTTTATTCTTTTAAATCTTCACATTTCAAAACTATGTAAAGGAAAGCCATGAAATAGAAGAAAATATTCTTAATCCAAGAATCTGACAAGCGACTTGAATCCATGATTTACAAAGCAGTGCTGGGCTTGGCATGGTGATGCAGACCTGGAATCTCAGCACTCTGGACAGCAGAGACAGGAGAGCTGGAATGTGGAGCCCAGTCTGGGAGTTTAGCTCCTTAGCGAATTCCGGGACTTGGCAACCCTGTCTCAAAATCAAAAATCAAAAATTAAGCTCAGTGTGAATGCCTTGTATTCAGTCCGGAGTACTGAAACAAAATGAAGCAAAGAAAAACAAAACAAAACAAAAAACATAATTATATAGCTTTCAAATTTTAGTTTTTAAATGGAAAAAATATTAAATAAGTCAGGAGTAATGGAACATGCTTGTAATCCAGCACAAGAGAGGCTGAGGCAGGATTACTGAGAGTTCCAGGCCAGCCTGGGCTATGTAATGAGTTGAAGACCAGCCTGGACTACAGAGTGAGACTCTGCCTCAAAACCAAACAAACAAATATGTACTTCTCAAAAGGTTCATAGGAAATGTCAATAATCACATCACCAGAGACTCATGAAGCAAGTCATCAAGTAAATGCAAACTGAAGCCAAGATAGAAAGTTCCTCTTGGAGCAGATCAAATGTAAATGAAAGAAAAAGAAATGTTGAGGACATAGGAGCAAGTAAAGCTCTGCACTATTGCTGAGAAGAATGATTAAACGTATATTGCCGACAAAACTATGCAATCGCTTTGGAAAGTAGCTTGGTGTTTCGTAATAGTAAACATACCTGCACATATGACCTACCCATCCCTAGGTATTTCTTTAACATAAATGAAAGCAGGCCCACACATAGATATGCACCAAAGTGTTCAGAGCTGCTTCATCTGTAAGAACTATGAGCAGTAGTAATTCAAATACTCATCAAAAATTGAGTGGATAAAACATTTATATTACATTCATACAGCAGAATCCTATTGAGTAATGAAAAGGAACTTTGATATACAAATTAGAATACATAATCCAAAAAACATTACACTGAGTCAAAAAAATAGACAAAGAGGCAAACATTACAAATACTCTGACTCGTGGTTCTTTTATTTTTCAGTAACTTAGCTTTATTTTTTACATTTTTATTAATATATATTTGTGATACACAATGGTTACATTGAGCTTGAGTATTTTGTGCACATAAATATCACATCAACATCACAATTCCTTCCCCTCCCCACTTCTGGCCCTCCTTCTCTCTTCCTCATCTCCTGATTCCCATTTTTTCTACATATATGCCTGTGTTCTGGGTTCCTCATAATAGCATTATTTCATATCCCCATTATCCTATTCCAAAACGAGAGCAACTGCAGTCAAAATGCAAGCAATACAACTAGCCTATTGAGCATCCTCTCTAGCACATACATGGGCTTACACTTGGGCAAAAGCATGTATTAGAAAGCCCATTTCATAGCGAAGTGATGGGTATCTCGTGCAGTTTATTGCATACAGAACACTGTAGAGTGCTGGCTGTTTCTCCTCATGGTCATGTGGTTGGCTAGAAGTTAAGGCTCACAGCTTCTGCCCAGCGTCACAGGAGAGCTGTGCCACACCCTGGAGAAAGATCAAATTGTTTAAAAAAAGCATGTTTTCTGCTAAGTATATATCACTTTCTCATCATCTTAAAGTAAACAAATAAATAAGCTGAACTACTACAAAATGCTGATCCTCTATAATCATCTCTATAATAATTGTAGTCATATAAAATTCTAGAAAGAGCAGAACCAAGCTATAGAAAGAGGAAGACCGAGTTGTGATGCACAGGGTCAGGCTGTGGGTGTGGACTGTATGGGAAAGGACACGGAGCGGTCTTGGAGGAAGTTGGAAGTGGTCTTTCTATGGCTTCAGCCCAGCGGTTGTCACAAACCTCGGTGTGTGATTGCCGATTCATCAGACTGCGCCTTCTTCTCTCTTTCTCTCTTTTTATAATGGTACTGTGGATTGAACTTAGGGCTTCACGCATGTACGCCACCGAGCTCTCCCTAGCCCAAACTGCACTTTAAATCGTTGTACTTTTGAGTTACATAATTATAGTGCCAGAGATGGAACACAGGACTTTTTCATTGAGCTAAATTCCTAGGCTTTTTGGTTTTTTGACAGGATCTTTCTAAGTATAAGTACATCAGGCTATGCTTGTATTTGCAATCCTCCTGCCTCGGCCTCCTAGAATGCTGGGATTACAGGCCTGTACCCAGAATTTGGCATTTTAGAAAATATATGTAAAATAAACTACCATTAACTGATGAAAAATGGTTTACAGGTGGTTTTAAAATTTTTGGCATGTCTGCATTTTCAGATTCTTTTATTTCTTGTGTTAATTTATCAAAATAAACGAGTAAAGACACATTTTTATCTATTTTTATTGTTTACAGCATGCACTGTGCAAAGACTCTGCAAATGATTTAGTCAGTTCCATCTTATAGAATCCATACAAAATAGTCTTTTAAATGTCCCTTTTCACATATTCATTTGTCCCTATGTGTTCTAGATACAAATACCAAAACTTTGGACTCTCAGATACCTCATAAAAATGATACAAATGATTTCTTATGCTTTAAATCTTTAAGCCATCTGTAGATTAATTATAGTACCTAATACAATGTAATTACTATGTAAAGTTATGCTGTGTTATTTAAGGAATAATGTGAAGAAAAAATAATTAAAATTTTAATACACTTTTTCACCCAAATAGTTCTTATTCACAGCTGGTTGAAGCTACAGATTTCCAATTTGCAGGTATAGAGGGCAGACTGTATTTGTTTGTAGGTTTTCTTTTACCTAAGACATGGAGGAGTTATCATTTACAAAGAAAAAGAAAACCACAGCTGAAGATGAAGAGTCTTTGTACTCCACAGTTTTCCCTGTCAGTCTTTGGAGCCCACCTGGGCGGTTTCCTGTTTTGGAACCTAAGGAGAAGGCCCTGGCTGGTCCGGCTCCAGCAAGCTGACCACCAACCAGGAGGAGAGCGCCTGCACTCTGAGGAGGCCAAAGCTAAGATCAGAAGCAAAAATCAAGATGGTGTGAATTTTAACACCGCGTAAAATGAGACAAAGATAAAAATTGATGAGAAATAGTCTCAAAAATGAGAGCTGATTCTTCCAGATGTCTGGGAAAGCTACCTCTGCGGTTGGACCTTCCTAGCTAAAGCAAAGAAAGAAATTATGTGTCATCACTGAGTAACCCTTTCTACAGGGGGAAGGCGTGCCAGGTGTCCCGTAGGAAACGTGTCGCTGGAGCAAAACTCAAGGTGCGATTCACCACGCGGACGATGCACCTGACATAACGAGATAAATGGTGCCTTCAAAAGAATTTAGAAATTTTCCATCAACTCTTGCCCAATGCCATGTTCTGAAGCCCACCATGGCAGAGCCATCTCTTAAGAAGTGGACATGACTGCTACTCTGGAGTGCAGGTTACGGCATAACGTCTGTGATAATATCATTTAATACAGTTTTAGTGAAAGAAAAGAATAAAAAAAGTGGATATGCCTGTTAAAGAGTCCTTCTGAAATATCAGACGTATTATTTGAGCCTTTGGCTGATGCGGGCTCAGACAGTTCACTACTGAATCCCCTAACAGGTACCTGTAGTGCAGGCATCCTAAGTCGCTGTGATGGCCAGATGCTTGAGACACCAGATGGCAGGGAGGACGTCATTCTACTATGAATGTTGAGGAGCCAGACAGAAGGCCATCTCAGCTTGGAACAGGTGGGGCCAGCAGGGCTCTTTCAGGTAGAGCCAGCGTTTTCTTCAGGGAAGAGCTTTCTAGCTTCTAAAGTATTTAAACACAGTTTGGGTAAGACCTCAAAGTTCTACATAACCTGGGGAGGGGGCAATGGCTTGAAAAATATTCAAACAAACTTTACAGATGACCACCTGTCTATCCAAGAAACTTCTGTGTGAACAGTGTGGAATATCTAACTTTTAGACACACTGTAGGACTTTTTTTTTTTTTTTTTGACCACACTGAGATTGAACCCAACATTTCTGTCCTGAGCTACATCCTCAGAAATATATGTATATATACACGTATATAGTTTTTGAGACAGTGTCTCCCTAAATTGCTGAGTCACCCAGGCTGGGCTTCAACTTGCCCCAGCCTCTCAGAGTGCTGGAATTTCTAGCCTGTGTCACCACTTTCAGCTCCAAGTGTGACTTGACGTACTTACCAAGGTGAATAAGAAACCAGGGAGTTAGAGATCAAACTATATGTTAGGGTTATTTCTACAGTTTAAATCCAAAATATCTCCCAAAGTTCCCGATGCAAAGTTGGATTCCAGGGAGGCACTGCTGAGAAGTGTGGACCCTTTGAGAGGTGGACCTACAGGAGTTCCTTACCTCTCCAGGACCTGTTCCTGAAAGGATGGTGGAACCCTGGCTCTCCCTTTCTCTTTTGCCCCGAGGTGAGTGACTTATGTCTTTCGCTGTGCCTCTTCCACCTTGATCTCCTGCCTCACCACATGGGCCAAAGCCACCAGGCTAATCGGTGATGGAACGATTAGCCACCTCTGAAACTGTAAGTGAAAATAAATCCTTTCCCCTGGTAATTTGCTTTATCTTAGATAGTTACAGTGATGGAATGTGAACACGTCTTGTATGTTTTGCTGTAATTGTACACAGGAAAACATTAACAATGTAATTAATGCTTGCAATTTGGATAAAAATTTGGCTGGTTGCGATGGTGGATACCTATAACCTCCCCCCGCCACACCCCGCACTCTGGAGGCTGAGGCAGAACAGTCAAAAAGCTCAAGCCCAAGCCTAGGCATTTTGGTGACTTAGTAACATCTTGTCTCAAAATGCAAAAGTAAACTGTAGCTCAGTGCAAAGTCATCTTAGTGACTCATCTCCTTGTTGTCTCAACAAGATTACAGAGGGCTGGAGATATAACTCCATGCAGAGGCCCTCATGTCAATCCCTGGTATAATGAATGAATGAATGAATTTAAAAGATGATGCTCAGATACCAAGATCTAGAATGTTCTGGACAATCACATTGCTGAAGTCAAGCAGGGTCCAGAGCATGGCAACGGTTTAATTCAGCATTTTTAAGTGACCCAGATACTTGCTGAGCACCCCAACATAAAGAGTGAAGAACAGATGCTGTGAGGAAACAAATGCACAAAGACATGTTCGATTTTTTAGATTTATCATGCTATTTAAATATGAAAAGAGAACAGGCGGATGCGGTAGAGTCCAGCTAAGGTGACCATGTAATTCATTACTTTTATCTCTTCACCAGTAATAAAGAAAATTAGGGGCACCCTTAACCCTGATGTTCCAAAGTTTAGATGCAAGATATGTTGATTTGCCTTTTGTTAGCTTAGAATTTATTTTTTTTACCCAAAAGGTAGTCTGAAATGTATTTCTTATTTTCTAAAATTAAAATTTTCTGTTCTATTATTTATTCTTAATGTATAGAATTTAGGTCAGGTGATATTACCATAACATTATTAATTTAAACATTTTTAATTTCTTGAATGTTCCTTGTGCAATTAAAGATCATTTCATAAAACTAACCATTGTGTGTGTGTGTGTGTGTATATATATATATATATATATATATATATATATATATATGTAGATGTAGATGTTTACATATGTATGATACAAAAAAGGTCAATTTTGTTAACAGTATTCTTTAATTCCTTTATCTTCTTAAATTATTTTCTCTACTAGAAAAGCTAAATTCTAAAAACGTTGATTTTGGTTTTACATATGTAACTATTTTTTTTTACCAAATTCTTCTTGTAGTCTGGGTAATTTTGTTTTACATTCTTGACTACGTTTTGTTTTGTATATGGAGTTATGGGCTCATTGCATCTTAATTGCTATTCATTCTGTGGATTTCATTTTTATTTTTAGAAGTTTCATTTTACATTGGTAGCAGCTATAGTCTCTCTCCTGACTAAGATGGGTTTTTTCTGTTATTTACAAACAATATAAGCTGGTCCTGGTGGCACAGAACTGTAATCCCAGCACTCTGGGAGGCAGAGGCAGGAGGTTTGTAAGTTTGAGCAACCTGGGTGACTCAGCACCTCAGTCAAAATGGGCTGAGGATGAGCCTTAGTGTGAAGCCTTTGAGTTCGATCCCCAGTTACCACACACACACGCACACACACACACACCCCTTATTTGTCTGTCTGTCTATATTACAGTAACTCCACATTTGTGTCTATGAGAATGATGTTTTTCTTCAAGTCCTTCCTGATGTCTTTAAGGGTTCTTTTCTCAAGTAATTAGTTTTCCCATCGTTAGGTTCTAGGTTTTACGCAGTATTCTAGACAATGTTTAGAACTGATTTTTGGGTTCATGTCTTCTCTTCCTTGGGCAGTCTCCCTGTCCACATTGCGAGGAAGATGAGAAAGTGCTGGTTTCTCGCTGGATTCCCTTTGTCTCATCACTCCCATGTAGCCCCAGTTCTTCATGACTTTTCACACTGAAATTACCTATTTGGGTTGTTCTTGAGTTTGCTTCAAGTGGGGTGTAGTGGTATAGTGTGAAGCAATTTGATTTATTACCAACTCCCAATATCTTTGCTGTGACCTGGCAGTGAATGACGTGCTGCTGACAGAGCATAGGATTCTGATATTGCCAGCCATTTTCTCTTGGGCCATTGGTATCTGTTATGTCATTGACTTCTTACTTCCCGTGTTTTGATGAACTCAATGCCAATAATTTCTTTTTCCTTTTATTGTGGTTTAGATTTGGCGTGTCCCCAAAAGTCTGATATGTTTGAAAGGTAATTCAATCATGGGGGCTGATCTATTGATTTCCTGTGCTGTTAATAATTGGGGCCTGGTCTATTAGACTAGTCAGAGTGTGGAGGATCACTGAGGGTGTGAGCTGGAGGGATGCATTCCTGCTCTACCTTCTTCTCAACCTCCTGTTCTTCCTCTTGCAATGCTTCAAGCAGCTGTTTTCTACCAGACCTTTCTGCTGTGCCACTGTTGCCAGCCACTCACAAATGGATTAAGACCTCTGAGATGTGAACTACATAAACCTTTTCTCCCATAAATTGTAATTGGGTATTGTGGCCCAGTGGTGAGGAAATGACTAAAATATTTTTTTAAGCAACAGGTTCCTTCCATGCAGGAGTTTGTAGACATATACATTTCTCTAAAGTTTTAGGGATTTTATGCAATATGCCTATGCAACAAAACACATACAACATGACCTGTGTTTTTCCTGATCAAAAGAATAAACCCCACTCAGAGCTGAGACTCATATCCATCCCCAGACTTCCCACATTTTCCTCTGTTATTTGTTCAGCTTTCTCCTCTCTCTTAATATTTTTCTTCACATGAAGCTATTTTTATTTGCACATTAAACTTCTGCATGTCTTTTCGATTACCATCCTTTTATCCTTCTAATAGGTGCTTTGAAGTATACAACCCCTGATAGCCTAGGAAACTAATTTGAGTCTCAACAGTGGTATTTTTTTCTCCATTCCATTTAGCTACAGCATTATCATTTTTTGATTGAGGCAGCATGTTTTGTTTATTTCACAGCAGAAACTCTCCATTTATTTTTATTTATTTTTTTCACTCTCTCAACTCCAGCAGCTCTGTTTTGCTGGGCATGTGCCATCTTCATGTTGATGTCCTTATTCTCCAATTCCTGGTTCTCAGTCAGTGGATGATTTTTCGCTATCAATATATTGGGACCCGCATCCTGTTGTGAAATTGCTAAACAGGTTGGGGGAAAGGGAAGAGCTCTTGCTTTCCAGGAACATAATGTAGAAACATTAAAGTTGCCCACTACTCTTCTTCCCCCCAGTGTCTTTTACCCTTCTAGCCTTTGGTGTAAGACAGACTCTTTTGACCTAAGTAGTTAGGTTGCCTGAGGACCAACCAAGTTGTTCACACTAGGCAGATACTAGAATGTTGACTTTCCATTGTTGTGGGACTGGCTTGCCCCAAGGCATGCCAATTTTTGGTCCTGAACAAAGGCACCCTGGTGGTCTAATTATAGTTATGGGTCTTTTAACTAATTGCTGTTCTTTTCCTGCTCTCTAGAGTCTTCCTGAAATTCTCTTCCTAGCAATTCCAGCAGAGTTGCTGGCATCAGGCTTCCCTTAAACTCCAGACTTGTAGCTCAAGAGAGACAGATTAAAGTAAGTGAGGAGAGAAGAGAAACATTCAGGTCACCACCATGCTGTTTGTTTTAGTCTGTCAGGAATATCTTTAGAGCAATCTCTATGAAACCCAATGCACAAGTAGCGTCCACAACTACTACTAATTAACATCAGTGATTTAAGTTTTACAGAACACGTTTGATCCTTGAAATCACCCTGTGCTGTGCGTGTTACTGTGAGAAAGCAGGTTCGGAGCGGTGCATTGGAAAGCCTGCCTTTCTAAGCTGGCAAAAGCAACCGCAAACTCAAGGCATTCCTTCTCCAGTGATCTTTTGGCCAAAAATTTTAATAAGCAAAAGTGAGACAAGGCTAATTTTATCCTATCATCTTTAAGGTAAGTATATAAAAACATGTTATAATAAAGTACTTCCAACATAGATATTAATAAGATGCTTCCAGATACTCTAGCTAGTGAAGAGTTATTTTCTTTAGAGTGCCGTTTTATCTTTGTGAATTCAAGGACAGCATCTGTTTCCATTTTTGTTTTGGTTTTGCATGTGTTCAGTGTAATTTGTGATTGTGTGTGACTATGCATATGTGGATACATACATATAGCAGAATCTACTCATCGTGCAAGTACAACTTATAAATTTTCCAGACTGAGCACATCTCTTTAGCTACCACCCAGCATGAAGAACAGCATCTTGCCTTCCACTCATCTGAAAAGTCTCTTCTTGCTGCTTCATGATCATTATTCACTCCTTGAAGAGATACCGACACCGAGTTTCAATAGCATGCAAGTCTTTTGCTAGGACTGCCTGATTTGCCCTGGTATATCCAGCATTTAGCACAGAGTGTTGGCTGTGTTTTGGTAAGGTATTGTTGTATGAGTGAATGAGTAACTGCCTCAGTGAATAAGTGAGTGAGCCTATGATCAAGTGAAGATGCCCTCAGGTGGAAAAACACGGACAGAGCTGAAAGACAAGATCCTGGTTTAATTAATTTAATGTGAAGCAAGTCATTAAATTTGATAGAGCCTCAGGTTACCAATCTAAAAAATATGAATGTCAATGTCTATCTCATAGAGTTTAAGGTTAACCTGGGCAGAACCAGTGCCTGGCATTGAGGAGATAAATGTTGATACTTAATATTTGCAGTTATGATGTGAAAGGGATCTCAAACTATCTAGACTTAGGGCACAGTCCCCTCATTTTCTGTTTTCTGTTGTAAATAACAGTCAAACCCTTAAAAATGACAAAAATTTAATAGGGAGAAAGAGAATAACTATGCTCACTATCTTAACCACACACACATACACATATACACACACATACAAACATGTACACACACACAGACACGAGAAAAATCCATGTCTTTGAGCTAAACATTCAGCTCAAATCCTGGAGTAAGTTTAGACTGAGACTTGGATTTCTAACACTTTGTTCGCTGTACCCTCTCAATACCATAGTTACTCATGGCTTTCTGATCCTCCTTGACTTGGTGGCTCTTCCTCCAGCCATGCCCAATCAGGTTCAAGCTGGAATCATATCAAGTCCAGGTTGCCTATCTGCACCTTGGTTATTTGAGTTCCACAATAGTCCACTGCCACACTGTCTTCATTGTTTAGCCGCTGTTGTTTAGTTTCATTTCGTGTGGCCACCTCTTCATAAATTATAGCCACCACTTCTAGCTGTCACTACTTCCTTGCTGCTCCTTGGGTGCTCCTTGGCACAGAGGATACGGCTAAGATGTTCATAACAAGAGGGCATGGATGGCATCTTTACCCAGCTTCTCCTGAGCGCTATGTACTGCTATCGCTCTTTGAATTGATACTGTTTTCATTTAGTTTTTCAAAATAACAATAGGAAAAATAGAGGTAAGTAGTTTCATAGACAAGAAATATTAAGCTTTTTTTTACAATGAAAATGTGACCAAATATCTGCTTAGAAACCCAACACTGTGAGATGAATTGTATTTATTTTAGTTGGCTTAGTTAATTTTTTTTTTTTTTACTACCAGTTATCTCTATTGGAAAGTGGACACGGACTCCGTAGAGTGTAATTAGAGCACTCTAGCCATGCAGGTAAATGTGGAGGGGCTGGAGCCTCTCCTTAGTGAGGGTTGCCCACCCACATAGAAGGACTTACTAGTACTTCTATTATCCATCTATATTAAAAAATTGCAAAATGTTGAAAACTACCCAGGAGTGCAGTCTGAGAGGTTAGTAGGGAGCCTTCCATGTTTTCAGGGAAATATTCATAGTAGTCACAATGGCAATGCTACTGTGAATCAGCTATTTTTATTATCACTATTAATAGTACTGACAAGAATAATAACAATTCATTAAGTATTTTTGAACTTTATGAAGTCTCTGTATTTTGGTACTTACTCCTGGCACTTAAAATCTGATATAAACTAGGGGCCTAATGCCACTGAATGACGGAATAAGGGAAAACAGATATTACGCTCAATACTTCTCTGTCTGATCTCCATTAATGAGGGAAAACTCAGTGGAACAGGAAGCATTATCGCCATTGTATCAAAAATAAAACTGAATGGCAGAGATACTAAACAATTTATCAAGCCATTGCCCCTCAGAGTTTCTGCCATGGGTCAGTTTGATTCCGGAGTCTGTTCAGCCTCACCCACTGCTCTGCAGTGGTTCAGTTTTGGGAACCTACAAGATGAAGTTCTTCCTGGGCCAGTTGAAACATTTTTTTTTTCCATCATACAAACCCAATTCCATTACGTCTTGTAAACCTCCCTCCCATCCTGTTCATTTCAGAAATAGCAATTGGTGTGCTAGTGAGAGACTCTGCCAGAAAGCCTCCAAAGCAGAGATGGGTCACACTTTGGGTCTCCACATCAGAGCAGGCGGGGGAAGGGCCGGCTCCTCTTTCCAGCCTCTGCACCAGGCTGGCTTCCGGTCATTCCTGTATCGGAGAGCAGAAGACTGATTGGGAGGTCCTCCTCACAGAGTAACAAGAGTGATTAGAAGGCTGGTGGGATTGGCTAGGGAGATAAGATTAAAAGACCCCAGTGTCTGTCTTTCGAGCTGTGACTGTAGGACATGTGTGGGATAACTACTGACAAATATTTGCTATTGACCTTTAGATGACTTTCTAGCAAAGAAGGCGCAACTTGGCAGAGGCAGAGAGAGGGGTTAGGAGGTGTGGACTGTGATGTCTTGTGCTGATCCTTCTTCATTTGACCAGAGATGTTCAGGGTTGGTCTTGCTCCCCTGGTTGGGAGGATGGCTTCGTTTCTGCCTCTCCCGTGTGGGTGATCACACCGGTACTTTGGGGTGCCACACAAGGCATTTACTGTGCTACACTCCCCTTTCACTCTGGCCTAACTGAATCCAAGAAAGGAAAGGAAAACTTCTTTAGCTCAGTGATATCTGAGTTATGAAACTCAGGTAACAAATTCATAACAGCCATCAACCAAAACCTCCCCTCCTGTCTCCATGCTTCATACTGCCTGTATAAATGAATACTGTAATACAGGCAGTCTGCCTTTTTTTCTCGTGTATAGTTTACCGCTTTGTTCCTAGAGAATGAAGATAGAAATTCACTCCGTGCAGTTTACCTGCTCTTTCCCTGAATTCTATACATGCTGAGTAAGTCATCGCAACAGAATGACATAAAACAGGTGCACATGTCTATTGTTAAATGGGTGAATGATTAGCACAAGCCCAGCAGTCGCCAGTGTGCCTTTTAGCAGTCATTTTTACAGCGGTGCCCCAGAATGCATGACAGCTAAGTGAAATAGGTTCCACAGAAGTCCAACCAGTTCTGTAGACCATTTGGAAAGTGCTCTCTTGGAATGCTGTATCATGAAAGAAAACATCCGTAGTCTCAGTAAACAAGATCTTTGGTAAGAAATGTGCCTGGGACGGCGTTGTCATGAGTAGTGGCATGCTGCCACTTGAGACATTGAGAGCAAAAGAGGCAAACTCGCACCAATACTGATCAGTTTCATTTTAAATTATACCATTTTTGACATTGATTTTTTCATTGTATTTGAGCTTTAAAGTAATATATTAAAGTGTTCTTCTCGGTTAGTGAGTCTTTCCTCATCCTCTTAAATTTTGATCCTCAGCAAACGCCTCACTCATCTCAGCCTAATCGCAGCCCTCTTGGTATCTCTCATTCTCATTTGCCAAGTGGGATAACAGGTTCTGTCTTAGACGGTTGTTGTTAGATTTAATGAGATGGTGCACCATTTGGGCACTCATGTGCACAATAAGTGGTGGATATGATTGCTAAGCAGCTTTTTTTTAGCATCACTTAAGGAAAGAATAGTGGTATTTCTGGGCTATTCTTAAATAACACTATTAGTGTAAGGACAAATACTTGGTATGTAACTTAAGGAAAGGCTACTAGGTCACCTACAAACTGTTTTATTGCTCCTTTTAAGTGATTCTGTCTCACCACAAGACACTGCAAGGGCGTTTTCATCCTGGGGTTCTAGTTTTTGGGGTGGAGGGGATCAATTTCAGGGCTTTCTCCCTGAGCTATAACCCTAGCCCATTTTTATTTTTGCATTTGAGGCAGCATCTCACTAAGGCACTAAGTTGCCCAGGCTAGGCTCAAACTTGTGATCCTCAGCCTCCCCAAAAGCCAAGATGATAGGTCTATACCATCAAGCTCAGGTCTAGAGCTTCCTACGGTAACCCTGATTCTCCCCACGCAGAAGTAGGGAATCCACTTCATGAGTTTAGTATCGACTCTGATCAGTACACATATGTTATGTATGTTACTTCTTCACCGTGTTGGACATGGTCCAAGGTGCTGAGGGTACAGCGGTCCATGTCGTGACATTGCCTTAGAGCAGGTGATGGATGGCAGGGTCGCAAGCTTACAGAGTGGCAAAGAGATGGGCACAGTGGCAGGGACACACGGGGTGTGTTCAAACTGCAGAGAAGGGCCAGACTGTTTGGGGTGGAGGCATGGCGTTCCTGAAAGTAGGTAAGGCTTGAGCTGCGTCAAAGTAAGGGACCAGATATTCTAGATGGAAAGAAGGGAAAGATGTTGCGGACTAACAGAAGGCCATGGGCAAAAGCACACAGCCGGGGGCTAATACTTGTGCTTAGAGATTTAACTGTGTGTGTCTTTCAGAAAAACATAATCTACACTGGATATTTTGTCTGACAGCTTGTTCTCTAGACGTGTGGGCTATAGGTATAAGGGTACTGGAAGGACAAAAGAAAATCTTCCCTCTGTCCTGTCCCTGGGGAAACAAACTAAAGAGTCTAGGATAGTCAGAAACTAGAGGTTGCAGGGCAAGCTTTGCATAGCGGGGACCCAACTGTCCCAACAGAGAGGATGCCCCCTGGGCTGGAGTCTTAGGACGGGCCTGAGGAGCCAGAGCCAGGAGGGAGATTCTGCGCCCGGAAGCTGCTGAGCTATGGCTTCTTCTGGGAGTGACCAGGCATTGCCTTGGGGAATGTGGTAAGAAGCCGGAATGGAAACTAGCAGCTGCTTTCAGGGAGAGAGGACATCGCAGGGGTAACGCTGACAGGAGCAGCAAGTCACTGGAAAGAGCCAGTCCCCTACTCCCTGTCCTGTCTTCCATCCTTTCTTGATGACCGCTGCTGAAGGACTTAATAAAAACTCTGCAGGCAAAGAAGAAATGCCCTTCTCAGAGTCCCAGGCTCAGCATCACAAGGCAGAATACAGGTGACATATGTGAAGCAGCAAGATACTAGGAGCTTGAAAGGTATACGGGATGGCTTTGTCATCAAGAGATGGGTGGAATGAAAAGGCTCAACTGAAGGCAGGTGGGACCCAGAGTGGAGGAGGGGTCAGTGGTGCATGGCCACTGGTTAGGATACCTTACCTACCTGGAGAACTAATCTTGTGTCCTTTCTTTCCAGAGAGGTTGTCACAAGTCGCATTGGAGGAATCAAGCTTACTACACTTACAGATAGTTTGAAGGGGTCCTTAGTACTTCATTCAAAATATTTAGCAGTGATGAAATAAAAATGCCTTTCTTGCTTTTGTTTTTAGAAAAGACCTTGACTGTTGGATGAGTAACTGAAGTATACTCAGTAAGCTCTAATTAGTGTGATTCCAGTTAAATACTTTTTAACCTAAAAAGAGATCCTGAAGGATGGGCTTAGTGAAGAATGGAGGGCCGGAATAGTCAGTGACATGAAATCACATATTTTAAATTAATTTTTCCTTGTGATTTCCAAGGTGAGAGAAAAGGAACATCAGCTCAGGAAGGAAAGGCCGAGAGGCAACTGTCTGCGGCCCATGTCTTCCTTGCCACATTTTTACAGAGTACTTGTTCTAGGTGTGACCCTGCACTGGAGGGAAAAGTGCTTTAAGTCCTAGATGAAGGGCATGTGGCCTCTCAGAAGTTGTAATGGAAATGACAGGATCACTTGGACCACTTGGACACAGAGACTGTGTGTATGCTGGTGTGTGTGCATGTATGCGTGTGTGTGTATGTATGTGAATGTATGTGTTTTGGCCGGAAGCTGAGCAACTGTGAGACAAACAGAGCCTCTTCCAATGAATGCCTTTTCCTCTGGCTGGTGGTCCACTCCAGGAGTTGTTCCTTACTTTTGTGTAGGGTTTTTTTTTTTTTGTTTTGTTTTTTTGCTGATGAAAGCCAAAATATCTCACATGTTTAAAAGTAATAACACAACTATGATAATGTGTATAAATCAATAATGCATTTTAGAACAATTACTAATGTAAGTCACAGGTGTCTTTTCTCATAGATGGATTTTTATATTTACTGGAAAATAACAATTACTTTAGTATGTATACTTAATTTAAAAAACTGTTGAATAATTTCCAACAGACATTAAGTAATTATTGACATTTCCATGTCAGCACCAGTAAATAATTATCTCACCTTGTATCACATAATTAAAATTACAACATACCCCCCAACAAATATTAGACAGTTATAAATAATTTCAATTGTGCACAAGTAGCAGCCACACATTCGACTCAGTTGTGTTTGTAATTTAAAATGACATTTTTCGTTTGGCGGGTGATTTATGAAATTTTTAAAAAATCAATTTGCCTTCCTTAATGGGCAAATGCCCTTTGGGGATATACCAGATGTTCTGCTACCCAAGGTTGGCAGCTGGGCAGAAAAAATTAGCCAAGCATATTGATGCAGGCCCTAAACAAGAAAAGGGTAGTAATAATGGGTGTCAGGGTAAAATAAATCAACAGAAGGCTTGCATGGTCCGTGTGAGCTTCACCCTGACGATGTGTGTGGATGTGCGGGCTGGAGTCCATGGGCTCTATTGTTGTCATGGCTGTTTGGTAGGATGGCGCAATAGTGTCATTTATTTTCGGTCTTCTGCTAGATAGTGTCTGTGGAGTGGAGGGCGCAGAGATCCTCTAAATACTTCATCTCCCCTCCCCTCCTCAGCCTGGCTTTCACTGGAAGGCCACGGTAATACGAGTGTCAGCAATGAGGAGGCCAAACCTGATGTTCCGAGAGAAGACTGCAACCCTTACACTTGAGCAGTGACTTATTGAGCACTTATTATGCACTAGGTATCATGATAGGTGCTATTTTAAGGTTTTCTGTCTTTTGAAAAAGAGAGGCAATAATCTTTCTTTATTCTTTCATCTCAAACCATCTCAGGCCTGTGGATCCATGTTTCCAAAATAGTTTGTAGTCTTTGTTTATTCCTATGAAAGTGGGAACGCTATACACGGTGTGGTTGGATCATCTGACTGTCTGGGTTTTGAGAGACTGATGTGGGTCATGGAAAATGTCTAGACCCCCTTTCCTGGAGATGGATGATAATTGCCCACACTGGCACCTGTCTTAAGTTACTCAGATGTGTCCAGGAAGCAGATGGTGACATACAGGGAGCTCCTATTTGCTTGCTGAATAGTATCTCCTCCTCTATGGTTTTACATTTTATGAGAGCTCAGAGGCCACTTCTCTATTAATCAACAGTGCATTCCCAGCAATTAGTCCAAAGTAAATATTTGTTCAATTAACTGTTGATTAAAATTTCAAAAGAGTAAAAAGTACAGAGAGCAGCAATGCCAAGTGTTCTTTCAGTAACATGTCTTATTGTTTGTTACTGGTTTACTTAGTAGGAAAGTTCATTCTTCCTAACAAATAACTCACACCCTTTATTATCCGTTCAGACTATGCATCTTGAGAGATGTATAATTATAGAGTACCACATGCCACCTCAGCCTGGCCCCACCCTGTGGCTGTTGATGGAGAGTGGACTTCAAACCACCTCATGCTCCTGCAGAGGCAGCTTGGGATATTATCCTCTGTAAATGGTTTTACTTAGCCTAATGGCCACCCTCACTTTTTGTATCAGACAGGAACTGTATAAGTATCCGAATTGTATTCAAAAAGACTTTATTTATTCTATACCTTGGGCAATGTGTGGGCTGAACATAGTGTAGAATTTGTGAATAATTCCAAGATGGATGGGGGAGGTGACATTAGAAAGTTTCTGAATTCAGGTCTTCAGGTGTAGAGTCTAACATGAAACACTGAGACTCAGGGGAGAGCTGGTGTCTGCCTGTCTGCCTGGAGTGAGGAGGTAGGTTCTGGAGCTTTGCATCTAGTGCCAGCTGATCCAAGAAGTGGTTCCAAGTGACTGTCTCCTTCAGGGGTCCTTCTTCTCTGGGTATACATAAGAGAGGCCCTGTGGGGAGGAGAGGAGAGGAGAGAGGGAAGAGAAGCGGAGTGCAGTTACCCGTGTAATTCACTTACTAGGTTGGCAATGTGTACTCTCATATTCTTAATAGAGTATTCAACCCCCATGGAAATCTTCTGGTGAAAGCTTTGAGGACGGCACATGGGTGAAGGTACAGGGGAGTGAACACCTAAGAAAAATTTCAGAACTTGTGGTCGGTGCAGAGACTATCAAATATCCTGGTCGGTTGTAGGATGATATGGAGACTTGCTGTAGGACAAAAATATAATGCTTTTAGGATAAGTGGAATCCTGTAGATATGGGCCTGGATTCTCAAATGTTGCTGCTCTAGAGGAATAGAGTGATAACATCGAGTGGCATGTTGAAAAACATTGATGTTTAATGAATTTCTACATTTGTTAAATTCCCAAAGGGTATAAAATAGAATGTTATGTGAAGTTTTGAAAGACTATATGGAACCCCTGTTGACCTTAAGAGTTATTTGACCATTTCCCCAGAGTTTTGGGGCAGGTGTTTATCAATATCGTTTTCTCTCTAGCAGAAGGTGACTTGATAATTTTCTTATATAAAGCTAAATTCCAGTAATTTAAATGATGTATTATTTATTGTCATCCTTTCTTGATGTTATACTGCTCCTGTCCTTCTAGTTCACATGCCTCTACCAAGGATTGGAACTTTTCCTCTAACACTGACCTAGAAGAGTATTCTCTTACCTACTAGAGTACTTTCATTTTAATTTATTTATTAATTCATTTTCAAGTAACAATAAATTCATTACAGATTATTATGGTTTGGATGTGGAATGTCCTCCAAAAGCTGCATTTATTAGATTTTATAAAATATCCATGAATTTGATGTGCTTTTAAGAGATAGGGCTTAACTGGGTGAGGCGGATCATTGGGGCGCGAACTGGAAGGATCTATGCTAGCTTTATCCTTCCTCAATCAGTGTTCTTGATGCTATGCTGTGAGCACCTTTTCCTCTGGCTAGGCCTCTGCCATGTGCTTCCACCATTGCCAGCCACTCATGAATGGACTTAAATCTTCTGAAACTGTGAACTAGAATAAGCCTTTCCTCCCATATGTTATGGGTGTCAGATAATGTATCCCAGCAGGAACTGCATCGCTAAGTTTGAAATTGGTACCAGGAGTGGAGTTGTTGCTGTGACTTTACCTGACCATGTGGTTTAGAAGCCTTTGGAACTGGTTCATGGAAGGAATTTTGAAAAGTCTGGAGATCACAGGTAGAGAAATCTTAGAATGCTATGACCCAAGCCTGATGGAAGCTTCTGGTCTGTCTTTAGAAGATCAGAATGCTGACAGAAGTACAGATTGGAAAGGCCAAGCTCACAGGATCTCAAATGGGTAGGAGAGTTCTATGCGCAATAGGTCTAGAAACCATGTGTGCTATGCTATGGTAAAAAGTATGCAGGCATTTTGCCCTGAACTGAGATTTGCGTGAGACTGAAGTTAAAGGCAGTGAATGACTACTTAATCTGGTGGAGTAAATTTCAAGGCAGTGCAATGTTTAGTCTGTTGTAAGAGTTCTGTTTTCTGCTTTGAGCTAGTTTTATGCTGAAAAGCAGGAGGAAATGGCAGTGGAAAAAGGTGTAACAAGTTTGCAGTTTCGCCAGACTGAAAATGACCATAAAGTTGGAGCAAAAGGGAGCGTGATTGTTGAAAACATAAACATTAAAATGAAGCCAAGTACTTGGAAACAGGACTATAGCAAAGATGCCTTGAGGCGTCTGAGAAATCAAGAAGAGACCACCCTTTACTCAGCATGGGTGCAAAGGTAAAGACTTTGCTTTTAAAAGAGAGCCCCAGGGCACCCTGCAAAGTAACCTAGGAAAGTGAATCCCCAAAGAGTTCAGCTATCTAAGATGAACTGAGAGGGCTCTGCAGCCATAGTCCAAAGAGACCAGACTACCGCTCAAGCCAGCACAGACCTTGGCATCATCCACTTGGTGCCAGTTTCACAGACATACAAGAAGCAAGGGCTGTGGGGTCATGGAGGATTCCATCCAGATTTCAGAAGACTTCCGAGGCCAGACAGTGTGCTCCAGAGAGGGACGCGCCTGACGTTGTGGAGGTGAAGACAAAACTACAGTGGAGACCTTGCGGAGTTTAAGACACCAGGAATATGTATCGATTGCTGAGGAAGCTCAGAGACTGTCAGCAGAGCCAGTAGAAAAAGAAACCATGGAGGCTGCTGCCAGAAGCAATTCTGTAGGAGTGGAGCTACCTAAGCTCTTTGGAGACCACGTCTTGCCACAGCATACAGTGAGTGCTGGACACGGAGCTACGGGAGTGAGTGGAACTGCCAGATTTCATGTTTGCCCTGGTGGCTTTTGTTTGCGCTTTGGTCTGATTGCTTCCTATCCCTCTATTCCTCCCTTTTAGACTATAACTATTCTTCTCATGCTATTGTACATTGGGAATACTTAAATTTTCTGAGATTTTCATAGGGGCTCACATCTGGGAGCTTGCTCAGAGTCTTAGAGAGGATTTTGGATGTCGACTTTTTTTTTTTTTCCACTGCTGAAACTACTACGACTTCAGCAACCCTTAGAGATACATGAAATACATTTGGCATAAGAAAGTAGACACAAGGTTTTGGGGCCAGGGGCACAACGTTATGGTTTGGATCTGGAATGACCTCCAAAGCCTGATGCATTTGGATGGTGTAGAATATCTATATACTCTATATACTGTTAAGAGGTGGGGACTGGCTGAAAGGGGCAGATATTTGCAGGTGGACCTGGAAGAGGCAGATGCCTGGAGATTAACCCTGAAGGCAGATCACTGCACGAAGGGTGTATGCTAGATCGGCTCTTCCTCACTCACTCTGCTTCCTGTCGTGATGCCACGAACAGTTTTCTCTGGCTAGGCCTCTTCCTTGTGCTTCCATCATCACTGGCCACCAAGACACTCTGAAAATGGGAACTGAAAATGGGTATTGAAATAAACCTTCCCCCCTTTAGTTGTGGGTGTTCAGTAATATGTCTCATCAACAAGTAAGTAATTAAGACACAGATTAAAACAAATAACCTTTTAAAATAAAAAATGACTTTCAAACACATAAAAATAGTGGAGTAGCACTGTCTTACATTTTTGCTAACTTTTTAAATGTTTTACTTAATCAAAAACTGCTGCAGCCCCTTAACTGCTCTGGTTCAATATTCTAGGATGTGTTACTTTGGTTGAAGGATACAAAGAAAATCGGTGTTAGTGACAAGATGTAATTCAAAGGGGAACATTATAATACCAGTTTAATATAACTGGATATACCACTTTGATATTATACCAAAACTCAACAATTGGTACAGGAGTTCTTAATGCCTTAGTGTCCCCTGTGGCATCAATCTAGTGGGTAGCGTGAATTCAGGACTTCCACATGTTGACTCATTTTAGTTTATTTGTCAGTTTATCTCTTACTACTTAGAGGATCTAGGCTGTCTCTTTTTATCTTTATTTTTAAAACATTTATGGAATTCATTATGTTTACTTGAAAATTGGGAAACTCTAGCCACCTCCAAGGTTACTGAAAGATTCAATGAGATGATACACACAAAGCACCTGGCATGGTTTTTGGCATAATCTAGATCCACAATAAATCTGTTTCTCTACACACTTGGCACCCAGCCAGACAGAATGGGCAATGCTGCAAAATAAGTATTCCTTAAAGTACTTGCACTTGAAAAGCAAACAGATTTATCAATACACAAGTTTCGTGACTTTTGGATTTTCAGTGCAGAAACTTAAAGAATTAATTATAGTCCTCACCACCTCCTATGAAAGAACTGACCTAAAAGAGAAATTTCCCATTTTACCACAGACAAAGCAAATGGAGTAAGAGATTTAACTGTAATTTTACCCATAATTCTGTTTTCTCTTTGACCAGAGAATGTGCTTCAAAAGCTGTGAGTTTCAACATCTACCCCTTCCTGATCCCAAGGCTCTCAGTGGGAATTCTGAAACACAGAGCCACAAGTGTCTCCAAAGGAAGCTACACATTTTTATTTTCTTAACTCTGCAAAAGATCCATGCATGCTAAAGAAATTGCATGGGTCCATTTTTCTTTGTTTAAATAACACTTGGTTTTGCTGCTTTTAATCACTGGCTCCCCTGAGTGTGGCATGCTTTCTGCAGCACACACTGGCTGCATACCTAACAGATATTTTGAATACAACAGCTTGACTCCCCTGCTGCTTGGATGATAGCAATTGGCTAGGTGTTCCATCCTCTTTCTTCTCCCCCTTTCATGGTTGCAAGGAGATTTCAAGTGCAATTTGGCCTTGCACATCAAACAGCAATTTTCCTGTAGAAATCACAACCTCCAAAAACTCTACCCTAATCAAATCTATCAAGCCCAATTTAGGGGTGAGCTCGTGTCTGTTTATCAAGGAAATGGAGTTGAAATTGCCCCCTTTAATGGAATCACAGCTGCCCACCATAATCTTTCACACCGATGTTTGAATTAATGGCAGGACTTGGCCCATGCTCTCCAGGCTAGGAATTTGATTCTGGTTATAGGAAATTGCTATAATTTCTGTGGTAGGACTCTCAGGGATGTGGGGGCTTCTGGAACTGGGGTTAGAATTAATGTGTCAGAGGAACTAAATAATTCACAAGTGCTTGTGAGAAGATTAGCACTTTTACACAACCTCCAAGGAGTGAGTCACCTCTATGTCGGTGCAAACCCACGTTGACTCCCAGAACTCTTTTTACCAAGTCACAGAGGAATTTTTTTTCTGAAGTTTAGGTTTTAAGTAGGAACACAGTGGATGTAGGCAAAACACATTTGTCCTTCTGAAGAGTAAGGAATCTCACTGGGGTCAGTTGCCCACTTGGAGTTGCTTCCAGCCAAGATGCCTGGATCCCCCCTGAGCCTAGAAAGATTGTGCCCGACCTTCCTTTCATTTACTCCCTCAGGAGTACCCCAGTGAGCACCCCAGAGCATTCCCTGCTTCCCCCGCCCCCGTGGAAGACTCAGTATCCCCACAGAGATTGTGTTCCCTTCAGCATATGAGTCATTTCATTAAAACAAAAAAAGTCCTTACTGAGGGAAGTTCTAGTCCTCTCTCAAGTGTACCGGTATCCGGTGTTTACCATAAGTCATTCAGACCATTTTAAGCATATTTTTGTACTTTTGTCCCATTTTATTCTCACGGAAAAGAAGGGAAGTAAAGTATTTCTAATGTAGTTCTATAAATTAGGAAACCCGAGTTAAAGAACAGATCCAGTTTCAGTGACACTAAAACAAGACCAGGTTGCTAGAAACCTAGTGCTCTTTCTGCAACACTTGCGATGCTTTGACAATGTCTTCGGCGCCCTTGGTGGAAATGTGCACTGGTGTGTCTCTCCTGCTAGAGTCAGGCCAGCCCTGGGCCTGCTTGCGCAGAGCTCCTCTGATGCCCTCATCCTCCTCAAAGTGAGCTGTGCCTCATCCTCCCTGGTCCCTCAGAACTGGTTCTGAGCCCCGCCATACAGTAGCGCCTCTTCCTGAAATGTACCTGAGTTATTTCATCTTTCAATTGAAGATAAAAGACTCCTGAATTAGAGAATCACAGAAATTTAATAAATGCAAGGAGAAAGCCTATTCATTTTCTTCAAGAGTGGCTAATGCCTCTCAGAAAATTCTCGTATTGAGAATTAATTCAGCTTTTCTCTTCCCTCCTGGCCTGTTCCTTTTCCTCCAGCCTGGCCCTGCCTCTCTTCATTTTACTCAGGCCCATTTGCATGAAAACAGCATTTGAGCTGCTTGGAATTTCATCCTCTGCCGTTTGTTCTCCTTCAGAAATAATAGTCCCCTGGTGTTAGCTGCATCTCCACACCCACCAGTCTAGGGGTGCCTGCAGGTGGGACCCTAGGGCCCTTGGTGTCACTGGAGGGCACTGGCAGGGAGAGAGAAGACATCTGGGAAAATGATGGAGGTCCGGAGGGGCTCTGAGGGTGAGCCCCACAGGCGGCCCTGCCCTTGGTCTGCTCAGCAGTGGTTGGGAGCGCACATAGCTGTGGCTTTTTTCCTACGCCAGGAGTGTGCTGGGCTTCCCTTCCTTGCTGCACTAATAGCCTGGCCGACTGAAGAAAAGAAAGAAAAACAGAAAGCACAGGGTCATTTTCACCCACTTTATAAAATCGCTCATCGGGTTATTGATTGAGGTCTGTCCATTCTGCGGCGTGTTGTGCTGCTGTTGAGAATTGTGAGAGAATGCCCGCTACTTGGAGGCCATCTGACGAGCTGAGGCCGCCTTTGTCAACGTCCTGGGCTCTGGATGGTTCAGCAAAGGCGCCGACCGGAACACTGCTCGTAATTCTTCCGTAACTTACCAGGCATTCTGTTTTCAAAACTTGACAGAGCGACCAAGTAGCAAACAAGGCACAAGTAAAGAAGCTCCCCACGGGATGGCTAGAGGACAGTTTCCTGCAGTGCGTCCTTCCTCTTGCGGACAAACTCAAGGCAACATTCTGCACTTGCTCTCTACCTGCCTCCCAGCGCTTCTACATTCTCTGCCATTTTCTTTCTACGCTTAACACTTTTTTCCAACTTCTCTCTGAAGTTCGTTGCTGGCTTATTAATTATCATATAAATTGGCAGAATCTCACTCCAGCCTACTTCCTTCTGCACCTGCCTCTTCCTGGCTCCTGTGGAACCTCCCTCCCTCCTCCAGGCATCCCCTGCTGTCCTCCTCTTCCCGGCCTGGTATCTTCTCTCCCTAGCTGAGTTCCTCTCTCCTATGTAACCCCCAGTGCGTTTTCTCTTGAGTTGTGTCCCTGGCCCTTTTCGTTTCATAGGCTTCTTTCCTTGGTGCTGCCTCCCACCGTCCAATTATCGCCTCTGTGGGAATGACGTCTAAATCTGTCTCCAGCTTTGACTCCTATTCTGAAATCTAATCCCACATCTATAATTGCCTGCTCAGTGCTACCAGCTCTCTCTCCTTTGCCCCTGCACAAAATCTCTTAGGTCTGTTGATCTGTTGGTGTTAAATTCCTAATTTCCCACAGTCTCTGTGCCTCAACGTCACCTCTCTTCCACTTTAACATTTTGTTATTTCTCAGTTAAACTACCAGAACATCATTTAGTGGCTCTCCCTCCCTTCTGGCTTTTGCTCTTGGTATCTCTATTAGATTCATCTTCCCAAAGCACCGCTCTGACCCCGACACTCCCTAATCAGAAACTATTAACAATACCTCTTTGGCCAAGAAAGTTAGATCCAACTTATTTTTTTTTTAGGCACCAGTGAGAAGAGCCAAGCGAAACTCTTCAGTTTAACATGTTATGTTTCCTGTGCTTGGTGTGTCTGCCTCCAGCCATCTCTGTCTTCCTCCTGCTGTGCACCAATGCACCAAGCATCTGTGCCTGGCAACTCCTAGTGACCACCAGGACACTCTGCACCATGCCTCTGAATGCCTTGCTGCTCCTCTTTCAGAATGATTCCCTCACTCCGTCTCCTTGCTGACTCAATAAAGACTTCACCACTTTTCACAACTTAAAGATAAGGCCCTGTGCAGTCTTTTCTCAGCCCGCTTGATGGTACCAACCATTCCTCTTGTACTATACTATACTCATGATGTCTGCGTATCTCTGTGGCTAATGTTCGAATGTGTGTCTCCCACCTCCTCAAAATTTATCTGTTGACAATTAATTTCCATTGTAATCATGTTGGGAGGTGAGGCATTTGGGGAAGTGACGAAGGCAGAGAGACTCCGCCTTCACGAAAGCATCAGTGCATTGCCAAAGCACCAGAGGCAACTTTTAGGGGCCCGTTTTTCCCTTTCAATCCTTGACACCTTCTGAAGATACAACACTGCTATCCGGAGGATGCAGAAAAGAAACCGTTTTGAAAGGGGAGCCTGGGCTCTCAGTAGGACACCAAACTTGACGAAGTTTTAATCTCAAATGCCCAGTCTCGGGAAGTGTAAGAAATGAATTTCTGTTCTATATAAATTCCCCAATATCAGGTATTTTCTTATAATACCTGCTTCATTAAAGCAGAGACCACCTTAACCATGGTCTTACTCACTGCTGAGGCAAAAATACCTGACATCCACAGTTGAAGGGAGAAAATAATCTATTTAGCTTGCAGATTCAAAAGATCTCACGTAGTCCATTTATAGGCAGCCGACAATGGTGGAAGTACATGGCAGAGGCAAGAAAGCTACTTACCCCATTGCAGACAGAAGCCGAGTGAGGCAGAAGCCAGGTGAGTCCGAGGACTCAGGCTAGGCTAGAGCCTTCCCAGGAAGAAGCTGTAACAATGTTTCTTCTTTTATTTAGTTCAAGCTGCCAGTTGCCCTAGCCCCAGGGTAGATGCCGCTCCCTGACTTTCTGGCCCGCAAGTCAACAATACACCTGAAAGCTCTGCCCTGGGCAATCCACAGTCTCAACAAGTTGATACAATATTTCTAGGTCAAATCCCAAGCATCTGCCCCTTCCAGTCAGGTCCTACCTTCCAATAACACACAATTCCAAATACCTGAGGCTTTGGGGGACATTCAGGATCCAAGCCACAGCCACCATCTTGCTCATCTTCATGGCCCCAACACCTCATATAGAAAAAACGAGAAGTAATTGACAACCCTCCTCTTCCAGCCAATCTAGACCACTTTTATTGAGTGAAAACACTTAGTAGTCCCTTAGTAACCATAGGGGATTTGGCCCAGGACCCCATGAGGCCAAAGTCGGTAGATACTTAAGTCCCCTTTTAGGAAGTGCCATAGCATTTGCATATAACTTTAACACATTTTCCCATGTCCTTTAGTAACAAATAAATATAAATGCTACATCAATAGTTGTTATACTGTAGTGCTTAGGGAATAATAACAAGTAAGTAGTCTACAAACATTCAAAACAGATACTTCTTAAAAATTATTTTTTGTCTGTAGTTGGTTGAATCCGGATACAGAGATGTAACTGTACTCTGAGTTCCTCACTCTTAGTTTTTATCCTGGTCTTTTCTTCAAGGTGGACTTCTTCTGCTATAACATTACTAAAACTCGAACCATTCTTAACAAAGCTTAATGTAAATATCTTCTCTCACTGGAGGCTTCTTTGATCCTATTTTACTATATATAGATATAGATATAGATATAGATATAGATATAGATATAGATAGATGTATATATCTATATATAGATATAGATATATAGATATGGATATAGATAGATATATCTATATCCATATCTATATATCTATATCTATATATATATGGGTATGTATGCATGGTGTGTGTGTGTGTGTGTGTGTGTGTGTGTGTGTGTGTGTGTGTGTGTGTGTAGGGGTGCACGTGCACGTGCATGTGCGTGCGTGTTGAATATTTCCAAACATGGAAAGAACATGATTTATAGGAATCTAGCCCTGTATAGAATTTGGGCTCAGATAAATAGAGCTTTATTCCTTCATTTTAAAAAAGTTTTTATTTCTCAAACACTGTAACTCACCTTGCAGGAATAATTTTAACAGATCTCATGATAGCACCTAGAATATAGGCAATGATCAGTAAACGGTAACTCATGGTCTCCCTTCCTTAAGACATTTACCATCTCGTGAGTTGGAGCACATGTGTATAGTTGTCTTATTGTCAGTAACAGAACAATCTTCTAGTGACTGAACAATATCTTCTTCATGTTTTTCTTCTGAGCCATGACTGTCAGAGGGCCTTCTATAATTTTGTTGCTTAGAATATTGTCGAATTTCATGCATCAAAATAGTTCTTAAAACTATAAGCTTTGAAAAGAATGCAGTTTTACTGTTCAAAATTAAATGTGATATTAAGGGTCATGCCTATAAAAGGGTGGACATCACACTTTTTGGCGAGGAACCTACATGCTGTGCATTTTCTATGGGAAAATCAAATTAGATATCCATCATTTCAATTTGTGTTTGAACAGAAATGCGGCTTGTTCTTTGTTATGTCTTCATTGAAGCATGAAAAACTGATACAGCTTTGACTTGACAACATTTTTTAAAAGGTGGTCAATGAGGTGAGTTCAATTACCTGGTAAATTCTAGGCATCAGTTGAGTTTTTCTACACATCTGAGTTTGAATTTTTTGAAAAACTTTGTTCTCAGCTACAGCACAAATTACAAATAATTGTTTATGTGTATTCAATTACTATGATTCAGAATCTTGAAAATATGTCTGGTGATGATCCAATTTAAAGCTCTGTGAACTTCAAATATTTATTTTGTAAAGATGAGGGTAATAATAATTGCCTTTCTGAGATTACAAAATTGATATGACTACTGCATGCGAGCTTTTCAATTCTATTCATTTGTGCTTCTACATTTCTGACCCTAAGAGAGTATTTCAGTGGTTAAAGCACTTGCCCAGCAACTGAATGCCCTGAGTTTTATTTCTGAGCATAACATAAGCTAGACTTGATGATGTATGCCTACAATCCCAGTAATTGGGAGGCTGAGGCAGAATTGCTGGGAGTTCAAGGCCAACCTGGGCTACATAATGAGATCAGGACCAGACTGGGCTATGGAGCAAGACCCAATCTCAAAAGAAGTTATTGAATACACAAATAATATAGGGTAGTAACTGATTATGTTAAAGTAAAACACGGTAGAATTTATATTATCTGATACTGTGGTCTTAGTATGAATGAGATCATGAGGTTCACAGAGAAAAAGGATCTGCTCAACCAGAAAAAGTAGTACCACGACAGCCGAGTGTTGGCCATTCTACAGATATAATATACGTTCTGATATTGTAAAGAAGCAACTAAATAAAACCAGTATTTCTGGAGCTTTTATTATGGTCCAGACACAATACTAAACTCTAGAGGAGTTACAGGATAAAACCTTGCATTTGAAAGCTCACAAATTTAGATGGAGCATACACATATAAATTATTCCCAAAGACTTGCTAGGAAATAAACACCATGCAGCAACATACAAGACATGGAAGCTCACAGCAAGCGATGCTCGTGAGTCAGACAGCAGAACGGGCAGAGTAGAAGGCTGCCGAGTGGCGTTCCCGGGAGACTGGAATTCTGGCTTGTCCTTGAAAGGAACTTGGGGATGCTCTGATGAAGAGGAGAAGAGGGCATGTGTGCCAAGGAAAGCACAGAGGAGGGTGGGCGGGTTTGTTCCAAGGCCCTGGCTTGCTGTAGCTGTACAGAACTTGGGAATAAAATGTAGAAATGTAGATTTATCCAAATCACCGAGGGCCATGACCCATGACTATCTCACAGGAGAACACCCCTTGAAGGTTCTTACAGAAGGGGACTGTTCGTGTCAGAGCTTAATTTTGGCAGCAGTAGCATTAGGGTTGAGAGAAAGGAAGCAAGGGGAAAAGTTGCAGGACCACTTCACACACCAGAAAGTCGTCCCTAAACAAGAAAAAAGTGTGAAGAATGGAAACAAAGCAGAAAATCAGAGACACATAATGTAGAAAAATTAACAGCGTGGGCTCTGATACAGAATTGTTTACATTTTGTGTCCTTGTGGAAGTTACTCAATTCATGCAGGGTGGAGGGTGGTTGTGATGCTCACGCAGCGTACAAACTGTGAGGTGTCAACTTGGTTTATAGAAAACTTTCCTTTTTGAGACAGGGTCTCCCTCTCTAGCCTAGGCTGGTCCTGAACTGACTAGGAGCCCAGGCTGGCCTTGGACTCATGGCAATTCTCTTGCCTCATCCTCCCGAGTGCTGGGATTACAGGCATGCATGTGCCCACAAACCCAACTTATGTGGTTCTGGGGAATCAAATTCAGGTACTTAGTGCTTGCTAGGAAAGCCCTTTAAGCACAAGGCATTCCGCATGCCTGGAACATTCTTAACAAGTGAACATCACATCTTTTGAGAGCTCTCCATACTGTTTTCCAAAGTGGTTGTATGGATTTACATTCCCACCAGCAGTGCGGGAGGGTTCCATTCTCCCCACAGCCTCACCAGCACTGATTGCTATTTGACTTGTTGATATAAGCCATTCTCTCTGGAGTGAGATGGTATCTTAGCGTTGTTTTGATTTGCATCTCTCTTATGGATAGGGATGTTGAACATCTTTTCATTCTTCTTGAGTGAACTGCCTTTTCATTTCATTTGCCCACTTTTCAATAGGATCCTTTATTTTGGTAGCTTACTTTTCTTCAGCTCCCTGTGTATTCTAGTTATGAGCTTCCTATCTTCAATCCAGTGACACCCCTCCTTGGAATACATCCAAAAGAGGCCAAAACAACACATAACAGAGATATATGTATACCCATGTTCACAGCAGCACAACTATCAATAGCTAAAATATGGAAGTCACCAAAATACCCATCAACAGACCAATGGATACACAAACTGTGGTATTTATACACAATGGAATACTGTGCATCTATAAAGTACAACCGCATGGAGACTCTTGCAGGCAAATGGAAGAAACTTGACAAGATACTTAGGTGCACAAAATTCTCAACTTCATTGTAAAACTTAAATTTTGCACTTACACATTTCAATAAAATGGGGGAAAACACCAAGTGAACATCACAGAGGTATTGATACAATGGTGTTGACCTGTTGTGTGACTCTGCTGAAGGCGAGTACTATGCTACACTTGCCACAACATTCAAGAGCCTGGAATGCTCATACCTACTAAGCACTTACCTGACACCTGCTGTTGCTTTTATTATTATTGTCAGTGTCTTCTCTATACCTTCTTCCTTTACATTCTCCAGCTATGACTGAATATAACTTCTTAGCAGAAGGATTCTTACCGTATTCTTCAAATTGTGTGTTTCAGAATGGGAAACATTATGAATGATACCATCATCTTTTCTTAAACTCACTCTCATTTTAAAAGCATTTAGTAGAGGGCTACAGGAACAGATGACTCCAGATGAAGACTTCAAAGGCATCATTCTTCAAACTTGATTTAGAAGATCAATGGGCCAAGATTCCGCCATAATGACTCTAAAGTGTAAGCCTTTTTATTGGCTGCTGAGTGGACTCATTAGGTGACAGGTTTCTTATATTTCCCCTAAAAATCATTTGACTTGTTTTTGAGGTGGATTTTACAAACTGACCTTCAACGTTCTGTGTTCATGAGTGAATCCATCTGGCTGGCTTAATGAGAGTGAAGGCTGCGATGGGGAGTACTTATAAAATATGCACTGATTCTTCTTTATAGTTAAGACAGAGCACTCTGAGTAAGTCTTTAGAGACTGGAGTCCTCATGGCACTTGTGTTGTTGAGTGTACCAACTTGTTTGATGCCAATTAGTTTTCCTTCTTTTAAAGATTATGAGTGAATAATATTTGTCCTGGGCCAGGTGCTGTGCTAAGTATGTGCAAGTGAATGTAAGTAAGACACAGTCCCTGTGCAGGTTAAAAAGTCCTATCTGTAATAAAAGCAAAAGTCAAAAAAAAAGAAAAAAGAAAAAAGAAAAAATGCTCTGACAGAAATCTGTGCACAGTACAAAAGAAACAAGAACCAGTCCTGTGCAGCAGAGTGGAGGGGAGTGGGTGTCACCATGGCCATCTTCCCAGAGGGCAGCTAGAGTTGGGCTGCATAGGGATCAGGAGAGAAGGGGTATTTCCAGCTGTGAGAAGTAGCTGTTACAAAGCTTTTACAAAATTTCCCCGTGAAGTGGCCCAATTAGAAGGGGGGAGGGTGGATATGAAGAATTAGGTTGGAAAGAGAGGAGGGGGTCAGTATAGAGAAACATGTACATGCACATACACAAACATGCCATAACGTATGTAGGACAGAAAGAAGGAATCTTGCCCAGTGAAGTCAGATGGAGTTAGGCTGCAATCTTAAGATCTTGATCTTTTGTAGTCTCAATTTTCTTATCAAATATAATAAATTAATATACATCATATTCTACTTAACAGTGGTAATGTGAATAGAGATTCCTCATGCTTTTTATGTAGTATAAAATGAAGGAATTAGTGAAGACATAACAGGCATATTTAATATATGGATACATGAGCATTAGCATGATCAGCCTAACAATTTCACATATACACTATTCCCTCTGTGTGTACAGAGGGTCCATGTGAGAATGCCTCATGGATACCAAAACCCGAGGATGCTCAAGTTTCTTACATAAAACGTTACAGTGTTTGTATATCACCTATGCAAATCCTCCTTTAAATCACTTTTAGATTGCTTATAGTAATTAATATGCAATAAATGCTGCGCAAGTAGTTGCCATATTGTTTAGGGAACAATGAAAAGAAGACTGTACATGCTGAGCAGAGATGCAACTTTTTTCAGAAAGTATCTTGATCTATGATCGGTTAAATCCATGGGTACGGAACCTGCAGGTATAGATTGTTTAAAAGCTAAGATACTGATTGGTTAATTGATTTAATGGTTAACACTGAATAGTTAACTGTAGAAGAGCACGCTCACAAATCACCATGCAACAATGGAACCAAACAGTTAGCAAATAAGTGCATCTCTCTCCCAGTTCCGGATTTCTCGGAACTTGCTCGGTAACTGATTAACACTGCCTGTGTTGGATTAGCTTTCCCAAGTTCCGGTGCTGCCACTTGGCACCCACATCCCCTTGTCTACGGGGATTGGCCTCCATCAGTGTCCATCCACACTGAGTGGCAACCGCTGCTGTGGGCGCATGGAGGCCGTCAGTGTAAGACTGGGGGCACACGGGGAGAGAACAAAAGGGCAGTTTCAGTTAGGCCCAACGTTTCCAACTGTGTTTGAACACAGGCTTCAGAATTTTTAGTTATGTTCCTCCGTCTCTCCCTCCCCTTTTTGTCAGTTGCTATCTCGGTTTTGTTGCTGTGAAGTCTCCTTTCTTCGCTTTGGAGAACTCTTTTTGACTTGGATCTGAGGCAGCTGTCGCCTGGTGACACACAGCAGTTCCTGCTAACGGCACCACTATAAATCCTCAGCTTCCCTTCGGTTTTTGTCAAAGTCGTAGGCCAGGCTGCCAAGTGAGCCAGTAGCTCCTCAGACTGGGTCCCGAGGAGGGTGAGCTATTGGGCTCCAGTGGCTGTCCTTTGAAATCACCTACAAGATTTGTTTCCAAACTCCTGCCTTCATGTCGGTGTGTGTTTTGATAGAAGGTTAATGCATACGTGAATACACAACTTTTTGATTTATTGTCATTGTGAGCTCATCACTCTTTCCTTTAAATTAAAACTCCCTCCAGATGGGAATCCATGACACAGATTTATTGATCTGCAATAAAACCTCACTCATAATCTCTACAGCTGCCCATTCGTCTTCTCTAGAAAGAGGGTTCATTACTCTGGATATCCCAAGAATGAAAGAAAGAAGCTCACTTTCTCCTTTTGTTCCCTTCCTGCTCCTCCTCTGCTTCCTGTTTCTCTCTTCTCTCCCCTCCCTTTTTCTGCCCACCCACTCCTTTGACTTCCTGATATTGGCTGCATCCTCTAGACAGAATTACTGCTTCTTCCGTGTCTGTCACGCTTCCTTGTATTTCACTTTCCTCCCTTGTCACCCACGCTAAAGATGCCCTGGCATTTCCTGAGCATCTTGATACTGAGTCCTGTCTGTGGCTGGGCATCAATCGCACATCCTTCCACGCTGATCCTTCCAGATGGGCTTGTACTCGCTGGTCTGGACAAGCCACTGTGGACTCTGGTAGATGAATGAGATCATTAGAAAAAAGAGACCTGAGCAGCCAGACAGATAGAAATCAGGACAAGCAGCAGGTGTAGGCACTAGGTCTGTATCCAAGTGGGGTAAATGTGGGTAAAGGATGCTCACTGCTCTGGGTTTGTTGGGTCCAAAGAGCCTTCTGATTTATTGCCTAGGAGATATTCTGGAGCGCACACATGAACGAAGCTGCTTCCACTGGTCAGCAGATGGCTTCGCCCTTGTGCCAGAATACAAGAGCCGTGGCTGCTACCTCAGACGTAACAGAAGGAAGGTCAAAAGGACTTTTGGAATGATCAGATGGATTGCCTAGTCAGTTCAGTGGAGTATCTCTTTATATTACTAAAATTCTTTTGGATTTCTCTGCTGGAAAAAAGCACAAGTATTACCCAGTCTAGTGGATTTCAAGTGCGCTGTCATGATACAGTGGTATGCTGTAATCAGCTATATGGCATGTTGCAACATCCTACCTTGTCTCAAGTAATGTGGTTTGTTTTTCCTAACAATAACATGATGAAGATTGTAAATGAAATACTTCTAAACATCAATCAGAAGAGATTATATTTATAATACTGTCATTTCAACTCATGAATTTTGACACTCTTTCTTCAGGAAGAATGGGAGTTTTTTAGAGCTACTTGGCCAGAAATCACCTGTTACCTGTAAGAGTCTAGTGGTATGTGGCTCGCTTCCTTCGCTGGGTACTGGGAATCACTGGCTGACTCTAACAGGCAAGAGGAAAAACCATTCTTAGAAGAATTCTAAGTATACTGCTCATGTCTTGTGTCTTCCTAGCACAATCAAGGAAGCAGTTTCCCACTCAGTTTTAAGGGGAGCACAGCCATCACCCAGAGCCAAGCAGAGTCACCAAAGTCAAGATTTAATCCCAAACCCACAATTCTGTATTTCTGTGTGAACCTTCCACTGGCCCCTGCCTCCTCCAGCAGCCAAGCAGGAGGATCCTTGGGAAGAGGCGAGGAGCCAGTAGAGGAAGAGCGAGTCAGAAACGAACCTCCATCTATCACCATAATCAGGAAGCTACCCCAAGCAGGTGTAATCACCCCATGCAGGGAGGGATGCCCAGCAAGTTTATGGTTTACACTGAGCGGGCTGACACAGCTGATTGATGTCAAATATGTCATGATGTATATTGTAAAGCGGGGAGATTTAATGGTGTAACTCTATGGCAGGCTTAGAAGTGAGTTGCTGCAGAGGAGGGAGTGATGGATGGGCTCATTTACATGTAAAATTGCCAATGGCATTGACAGCCCTGGTATGTGAGGGAAAGATAAGGGGCACAGAGCAAGATTCACTCTTGCCCTAGTACTGGAATATTAAAGTACAGCTGTGCCAGCATCTGGAATTTGCAACGGCCCTTAAAAATATAATGATTTTTCACCTTTTTTGCCCTGAGATAATCAACACCTTATATTCTTGTATAAGGTTTTCTAAAGTGTTGGCAGGAGGCGATGCAGGTAGAACCTTAGCTGAATGGAGGTTTAAGCCAAGATGCTTTGTGAGTTTTAATTTGTTCCCAACGTGATGACGTTCCCCCACATATACAGTAATATTAAGAACCAGTGAAATACTGACTCTAAAACTCCACCTCCCTTCTCAACTTCTTATCCTCTCATGGTTCAAGTTTTGTTTTAATCTCTGCCAGGAAGAAAATTTCTCTCTTTCTGTTGTCCTCTGCTTCCCTTCTCCTTTCTTCTAATAAGGCTGTGTCCATCAAGTGTAGCTCAGACTGGCCTCGAACTCACGAAAATCCCCACACCTTATTCTCCTGAGTGCTGGGGCAACAGGAGTGCACCACCATTCCCCTTCAATTTTATGTGGTGCTGAGAACTTAAGCTCCTGGCCCTATGTATGCAAGGCACCCACTGAGCTGCACCTCCAGCCTCCTGAGTCTTACTTTTCCACACTATCATCAGTTGTTTGGTAAGGAAGCTTTGTTGGCAATAATAAAAATTATCATCAAAGCCACACCTTTGTGGGTGATCATTGTATGTAGCTAAACACACAGTGTTAAGAACCGAGGATATGTCATGCATAATCATCAATTCCAGTTAAAAGAATTTTATCCAACTTTCAACAGCCAGTTGATGGATGTCAAGTTGTTTTATTCATAAATGAATACCAATCATACTTTATGCTCCAAGCATTGATTTCCTCAAAATATATCTAGTGAGACCTTATGAGGTTCAAGGTGCACTGCAGGTGTTAGCAAGACAAAAGTGAATAGTATAAGACTCTCATAAGTTAATGAAGAGTATATGTGCATGGAATGATGGCCAATACGTCATGTGATGGAGAGACTGGGGTTCTGGGGAGTCCAGGAATTGCTAGCCTTCACCTGGGGGACGTTGGGATACTTGACAGAAGAGATACTTGTGCTTTACCTTAAAGGATAAGATAGAGATAAGGTTAAGAGTTTTCTGTGGTTGAATTTTACAGATGAGGGAACTAGGGAACTAGGAGCTTTGACACAGCTTTCTCACCCACATAGAATTTCACTGAGTTTCTTCACCAAATCAGCATCAGTACCCTTAAGAGGCACATCCGGCTCTACAAATAATCTTCTCTCTCTTTTGAGACCTTGGTCATGACCTTGGTTATCAGGCAGGTGATGACCTTGGTCACTTTGCAGTGCTGCTGGCAGCATAAGCCAGCAGTCAGGATAAGACTCTCTGCAATCACAGATTTCTGGATTCCATTATAATTTCATCGTTGCCACTTAGGAGATGTGAGGCTCTGGGTAAGTCACTTGAATATTCTGACCTTCATCCGCTCACTTGCAGTAGTTCATAGAATTCATAAGAACATTAAATGAGGTAAAGTACTTGGCTCTCAGTTAAGTCCATAGTAGGAGTTAAATAAACGTTAGTCATGTGTGATTAATATTATTATTACTACCTGCCATTTAACACCTAATGACGCATTGAATGAGCCGCAACCTAGTGACTTTATAGAGCTAATGTACCTTCTAGAGACATTGACAGAGCACCCTTCTTCTCAGCCCAGAAGGAATGTGGTCCTACTGTAATAAATCACCCACATAAAAGTGGGTATACATGGGCCCTCTTCTCTGCTGCCACTTGGGGTTTGCTCCAATTATTTTACTCTTCTCCCTTCTTGGCTACTCAGCTAAAAACTTCATGAATGTGCAGTTCACTTCCTCTTCCAGATCGTTAGCAAAGCTGCTACGAAAGCCTGCACCTGGCCTCCTCCCCAGCTTCCTGCTAGGTGCCTCCCCCAGCCGGTCCTCTGTGAGCCAGATTGTGAGTTCGCACAAACAGGTTCTTATCACACGTAAGCTTTATCATCTGGAAAACAAAGGTTATGGAATCATTTCATGCAGTTGTAGATGGCAGTCGACTTCCTCCTGGCTTAGAAAAAAAAATGACTTGGATCTTACAAGGACTCCTAAATTTGTCCCTGTTCTAAAGCAATCCAGAAAAAAAAAAGCCTGTGGAACCCCTGGATGTTTTTATTTTTTGGTCTGCATTTTGCCTCTAAGAGCCCCATGCCTGGGTTTTTTGCATGCATCCTCTCTCCAGTTGTTCTTCACCCTTTGTTCCTTAGCCAACCTGGCCTTCCATGCGGAAACCTGGGCTCTACTCATCATTCCACTTTTATCTTGAGCATCATTTTTTTTAAAAAAAAATCGCCAACTCTGTCATCCAACCCAACATCCTAATCATGATCTCGACCACCCACATCTACTCAATTCCCTGCTATCTTCTCATACCAATATGCTGTGGCAATGAATTTTGATCTCCTTGTTTCATTTTTGCTTTTATCCTGGCTTTTTTTTTTTTATCAACTCAGCAATCAGAACTTTCAAAATGCAGATATGATCATCTTGCTTTTCAAATAAACATACATGGGTGGCTTTCTGTTACCATCAGGATTAAGCATGAACTTGGCTTAAAGAAGAATCTCATTGACCTTCATGACCCTTCTGTGCTTGGGACGCCCTTTGACACCTGGCATTATCCCTCAGTCCTTCCTTCCCCCACCCGGCCTTTCTGCTTGCCCCAGCTAAGGACAATTAAGCTGTGAGATTAGAATTTACATGACTGCCTTCTGGGCATTGCCGCTCCTGTTCACAACAATTTTACCACATAGTTTTGGAAGACAGTAGATGGTCAGTATATATTAGTAGGATTCCTGGAGAATTCTTTTGAGGGAGAAAATGAAGTCAACAAAACTAGAATTATGTTAGGGATGGGCATGAGGTCCCCTCTCCACACAGGATAGAGGCTGGCCTGGTGCCTGTCCTCCCGTCCTGCCACCCACATCCCCCCATCCCCCACCCCCCCACCTGGCTCCTGGTCAGAATCCAGTCTCTTATCTCTCAACTTGACAGTCAGCAGAGGAACCTAAATTGGGATATTTTCTGCAGGCAGGTTGAGTAAGCACTGACTGAGCTGATAGAAACACTTAAGAAGCTTTGCTGGAGGATTAAGAAGCTGCCTTTAATCCTGTGTCCTTCTGGGTGGTGGCAGCGGGAGCTGAATCCAGCAGTGGGCAGAGCTGGGCTGCAGTAGCTCAGCTTCTGTGAGTCCTCGGAGTTGGGGAGGCTCAGAGTTGGGAAAGCTCAGAGTCGGAAGGGTGAGAAAGATCTGGCCAAAGCGATTGTTGCTTCCATTTTAACATTTAAAAAATTAACTGAATTTACCTTTTTTTTTCTTTTTTAACTTTAATATAGAAAACTTTCCTGTTTTTAAACATGAGGATCTCTCATTAGTTACTAGAAATGTTTGCTTTTGCAGATTATACAGTGACCAAGGCTAAAGCTAGAGGTATCTGATCTGAAGAGGATTTATTCTGGATCATACTGGGTGAACCCAGGAGGGAGCCTTTATAGCTTGGGCACTTAGTATGAATGCATCCAGATACAATCGACCCAAGCCAATGTGGTCTCTTCACGAGTGTCACATGGTGTGGTCTGGGGCTACAATGTCCATTCCTCAATCCTTCATGATGTTCAAATAGAATGTCCCTCACCTCAACCTAGCATGATCATTGCTTAAAGGCCCCAAAGAGAGAGAGTTGATACTTTCACAAAATCTGGAGTATGTCCCTTCTTGGAAACCTGTATCTCGGAGTTTTTGTTAATATGGATTAAAGACAAAAGTAGTTGACATCTGTAGGGAATTTATTGGTTATAAAAGCTAGAAAGAGCATTTAACAATTATTTAGTCCAACTCACCACTTACAGGCGAAGAACCTAAGCCTTGAGACTCGCTTCTAAGTCTAGTGATTCAGCTGAATGAGAATTAATCATGCCTGCCTTTTTGCCAAGTACAAAATTAGAGATTTTTAGAAGTTAAGTTTGTTTTGGTTGTTGTTTTTTGTCTTTAGTTTTTGAGATAGGATCTTGCTCTGTAATCATGGCTGATCCTGAACTTACTATGTAACCCAGGCTGGCCTCAAACACACGGCAATCATCTTTCCTCAGCATCCTGAGTGCTGGGATTACAGGCATGTGCCACCATACTCAGTTTATGTGGTGCTGAGGAAGAAAATCCAGGGCCTTGTGCTTACTATGCAAGCATTCTTACCGCTGGGCTATGAATTCAGCCCAAAGTCTGTGTTTTTCATATGGGTCCTGTGCACAGCTTAATTGGACGGCACAACAATTGAGCTAATTTGCAGCTTGAGGAAGTGGAATTGAGATTTTAGGTCAAAGTCCAAACTTGGCATAGCCTAAAACTTAAGTGCACTCAATGCAAATTCATCGCATACATGTTAAATTTATGCTGTCTAATTTACATGTGTTTTGCGTGGATTTCTGAGACTTCCAGATGTTTTACCTAACCCTCTCTTGGAATTTATAACTGTGTTGCAGAATCTATGTGCAAATACAGGAGATAGCCAGGTGGGCACTTTGGAAGCCAGGACCCATGGAGCTCCATCTTGTCATCTTCCCCCAGCAGGGCATCCTGTCTTGGATTCTGATGCCAGAATGTTAGGACAAGTCTCTATCTGAATGACTGTCTTTCTTTGGAGTAACAGCCAGGCTGTCCTCAGCACTCTGTGTCCATGACAGACTCAAGTGTATCATTGTACTCAGGTATTAATAATGTATTTGATTCATTACTACTGCACCCCAAGCAATATGACCACGGGGCATGTACATGCCACTTAAGACTAAGGATTATTTCACATTGAACAGGTCAGCTTAAAAAGTAAGATCATCTGTAGGCAGTTAGGGAGAATGAGAATGGAATGGATAAAAACTGATTAAGATGCGATACGTACATGTACCAATTCCCCAAGATGAAGGTAATTACTATGTATTGCAAACATATACCGAAGAAAAGTTATTAGGTGGAAAAAATAAGAATTTAGTGGATGGTGCTGGATTTTTGAAAAGAAGCACTTCACCTTAGGACTGATTCTCTTGGTCTTTTCCCTGAGCCTAACTTTGAAGTAGCCTTGAATTTCACTGGGCCTGTCTGTGACAGCTCCCCCAGCAGAGCTGGCACCCTCCAATTCACTGCTGCTGCCATGTCATTCCCAGTCCACATTCATCTTTGGTGACAAGATCAGCTGATGTGAATATTCCAGGAGTGCTCAGCATATTATATGCAGCATGCACCAGTGTCTTTGCAAAATTTGTCCCAGAAGAAGTTGCTGAGCTTACGTGCAGATGGTTCCCTGCGCCCCACCTCCTGCTGCTCTTACGGCTTTGCCTTTCTTAGCTGATGCATTGTCCAGCACTGAGGTCTTTGCCACCCCAGTTAATAATAATTAGCATACCATCCTGCACTGACTTGAAGCTTGCACTGCCATGACTGTTGTGGGCTTCTACTGAGCGACTTCTCAGTAGTTCCCAGATCTCACAGGAGCTGCGAAGGCCTTGAGGCTGGTGCCAGCTGCTACTGTTGGGTTTGTGTCACCCCATGTACTATCTTTGTAAATAAGGGCGAATCCGAACAGAACAGATTTTTCACCGCCGACAAAGGTGGAGTGACGAGCTTGCGGGCTAGCCTGTTGATGGTGCTTCCTCTGCACACAGTGGCGGCTTGTAACTCCCACCAGTCACTGACGGCAAATGTCTGAGAGGGACAGTGGCCTGGAATCTCCTTCTTTCTCCCGATCCCTCCTTCCTGCTGCAATGCATCTTTTATGATGATTTCCAGGGATTTAATTTAAAATTGCTTTCTTCTATTCTACTAGTATCTCTTCACAGGATGCAACTTACCCCCGGCGAGCCTGATGTCAGCCCAGACAGTCTCCTACTGACTTTAGCGAGAGGGTAAAGCACACTAAAACAAAGGGTTTAAAGGAGCTATCCATAGGCTCAAATTTCACTATGTGCAAAACTATCCTTCCTGGAGGACGGACCATATTCCTCTTGGCTCGCGAGCCATACGTGAGCGTGCTAATTGAGTCCACGAACTCGCCAAGTTGGACTGGGATGTTAGCAACCATCCAGAACAGATGGGTGCAGCAGTTTGCCTCCTGGAATGTCGTGGCGAGGGTGAGTATTTAATCTCTAGTGAGGCAGAAACACTCAATATCCTAGACTAGCCATACTGCGATTCACCCATGAGTGGCCTCAGTTACTCACTCCTTCTATCTCTCTGTCACTGGAGATAATGGCTGGAAATAGTAGGTCACAGCCTGTAACTATGGCACTCACCTGTGCCACTTACGTCCTCTTTCCATTGTCTCTATGTCTGTCCCTCTTTTAGGTACCTATTTAGAGTTTAACAGGAATTGTAGGGTCTGCTCTCTGTCTCCTATTAGAAGCACAGCTCTGATTACCTCACGGATATGCAGTGCACAATGAAAGCACTCAGGAAATATTCCTCCAGCTGTTCTACATCAGTTAGGGGGTTTTGAGGTCACAAAGCTGTCCAGCCCAAGGGGATCGCAAAGTTATCTAGCTACCACTTTCACCTTTTTTAATTATTAAAAGGGAAACATTTAACTGGATACTGCAACTTGGAGAGGTCAGCCACAAAGATAATTATTGGCAGTGGTGAGATCAGACCCCACCTGTTCGCACTGCCTCCCAACTGCTCCCTTTCCTCTAAATTCATGACAAAAGCCCGTACAGTCAGGTGGAGAAAGCTGCAAGAGCCCGTCAGTCCAGAAGAGCTCAGCTTTAACTGCACATTGGAAGTCACCAAAGAAGGGAACAAAAGACTAAGGCCTGTTTCCACTCTTAGCAATTTTAATTCACTTGTTTGGGGCCAGACCTGGACATCTGAACTTGTGCAAGAGCTAGAGAGTGATCTTCTTCGGTCGCACGGCTAACTGAGCGGACCACTCCTCCCAACCGTCAGCCTGATCTTTCCACTCATTCATCTGAACATTCACTTAAAATGATTCCTTAAATGCTACTTTAACAAGAGTGATGTATGTAAAAAAGCAATCTCCAAAGTCAACTATATCTTATGTCAAGAAGATCCTCCAAGGCACTGGGCACACCACGAACACTTTGCAAAGGTCTTACGGAGTCACCACGTGTCACTAACAAGCAGGCTTAGCCAGCAGTTTCCTGAGAGAGAACAGCGCCCCGTTTTCTGGGCCACCTTTCATACAGGAGCCATTCCAGACTATGCCACCTTCAGACAGAGCCATGTTCTGTGCCGGGGGCTGTGGCAGAAGGCCACCGGGGACCCGCTTCCCTTTATTTCCTTTTAATTACAACTACCCTGCGTGGCTCTGCCCTCCCACGAGAGCAGCGGCACCCTGTTAATGGGATTATGTGGTCTGGATGCGGCTGCATACGTGTGCGCTGCTCCTCCTGCCTCCGAGTTTCACCGAGATAATTGATTTTGGTCTGTTCCCTGACACTCGCCTTGGCGGCACAGGGTGTTATTAGGGCCTTTGTTCCATTTTTGAGTGACAAAGCCTTTACAAGCCAACCAAGCAAAGGCAATTGTTGCATCTCTCACTTTTCTTATTAACTAACATAGAATTGCAGGCAGCTTGAAACCCGCTGAGAGAAATAATAACATAAGCGGATGCTTGGGAGCAAAATGGGTCCTTTCAACCACAACAGCCTGGTGAGATTAACAGGAGCCCCTCCCCTCGCTCATCTCGGGAATACAGCTCTCTTCTTTCGGCTTTGGGTCCCTCTGTCCATCCCCCTATGTCTCTGCTACTGGACATTTCCCTGCCCCACAATGGACCACCAAAACAGCACAGTAGAAAGAGAAGCCATCTGGGTTCCAGGGCAGCGGTAAGAGGACGCCCATGTAGTCAGGAGTCTGCGCTCTGCCTTAGCTCTCGAGCTGGAATTACCACTCACTCTAGGGATTGCCACCTGTTGGTGCTCAGGCGTTGCCGCTCTTCTCCTTGTTTTCCCACTAAAATATTTACCATGGAATGTGCCAGACATAAAAAGGAAAGTGCAACTGAACATTAGTGTACCCACTGTCCTACGCAACAAAGCACTCCTGAGAGTGTCCTTCTCTGATAGGAATACCCTCTCCTCCCACAGAGTTTGCTACTATGAATTTGCTACCACCCACAAGCATTGCTGCCGCATGACTATGTGTCCCTAGGCAATAGAAAGTATGGTCATGTTAGTAAGAAAAAAACATATGCACATATGTATATTATACCACTTGTATTCTGCTAAATTCTCATTTGTGACCTTCTTCCACTGGATAAGTGACCGAAAGTTCCAGAATCTTTCTGTTGAGAAGCGCATGTTGTGTTGTAACAGCAACACGCTTACCCATCTATTTGCCGCAAGATACATAGGAGCCTCTGTGATTCTGACTATCACAGATATTGCTACTATGTGTGTGTGGGTCCCCACATGCCTGTGCACTTCTATGAGCCCTTCCTGGGGGACACATCTAAAGGGGACCTGCTCAGTGGCCGGTAGTACTGTATAGCTTCAACACTGGTGGGTAAGAAAGGCCAAGTTACCCCCAAAGTTTTTCTCCTAAAGGTGTAAGAAGATGATCTGTAGGAATTGTTGAGCTCACATTACAAGTAAACACCCAAAAAATAAGTCCTTCCTTAGTTTGGTCAGGTAGACAATGGAGAAAAGAAAACCACTTCCTCCGAGTTTTCAACCTTGGCCTTCCATCACCCAGGGAATCTTCACTGAAAACAAACATTGCTGTCGTCCTGAGGGAACTGGGCTCCCATCCTTTCTCTACCTTCTTTGGTGATGTTTTTTCATCTTTGAGCCATTGACAGGTGAGATCCTCCACTGCAATCCCACTCATTCTTGTAACCCAGGCGCCGTAGTTTCTGCTCTGTTTAGGGTGCTTCATTTAATTACCCAGAGCTCCAAGCTGATTGATCTTCTCTGCTTCTCAATGAGCTTCTGCAAGTCAAGTGGCTGTTGCAGTCAATCTACCTTGAATTGAGTTCTCACCTTCCCTCATTTGTGGCCTTGGTCAGATGTTTAACTCCAACTCCTCATCAGTAATATGGGAAGTGATGCTTGCTTTGCCAAAAAAAAAAAAAAAGTGAGTAACAGACAACAAAGCAAAGTAGAAAGAAAACACAGTGCTTGGCACTCACTTGTCATTCAGCAAATGTCTAGAGTGGTTTGAAAAGTGATGCTGCGTGTTTGGTATAAGGTAGGCAGAATGGCCCAGGGAGCAAGGGCTTTTCACAGTGCAGGCTGTGTTCCTCTGTTTAGACTCTAAATAGCAGGGTGGGGACACTGGGCATTCTTACATTATTACTGGATTCAGGACAGTTTACTAGGAGGTTAACTTCAGAGAGGCTTTTTCGGCCCAGGAGATCTTATCTAAAGAGGCTAGTACAATTACTGCCAGCCCTTGGTATGCAAGGGAGGTTGGTTCCATGACACCCCCACAGATACCACAGTCTGCAGATGTTCAAGTCGCATATATAAAATGGCATAGTATTAGCACGTAATCTACACACACCCTTTGGTACAATTTACATCATCTCAAGATTGCTTACGTTGTAGTAACAAAATGTAAGCAATTGTTTTCCAGTGCTTAGGGAATAGCTGTCTTAGTTACTGTCCTTTTGCAAAGAGAGAATACCCAGCACCTACAACATAGGAAGGAAAGATTTATTTTAGCTCATAGATTTAGAAGGATATGTTCCATTTGCAAGCAGATTGCTGGATATGGTGGAATGCGGCCAAAGCCAGAGCCAGAACTCCTCAAGGCACAACAAGGCAGAAGAAGCACGCACTCCTCCAGGAGATACCCTAAGCATCTGCCCCTTTCAGTTAGGCCCCACCTTCCAACACTACCCAGTATCATAGATATATGAGGCTTTTGGGGGTTCTCCACATCCAAACCAATACCATTCCACCCCCAAAAGACTCAAGTCCACCTCCTTATGCATAATTCATATAATACTTCTTTAAGAGTTGCCAAAGTCTTAACAGTTCGATTACTTCTAAAAAAAAAAAAAATCAAGTTCAAAATCTCCTCTAAGATGTAAGGCAAACTGTCAGCTGTGAGCTCCTGTGAGAACCAGAGTTAAACACTTCTAACATAATGAAGCAGGTAAATATTCCCATTCTGAAAGGGAGGAATGCAACGATAAAAGGCAATTGGACCTAAGCAAGTTCCAAAACCAGTAGATCAAGGGTTCAATCCTGTAGCTCCACGTCCAGAGCCTGGAGTAAACTGACAAGATGGGAACTCTGAAGGAGTCGGGTACCCCACCCCCTCCAGCATAATCACTGGCTGCAACCTCTATCTTCTCATTCTTTGGCCGGCCCCGTCCACAGCCTAACCTTCAAGACCTTTCTCTCAAACTAGAGTGGAAGCCTCTATGAACTCAAAACTCTTGAACTCTCTAAGTCTGTAAAGCCAGGACCATATGGATGTCGCCACCATCACCCCTTGGCTTGAGTAGTAGCCTGGCTCCCTTGGATATTCACTGCCTAGGCTTCTGAGTTCTTAGATGTTTTGTCAAACGTTTCTTCCTCTGGCCTTACAGTATGCCCTAGGGTTCTCTTTTTAGAGCAGAGTGCTTTGCCTCTTCAGCCTTTAATTTCTAAAGGGTGGAGTCTTGTTGTCTTCTGAAATGCCTTCATGGTATCTTTTCTATAGGCCTGATTATAAGTATTTGGCTTCTTTTTAATGTTAATACCTTTAACTTTTCCAGTGTGGCAAACTGCAAATTTCTTATACCATTTTTTTAACCTTTCACCACAGAGTTCCAGAGTTGGCAAAAAGCCACAAACAGTAGCCATGTGACATTGTGAAGTTCAGGCAGCCTTGAGATTTACTCCACCAGATTATATAGTCCATGTTCTCAATCCCAGTTGAGGCAATGTCCCTGGGCAAGGATAAAATACTGACAAACGTGTTTTGCCAGAGCAGGGAACACATGGTTTTTAGACCGCTTGACAAAACACTTCTCCTTTCTATCTGATACCTGAGCCTGGCCTTTTCAATCCACACATCTATCAACATTTTGTTTGGTCTTTTGAGCTCTGACCAGACTCTCCCACCAAACTCTGTTCAGAGCACTCCAGTGATTTTTCAGCCAGCATCCTCAAACCTTTTTCTAAAATTCTGTCAAACCAGTTCTAAAGCTTTCAAACTGCGTGGATGGGTAAAGTCGCAGCAAAGACCTCCTCTCTGGTACCAACTTCTGTCTTAGTTACTTTCTCATTGCTGGGACAGAGTACCTAATATCCACAACTTAAGAGAGGAAAGATTTGTTTTACCTCACAGTTCCAGAAGGTCTCATTCCATTTACAGGTAGGTGGTTGAAAATTGTGGAATGGGACTGGAGCCAGAAAGAGAGTGAGAATGCTCCTCACAGCAAGGCAGAACAGAGCCAAGGCAGGAAGGAAGGATGGAACCAGCACACACCCGTCCAAAGCAAGTCTCAAGCATCTGCCCCTTCCAGTCAGGCCCTACCTCCCAAAAGTATACAGTATCCGTAGACACATGAGGTTTTTGGGGGACACTTTCCATCCAAACTACTGCAATGTAAACAGTTGTTTTCCATTTTTTAAGGACTAATGACCAAAACAATGTATCGTGCTCAGTATAGACTTTCTTTTGGATGCTAGGAATTAAAATTTGGGCCATGTGCACACGAAGTACATGCTCTACCACTAATCCACCTACTCAGTCTAAATTTTAAAAGTAGTTTTGATCTGCACTTGGTATGATACTCTGGACTCAGAGGACTAACTGTATAGACTCTTGGTGGACAAGATCTTAAATATTTTATGTGAAGCCTCTGGAATAACATTCTTTCTCATTTTGTATAATTTTACTTGGAAGGGGCAGCAAATTTTCCTCCTTTTCTTAATAAAAACTCAGGGATTTTAAGACACCCCTTCACAGTTCCTTAAGGGTCAAGAAAAGGCAGAGCACAGAATGTTCGTTTTATGCCGACAGGAAGAAGACTGCTGTACAACCACTCTTATGTCATTTTCTTCTTTTCAGCTTCTATTGTTTTTGTGGGCAGTTGTCAGTTTATGTAATGATTCTTTCTTTATTTTTGTTTCCCCACACAGCCTTCTTCCCTCTCACCTTTCCTCATTCTCAGGGCCTCCTGGTACTCCACAATTCATCCCATGTCCCTAAAGACTTCCACTCTGCCTTCATGAATGAATGATTACTGAAAGAATAGAATTGTTAAAATACAAACAATGTGTTCTATGCACCAATGAGCAAAATGTACAGTAATAAAGCAGAAGGCAGTAAATGAATTATGGTTTAAAAAAAAAACAAATTACCAGCCTGTCAAATACTATTAACACTCAAATCAGTAGAAAGAATAAGAATGGGTGTATAGAGGGAGCTTTTCTTCTTTTGTAAAGCAAATATCAGCCCCTCATAACAGCTGGTTTTGCATCGTGAGTGAGTAACTGATAAAGGCGAGGGAAGTAGGAAAGTCTCCAGCGAATCATTTTTCACGGTGTCAACATAATGTTACTTTTGTGTGGAGTTCAGATATGTTCTGATAGTCGAATGAAGGGCTCGTTGCTTTTCTATTGGCTTAATGATATTCCATAGGATAGGGCAGATGAGAAATGAGAAATCATGAAAATGAAAGCGGTAGTGGAGGTAGGTTTTCAGTTTCAAGGACTGATTTGCATTCCAAATAAAGAGAGGTTAGAGGGAAATAGCACATACATGGGGAATAGCTTATCTCTAGACTAAGAAATATCCATTTGGACAAGGAAGAGAGACTTTCTCCTTTCTGATCTTTCTGTCTTCCTTCCTCCTTTCCTTCTCCCCTACCCACCTATCTTCCTTATTTCCTTCCTTTCTTTTCATATATTTGATACTGAGATGTAAGATGCAAACCCAACACCTTTTCATTCATGGAAACATCTCGGAGGTAATATTAGGGAAGGACAAGAAATAATCTTACTTGGGAGGTGAGATACACTAACTGTTTGTTGTCACAGAGCACTCTAAAGACCAGAAAATTTTTTTGAACACTGGGTATTGAACCAAGGGCCTTTGCCCTGAGCAGTTTCTCAGCTCTTTTTTAAAAATCATTATTTATTTTGAGACAGATTCTTGCTGGGCTTGAACTTGAGGTCTTCCTGTCTCAGCCTCCCAGAGTGCTAGGTTTGGAAACATTTGACATTGCGTCTGGCTGACCATTGATATTATTCATCAACTCTTAGAGGATGATTTTCTCTTCTAATATTGGAGAGAAGAAAACCTCTCTACTGGAGGCAGTGTAAGTTTCAAACAGGGTCTCATCTTTTAGTCATTCACAGCCCCTTTGAATTCATCTATTTCTCTTGGTTTTGTCTTTCACAGAAAGATTAAATGACCAGGCACTAGGTAAGTATGAAATTAGAAGTAAGAAAAACTATGCTCTAAACAGACCTACCTGCTTGGCTCATAAGAGGTGCACATTTTATTGTAGCTGAATAGTAGAATTTGCTGTGAACCATCTGGATGACTTAATAATACCTCTTAATTATAGGTAATATTTTTTTCACTGACTTAATATAATCAACTGTAGTCTTTAGAAGTGTCTTGAAACATTAGATATAAAAAATACAAAAATAGAGATAAATGTATCAATGTTATCACTTAATTGAAAAGAGTATTTTTTTCTATCATGTTTATGTATTTATAAGATTTCTATGTCTTTTTCTCATTATGTATTGCTTAAAACAAGAAAAATAAATCAAGGTTGGAAAAGTAATTACTGTTACATCATTTCGGCTGGGACCAAATGGATTTCCATGGCAAACCCCGAAATGTCAAGCATTGTTACTTTGGCCTATGTTCGCATCTAACATATCCAAACACAAGAGATTAAGTCAGGGAGACGTGAGCGTGTGTGGAAGACTTTCCGGATCCTGTTGGTTCTTTGTGCAATTGAAGACTGTATGTGATTACAGTCTCAGTTGCATTTAAGTGTTTTGTTTTCCCCTGGGTTACAAACATCTAAGGGAGGAGGGTGGATAAGGGGATAAAGAGAATTGAAAAGAATTCTCAAAAGGCATTGTGAAGCCCATCAACTGAGGAGTGAGTTATAAATGAATCTCGAGGAGAGACATTTAATTTCCTTCCTCATAGGCTTCAGGCTGAACAGAAGAACTTACTGGGCATAACTGCACTTACCAGAAACAGCAGATTTTAACGACTCCTTATTGTAGGGGAAAATAATCCAAAGCATTTGGTAGTAATTATCCCTTCCATTTTTTCAGCGTATCGTAGTCCATTGTTCCCTACAATCTCAACACAATTCAGTTTCACAAATATTTGTTGAGTACCCACTACGTTCCAGGCTTGCTGCAGGGTGGGGATCACCAGGCTCACAGAGCCCACAGGCTCACATCTCAAGGGTTTCCCGTATGTGAGGTGGACATGCAGAATAAATGAGTCGAAGCCAACATGGCAAATTCTGTAGTAGTGGAAAGTGTAAATCATCAAGAGAATGTTGAGGAGCAGGAAATTAATTCTGCTGAGGTTTACATTTAAGTTTTCCCAGAATATGTATTTACGTAAGCATTCATTTGCTCATTTAAGCAGCAACTGTGTTTGACTTGTTTGCACTTTGACAGATGTTATGCTAGACCAAGGCTAGCTCGAATAATTCACACCAATAAACTCAAGCATCTTACTTAAGCTCTGACCTCCTCTCACAACGGACTGGGAAAATAGTAGCTACTTAACCAAGGAGAAGAGAAGGAGAGAGTATTTCCGACAGATAGAAAGGCCTATGCAGAGTGCCTTTATAGGACCCAGAGCCCTACTTACTGGGAGAGGGTGGAGCTCAGAGGCAGCTCACTGAGAAAGGAGGAACATGGTAGGTATATTTGCATTTGCTAAGGCTGCTGTAATAAAATGCCATGCCACATAAGCCCAGCACGGTGGTGCACACTATTAATCCTAGCAGTCTAGGAGGCTGAGGCAGGAGGATGGCAATGTTGAGCTAAGCCTGTGCAATTTAGTGACTTAGTGAGACTGGGGATGTAACTCAGTGCAAAGGTCCTGGGCTCAAGTCCCAGTGCCAAAATAAGTGAACAAATTAATAAGCACATGGTGCCTCAAAGTGGTGACTTTCGAATAACAGAAGGCCATCCTGATTCTGGAAACTGGAAGTCTGAGATCATGGTGTCGGCCTACTCGGATCCTTCTGAGATTCAGGGAAGAATCTATTCCATGCCTTTTGCCATCTTCTGGTGGTTTTTCTGTCAATCTTTGGTGTTGTGTTTAGTAGTAGCAGCATTCTGCCCCCTGTCTTCATTCTCCCCGTGCTTTCTTCTTTGCATGTGTGTGTCCACATACCCCCCTTTTAAAATAAAGATATCAGAGATATTTAAGGGCCTAGCCTACTCCGATACAAACTCTCTTAGTTTAACTAAGAATATCTGTAATAAATACATTTCCCAATAAGTTCGCTTTTTGAGAACCTGGGGATTAGAACTTCAATGTGTGAGTTTTTAGGGGGCACCCACTTCAGCAACTAGGACGGTTGAGATGAGAGATGGGACCCTGAGGGGCTTCCTAAAGGTCTAATAGTTCATATCAGAGACCAGACTTTTCATCTGAAGATTGCGAGTGGGGGATGCAACGGGTAAATTTGCATTCCAAAAGGTGGTTCTGCCTTTTGACTTCAGGAGTCACCAAGGGAAGTTTGGGGTGGACTGGTCTGTTAGAGGATATTATGATCATCAGAAATGATGGATTATGGAGTACCCAGATGAAGAAGAGGTGAACGGAAATGAAGGAACAGGTGAGGAAAATGTTTAAATATGAAAAAAGTGAAGAGGACGATGAGAAGAACACAGGATCAAGGATGAGAAGTAGGCGAGGGGCAGTATTACTTACCGACATGGGGCCACCGTTGACAGAGAATCTTGAATTTATTCTTGTTATGTGGAGTTTCAAGTAGCTTTCAAATATCTTGGGGAATATATTAAACATGTAGTTGAGCTTTCTGGAGCTTGGGAAAGAAGACTGAGTCAGAGGTAGGAAGTGTGCTTTGTGTTAATAATTCATGTACAGCTGTAAAAGGTTGTAGGATAGTGTAATGTGAAGAGTGCATAGGATGTGCTTCTGTAATTTTCATTTTACAGGCTGATAAGAGAGGGTTAAGTCTTCAGGAGAGTCAGAAGAGTCATGGATGGCGAAGTGTAAGAGAACAGCCAGACAAGTTACAGAAAAAAAAAGAATCAAAAGGTGAGGGGGGGGGGGGGATGAGAAAAACAAAAAATGCTGAGATGAGGGCAGGAGAGATGACAATGTCTATAGTATGGTGGGTACAGACCCAGAAGAGAGACAGAGGCAGCACTGTGGCGGGGGCGCAGGCGAATGAGGGGGCCCGAGTAGGTACAGTAGTCACAAATATTTTGAGATAGTTGATGTGAACCAAAGAAGTGAAATAGAGCTACGAATGAGAGGGATATAAAGGCAAAAGGAAGATTTCTAACAGAGATGAGCCCATTTGGGTCAATATAGAAAACCTCTACTTACACATAAAGGAGAAGGGAAAATCAATGCTAACATGTTCTGCAGAAGATGGGAGGGTTATGATCTGTTGTGATTTGGATCTGGAGTGTCCCCCAAAGCCTCATGTACCTATTGATACTGTGTACTGTTGGGAGGTGGGGCCCAGCTGCAAGGCTTTATAGCTTGACCGGGAGGGGGGTGTGCTGCTTCCTCCCTTCCTCCATGTCTTGGCTCTGTTCTGCCATGTTATGTGAATTTCTATCTCCAGCTCCAGCCCTGGCCCCACCATGTGATTATACCATTTCCAGCCTCCCATCCATGAAGGGAGTGCGACCTTTTAAAACCATGAGCTAAAATAAATTTTCCCTTCCTAAAGTTGTGGACATCAGGTATTGTGTTCCAGAAATGGAGAAGTAACTAAAACATAATCTAAGTAAGATGAAAGAGATTTTAAACTTGGGCAAGCAATAACTATTATTACATCAGTAAAGAGAGTAAAATGTTTCCTGATCTATACGTGACAATGGCTTCACTTGTTTTGAGTATAAACACAAAATCATAAGTGACTGCTAACTTACTAACTGTAATTTCTGTCCACGCTTCTGACAAATTTATTTGTGACAGCAGGGATTCTTAATAATATATGTTTAATTCCATCCTTTCTCAGTTTTTTTAAACATCGACTAGTTTGGCTTATCAGTATACTTCTTTATCTTATTTCAGAACCTCCTCTCCACATAATTTGATGTGGTTTTCAGGGCGTGGGGCATGAGGACATCTCTTGGTATGGCACACTTACCCATCCTTTAAACTTTTCTATCTTCCTAGGATTGATGATGTCCATGCAAAGAAGAAAGAAGATAGAACAAGATAGTTTTTGCTCCCCAAAACTGGCTGCACTATCAATTGTGGCTTTTAGTTTCTGGTCTGGATTATTATCTGATGACTGGGGGAAGGAGTGGATCAGCTTAGTTGTGTGTACTTAAAATACCTTCCAAATGTCTTGGAAAAGATACTGAGCATGTTATTTGGACTTTCCTGAACCCAGACTCAATCAACTCCTCTAGTTCACGTTAGTTTCTAAAAAGACTGGGGATTGATTACTTCTCCCAGCTGACCCTCAGCTGGTGGCAACTCACAACCTACTTTGGGGTGCTGTAAACATCTTGTTCCCATAAGTCAAAAGTGCACAGTAAGCCTGAAACCCACACACACTCACTCCTACTCCTTCGTGGTCTATAAGCTTTGTTAGATGGACCATGTATGAGTCTTCAGAACCATGGGAATCTTCAAGGAACCTTCCATGGTCTTTATTTCTAGTCATACTCATCCTTCTTACTGTTCATCTCTTCAGTACAACAATGCGAGACAGGTCAGCAGAATTTGCAGCTCGATAGACCATTAACTGGGTGACAACAGTAAGGCTCATTTTGTTAAATAGAGAATGAATTTAGAGACATTTCTGCTTTCTTCTTCTCTTTCACAAACGCCACTTTCCTCAAAGATGGGAACTTCAGCTCCTGCTCAGCTTGCATTTTTTTTTTTTTTTTTTTTTATGGCCAGGGCAGAGGGTCTGTTGAGTAAACAGCATTCAGTCCATCTCTGGAAGATGTCACTGGAACCCATGGCTTTTACAGTGAGGTACATTCTGAGCGCTCTCCCCCACCCTTTTTCTGAGATAGGATCTTACTAAGCTGCCAAGTTTCCCAAGCTGGACTTGAACTTGCAATTCCCCTGCTTCAGCCTCCCGGAGTGCTGAGATTACAGGCCTGCACCATCAAGCCCAACTGTAAACTTTTTTTTTTTTTTTTGCAAGCATGTAACATGCATGGCCTCTTTCCAGTGCATAGTCTATCTTTCCAGTACAGTCTTTGTTCCGGTCTGGAATCTCCTGGGTCTCACTTTTACTTCTGTGCTCTTATCAGTAAGCTGGACTTTTGATCTCTGATCAGAATTGTCTATCAGGCTCTGCTTAGAATATTCCAATGAATATTTAGCATGTATCTCCAAAACTTTCCAAATTTCTTCTAGAACAGTTCCAAAGCTTTCTGAACCACATGGTCAGTTACAGTCACAGCAACAACCTCACTTTTCCAGTGGCAATTTTCTTTCCAGTGGCAATTTACTTTTCAGACACTAGAACAAGAATGCTCAAACCTGAAATTTAAAGGAGTGGAGGTTTATTTTGGCTATGGTATGGGGTTGGCTCACTAGAAGGCAGAAGTGGTACAACGCAGGGGAATCTGGAAGAAAGGTGTCCACTTCAGGGCATCCAGAAAACAGACAGAGGAGGGAAGAACCAGGCATAAGCCTCCACCATTCCATGTCACTCCCGCTGTGACCCACCTCCTACCAGGCCTCGCTTCCTACCAGGCCCCACCTCCTGACAGCACGTCTAACTATGAGCTCAATCATTAGGCTAATCCCCTGCTGTATGTAGTACCCTCATAGCACAATGGCTTCCCAAAGAGCTCCATCTCTGATGCAGAAGACTTGTGGGGGGGGGGGGGGCGTGGAATGCATTTGAGAACTAAACCACAGCAAGTGACAAGGAGATAAGAATGGTCACCCCAAGGAGAGTGAGATGTGGAAGTGACAAATGGCATGTGCCCGAAAGAAGCAATTGTATCAAAGGAGTGAACGAGTATGTCGGGATCATCCGGAAGGGCCCATCCAGCATCTGAAGCGGGTGCCTGTCACAGGGAGAGGATACAAGGCGCAGGGTGCACGGAGAGCTGTGTTCTCAGCAGATATATAGGCTTAGGCAGTTGTTTAAGTCAAGGAATTGGTCATAACAGCCTGAAAAATTTATGGAGGAAATCTGCTGATGGTACAGCAGAAGGCATTATGGATGGCAGAAGATTGGGAGGCAGCGGAGCAGAGGCCAGGGGTTAGAAGGGATGGATGGGGTGGGTCTTTCCATTTTTATATTCATGGCAATTTATCGGGATAAGAATCAACTGGTTAGTTGTCGAGTCTCGATAATCCCTCTCAAGAAGACAAACAGCCAGAGAATTGGTGTCTAGAGTTTTTATGACATGAAACCCAAAATCCACATCTCTGCCTCTGGGAGTGGTGTTGTTACAAAGCTAAGTGTCCAGTTTATGTACTCGCATGGCACAAGGAAGTAGTGCTTGAGCCCACTATGCCCAGATAAGTCCCCTCTTGACTAACGTTGGTAATGCACCCAGGGAGTACCCTATTCATTCACACCTGCATACACCTATTATTTTATTTATTCACTCAACAAGCAGTTTTGAATACTTACTTTATACCAGACTCTGAGTACATACTAATGAATGAAAACTGTTAATTCTGCTTCCATTGTTTTTGAAGTTTACTTGAGAAAGAATGAATAATAAACAAAATAAACAAACAAAATCTAGTTGCATTTTGAAAAAAATGTCTGTAAAAAAGGTCAGATACCACGACAGAAATAAGAGAGACATAATTACTGGGGCACTTTGGGTCTAGAAAACCTGAGATGTGAGAATCAAATGGAGCAACATGGGCCAAGCACCCTCGGCGGAAGTGAGGAAGCCGTGAGAAGCCATTGAGGCTACATGACTTGGCTTGACACTTGGACCTCTGTGTCTATGTGATGTAAAAAAGACCATAGGAGAGGAAACGGTGGAGCTTTGAAGTGGTTAGGGTGATTAAAACGCATGCGTACAAGTAGTTAGGGAGATCAGAACGCATGTGTACCAGTCCCCATGAAACTCACTGCTATTTAAACCAATCTACAAGTCATTGCATTGCTTGTGGACTCATTTTCAACAGTCATGTTTTCTCCAGAATCCTAAAACTGTACCACTTTCCCTTTATTGGTCTCTTTCTCAGTGATTGTACAGCCTAACCCAAGACCAGGAAGTCAGCTAAAAATGAAACAGAAATCTCTTCTCCCACTGAATGCTTGTCTTAAATCTCCAGTTACACAAGGGAAGGTAAATTACAGATAGCTGCTGTCATTACTCAATTTAGCATGTCACATTCTAACAAAAAGATCAAATTTTATGGACAGTTACCTCTCTAATTACTAACTCCACCTTTCTTTAGTCTTAGGAGTGGGCTTCACTCTATGCTAAGCAGTCCCCTGCTGTCTGTAGGCGACACTATTCCACAAGTCTCTCAGCTCCAGGTACTGGCATACAAAGCAGTGTCTTAATGGAATAAATCTTTCTGGGTCTGGTAGTTACCTGTCCGCCTTTTCTTGGCAGCACTACAAAATGGTTAGGTTCATGACTAGAGTCAAATTACCTGAATACAAACGTCCAGCTCAACACCTCAGTTTGTGACCTTGAAAAGCTATCACCCTCTCCATGCCTCATTTTCCTCATCTGTAAAGTGAAGGGAATAAAAGCAGCTACCACACAGGCTATCGTTAGGTCCAAATGAGATGATTCAGGCAAAGCATTTATCACCGCCTCGTCCTTAGCAGTGTGCAAGAAATGTCCTATTATCACCACCACCACTATCCCATCACCACTGCTCCGACTACCGGGCTATGGTCAACTTTCTTTCCTTTCCATGTATTTCACAGCACTTCACACTAAGGCAACAAAGTACAATGTCCACTCTGGCGGTTCCTGTTGGTTCTCTCTGTTCTTTTCAGAAACCTAGTGTGTCTGTTACACTCTCAAGAGTATTAAATATCTGCAGCTTTTACACATGAAAGCCTTTATTGATTCCAGTTGATTATAAAAAAAAGTTAGAGCTGGCACCAAATTTTCTTTTATCCTCATGACCACAATTTCACACGAAAGCCTCTGAGTTTGTCTCTATCTGTGTCTGTTTTGCTCTCACAAATGCACATTACCACACAGACAGACACACACATGCATGCACCACACATGCACACGTGTAGCTCACAGCTGTATGACTCCCTTATGCTCTCTTTACCAAGTCTAGCTCCAGTCATCAAACTCTCAGACCCCTGATCCTCCCTACATCTCAGGGAAAATTGTTCTGCTTGAGACTCAGCTTTGAACTGAAGACAGTTATCTGCACGACAGTGGAGGGCTTCATTTCACATCCACATCTATAAAATCAGTAATAAAGAATTAAGTCTTTGTGGGTTGCTACTTACAAAGTATAGAACGAAACTGAGCTCCTGTGAAAGCCTGGCATGGCCACAAGGAAACACCAGTGCCCTGTATCAATAACAGGCAAATTCTGCCATGAGACTGCATGAGGTCCCTAAATCCTCATAGACAGAAATGCCCTGGCAAAGCATTGCCCTGTATCCTGCGCCTTCTACTCTCCCCAGTCTCAGGACTGCTGAACCATGTTCAGAGGTTCATGGCAGCTGCGTTCTGGAGATCAAGTTTCTTGAAGATCAAAACTCTGCACACTCTTCCTGGAGTTCAGTCCCTATGAAAGCCTTCCTGTTCTCAAATACATAAATGTGTAAACTATTCAGTGAACTTGAAAGCTTGTGTAAAGAAAGTTAATTGTTACTACTAAAAAAAATTCATCCTTAAATTTCCAAGGTGAGTTGTATGAAGTTGTATCTAGGTTATATTTTTTCCAGTAAAAATTAAGTAGCAGATATTCTAGCTTTAGCCATAACTGAGACTGAATTTTACTTGATGACTGTCAGATCAGCCCAGTATCCAGATATTCTCATGGCTTATAAATGCCTATTCAATATGCACAAAGGCATAGAGGATCCACAAAATATACACTGAAAATAATAAAGCCGGAAAGCTCTGTTTTTGTAGCCCATATATAAAAATATGAAAAACCAATATTAGTCAATCCTACAAATGATTTTTCTATAGAAGAACAAAGGGAAAGCATTTTGTACCACAAGGTACTCCAATTCCCAAATCACCCATCAAAACAAGCCACACGCAGTCAAACAGAAGCATAAACACTCAGGCCAAGCGCTGTGCTAGAGGAGAAAAATAGACAGAGGTCATATGTATTCATGACGCTTCGTCTTTTCACTCCTGGGGTCAGAGTAATTTTTTCACTTGCTAACTCAATGTCAGAGTCTGAGAGATGAAACTCAGGCCCACCAGCCAGGGGACTGAGCATGTGATGTTTGGCAAAGCAATCATTACAAAAGAACCTCACTTCCGAGGTAAAGACGGCGGATGCCCTGAGGAGACTTTGACCTGTATATTTGTTCTTTGATGGTAAAAGGAATCATGATTCTATAGACTCATCAGAAGTAAAAAATTTACTATGAGCTTTATTTTTAATCCCAGTACAGGACAAATTTTGTTGTGATAAATCCCAGTGGCTTCTGAAAATTAATCTTGACTTTTCCCTCAGCTTAGATACGTGGCAGCCTACTGCAGGGCGACTCAGGATAGAATTCAGCATCAGAGTTCTGGGTCTGTCTTTCACGTACTAACTCAGATGAGTTACTAAGGCTGTCCAAGCCTCAGTGAGAAAAATAACAGTAACTTCTTGGTGCGGTGACTTTGGGGATTAGTTGAAAGAATATGTGTGTACATGTGTGTACATAATAAGGCACACATGTAAGAGTACACATGCACATTTAAATGCATGGCACCTAGGAAGACACCGAAAAATTAGAATCTACCAAATGATAAACTAATTTTAAAATTTAATTTAGGCTATTCTGTGGTATTTGTTTTAATGAGGTTCTTCCTTTAGTAATTATGGGCTAATTTGCTACTGCTCACAAGGTGAACAAAATATTTATGAGATGAAAAGATTAGAGTTATAATTAATACCTAGAAAATAAAGTTTTTCTCTATGATAGTACCTAACTCGCAGAATATCACACTCACAAAATTTATCTTATTGGTTTAATTTTGAGTAGAAGTTTATGAATGTAATTCTTATTAAGTATATTAGGTTACAGCTGTTCACATGCTTTCCTTAGGTGGCTTTCTAATTTTGCATGGCAGAACTGTGATACAGTGGGAGGAATGGAGGTTTTTATGTCATGGGGCCAAGAGCTCTGGCCCTCATGGTTGTATATCTTAGGTGTGTGAGTGTCACTAATTTACTTTGTAATATGCTATAGGTAGCTGTTGGCAGGCACTTAACATGCTTCATTCAATAAATAAACATGCTAAATGCTTCACACGTGTTATCATCCTTAATCCTCAGCATGGCCAATGGACGGATATTGGAGCACGGAGAGGTTCATATAACTTTCCTAAGGTCATCACCTTTTAAGGCACATGTGGATGTTTTAGACCTGGTGAATCCAGAGCTCATGCTGCTTACTGTAAGACAGGGTCTTAAGGAGCCCTGTGACATGTGACTACAACTTCAATCTTTCCCACTGTTTCTGCCACTGAGAGCCAGTTATGTCCAGGCACTTACCCTTGGCGCCTTAGATGTCATAGCATCATTTTGACTCTTACATAAATTTGATAAAAAGTAAAGGCATATTTTTTAATTCACTAAGTGCAAAAAAAAAGAAAGTATATTTCTGCCGTCATAGCTGCCTAACTCTCACAAAGCACCAAGTCTTGACAAGACTTGGCTTCATGTTTGTAATGTCATGAGAAGTTGCCTCTACCTCTGCCTTTGCCATGTGCTTCCACTGTTACCAGCTGCCCCTGAGTGGACTGTGACCTTCTCAAACTCTGAGCTAAAATAAATCCTAAATTTGTGGATGTGGAGTATTGAGTCACAGCAATCAAAAAGTAACACTTTCTATGTTAGGAAAGAGTTATGAAAGTAGGACACTTTCCATGTTAAGAATGGTTAGATTGTCACTAAATTGCTGTAGAAGCAAATTACCCAATGAAGAATGCTTCTTTTTAACTTTAAGTATGTAAAAATGGCTTCATTCTTCAGGGGATTATTAATTACTGGTTTACTAATTACCTTGGGACTGTTTTTTTTTTTCTTTTTAAGTCTAGCCACTTATTTGAGTGAATCCTTATTTAAGTGAGTAATTAGTTGAATCAAAATAATTGACTAAATTAAGAAATTCCTTAATAGACATTATTTAGGTGTCAGCTTGACTTTGCTACTGGTAATGCATAACACATTCATTGTGTGATTGATAATAAATCTGTACTTCCCAAAGAAATCTTTTCTTAGAACATCAGGGAAGCCTCCTCTGAAGCCTTTGGAAAATAGAGTATTCCCTTCATAGGAGATATCAGCCATTTTTTGCATGTTGTCTTTAAACTTCAGATTATCTGTAAATCTCAAGACAAGATATAGAAGAAGGAATACAGATGTTAATATGAAAAGTACTCAGATGGGAAAGGAATGGAGAAACAGTGTCCAGACCTGAGGGGTTCGCTGTATTTTTAACGTCTTCACACCAGTCTGTACTAAAGGACCCCCTTCCTGAAGGACAAGTCAAAGGCATCTCTTTTGCCGTCTTTTCTCTGACTTTCATTCCCTTAACTAAGTAGTTAGTAATTCTCTATGCTACGTTTTGCTAACGCATGAAAATCCTAAAATATTATTCTAGCTATAAGATTCACTGACAGATTATGACCTACGTATATGACAGTTTTTTTGTAATCTGAGGAAATAGCTAGCCTAGTTGCTGAACAGTGAATCAATGTAGCACGGATGAGTTAATATTAAGAGATTCAGATCCAAGTCCTTTTTCTGTCTTGAGGTCACCGTTGCTTTTCCAATGATGAGACAGATCACCCCTCCTTCCTGATATTTCTTCAGCTGCGTTTTCCCAGGATGGCCCCTAATCATTATTTTGATAGCCATTCTAGATAGAGTAAGCCCAGCTAAGGATGTGAATGCTGGTCGCACTAATGGACGGAAATAGTTACTGTACACCCAAGGACAATGTGTAAGCTTGCTTGAGACTCGTCACTGTTAGCTGTCATGTTATTGGGCTCTGCTTGGGAGGAGCAACTGCAGGTTCCTTGCCAGGGACCAGGGACGTGACTCCTGGTGGTAGCATGCCTGACGTAGGGACACATGTTCTAACTGGAGATGACTTTAACTGCCTGAACCAGAAAGAGGTTGTGTATAATACCAGGTTTTATATTAAACAAAAATAAATTTCCTCTAACGCGAGTTTTCAGACAGGTTGTCCTAATATATTAACTTCTGTCTGTGTTTTGAATAGTCAATTTCACGGTGAAATGAGTTCTTAATAATATATTTACCACCTGGGAGAAATCTCCCAGCCATCTGGAAAGGAGAGGGGATTTAGTGCCTCCAAACAGAGATTGGATTTTTTTTACAGTTATTTATTTATTTATTTTTACAACAGGTAAAATGTGGGAAGATTGACTTTGTTCCTGCATTGCTGTGCAGGGGGTGGGTGTAGACGGTGATGGCCTTGGGCATGCCCAGTCTGCTCTGAGGGAATTCCAACAGTCCAGCCGGTTAGCACGTCAATGACCCTGAAGGAGTGTTCCATTTTATTCTAACAACTGGTGGAAGTGTAAAGATAACACAGCCAAGAGTCCAGCTATGTTTGCGTTTTGTGTTTTTATGTGGTTAGCAGGAGAAAATCAGAGATATGGCTTTGGTTGAAAAATAAACACATTTAAATCCTGTCGCAAATTGGTTGTGTTACAAATTACTAAATTCCTCTGAGTGTTATTCCCTGCATTTAAAAAAAGGAAATTAGGTATTATCAAAATACAGTGAATATTCAAATTTAAAAAATTGTTACAGTGCAAGAGACATTGCCTTGAATACTACCCTGTCACTTTGAGCACACCCATCATTTTTGCCACTTTTGGAAGCAGTGCTGAAATTCTGCTTTCTTGAATATCTTTATTTGTGTTTTTGTGGATGCCTCGTTGTACTGAATTGATTCAAAAATTTTGTCTTTCATAATGGTTTTGTCTTTGGGAAAGACGTAGAGTTGTACGTATCCCTATCCTATGAATAAGACAGACAAGGGCACACCATAATGTTTTATTTGACAAAAGTTGTAGGAAGCATTCAATGAAGGTAGTGTGATCAAAAACATAGTGAGAATGCTTATTTTCTTTTAAAAATACAGTAAAATACACATGAATATTAATTCCCTTCAAAATACTTCTTGTTTCAAACACACCTGTCCCATCACTTTTGGCAATGTGTCTTTTATTGTAGTTCTTAAAAAATTTAAACACTCACTGTATTTTTTTTCTTTTAGGCATGCCGACTTTATAATGTCGTTGAAGTTGGAAATAGTGTAGATAAAGTGTTTAGTTTATGGCAGTATTAATTTATTTATTAATGAGATTGACATGACAGTAATCAGTGAAAACTATGGTACAGGTAAAGAGCTGAACATACACATTTGTGGGTGTGCAATGCAATAGGTATGCTCAAATTAGCAGACAATGTTGAAACTCGATAGATACACAGAGTGTTTTATGAAACTTTGTCAAAAAATACTTCCAAGGATATAAAAACATTCTATTCTCCATTCATTCAACAGCAAGTGTGACTGCAGGGCCTCTAGCCTGAGCCACACCTTCACTGAGAGAGTGAAGGCGTCTATTGGACCATGTTTGGGAATCCAGGTCAAGAATTTAGTTCTGAGGATATTGTGTTTAGTGCGTTTGCTAAATGCAGGTAGAGTTAAATAGAAGGCAGATGCTTAGATGTTCTTGCAACTCAGGCTTGTATTGGATGTACACATTTGGGAAGGTTGGCTGTAGACGTGGCTTCAAGTTGTGAAACCAAATGAGGTCTCCAATGGGAAAAGGAATAAGGAAATCCAATTGCGTTTGAAACAGAAGGAGCTCAACAGTGCTATTGAAAATATTATCAGATGTGTAGTAAGAAGAAAAGCTTGATTGGGGATAATTTAAGGAAGGATCTAAAAGGTGATTAGGAGACATCGAAAGAGACAGCTTTTTAAAGAGTTGGTGTTTCCCCTCCCTCTCCACAGAGGAAAACAAGGAAACAGCAGAAGTCACGTCCAAAAATTTGTGTGTTTTAATGGGACAGAAAAAATATGTTTTTATGTTAATGTGAATGATCCAGAAGAGAAGGGGAAAGACTGACTGACGGGACAGAATGCAAGCCATGTGTAATGCTGTGTGACACCAAGAGTAAGTGAAGAGTCCGGTGCTCTTCTGGGGAGGGGTGGGTGCTGATTCTGGTCGGGAGGAGTTGGGTAGAGTATTCCAGGAAGAATGATTCCCACAGCTCCAGTTTTCTCAGTGAAGGGGTAAGTGGGGTCATCAGGCAAACCCGAGGACAATGGAGGACAAGGTAGAGGCAGGAGAGATAAGGACTGAAGTGATCGTCTTGGGGAGTGGAATGGCCAAAGAACAAATGGCAAAGTGAGATAGTCTGGCAGCATGAGGCCCACAGGAGAATTTGATGATGACTTTAAACTGGGATCACTCAATTTATGGTCGGTTAAATAGATTTAGTACATATTTTTTGCGATATTTTATAGGTCATGCACTGTTCCTGGCTCTGGAGGTAATAAAAACATATTCAGTATCCTCAAAGAACTCACAGTCCTGGAGTAAGAGACTGCAGGATGAAGCCAATAACTCTAATAAATTATAATAATTCTGTAATTGAGTTATACTGATTGTTTTGGGAAGTATTGCCAAATGCTATTGCCAAGTATAGTGACACAGCAAGCTGGTGGCGGGCGTATTTCACATCAGAATCAGAATATAATTCTCTATAATGACCTTCCATTTATTCAGTAAATATTTAGTAAGTGACCAGTACTCTGTGTTACAGTGACAGGCAAGATCACTTTTGCTCTCAAAGAGCTCACAAGCCAGTGTGACGATTTCCACATTTGCAGTACACTTAGGCATTTTTAAGGCACCTATGTTACATCCTATACCAATAAACATGATTTTTAAAAACATTACCCAGTATTTTCAATGTCCAGTCAGGGAAGAGAATCGCTGAGCTAGGGGAAACACAGAAAACAGGGAAAGGGAACTGACACAGGGGACACGCCACCAGTGGAAGCACAAGGTACTAATGCGTTCAGCAGAGGTTTCTTCACTTCCACTCCAGGGGCCTCAGAAGAAAAGCCACCTGAGCTGAGTATGACGGACTGCGAGTCATCCCGGGAAGGGATGGTAGGAAGAGTATTAGAGCTGAAGGAGGAAGAGGTGTGGCCAAGACCTGCGGGATGATGGGACTCAGAAATCTGTGAGTGCCTAGTTTTCTGGAGCCAGAACTGGGCAGCAAATAGGAGAAACTGGCAAGAGGTCCTGAACAAACCTTAGGCGGAACAACATCAGCAAATTCCGTATTTGATCCCACACTGTCTGTCATTGAACATCCATTCAAAGAGACGCCTTGATCATGCAAGACTGGGTCAATGGAGCTTGCCAAGCATACATAAGCGGCACCTGGGGGTGTTCTCAGCATGGCCTCAGAGGGGATCCAGCAGGAGCGAGGGTGCTGGGGGGTGGGCCAGCCACTGAGTGGTTTTCAACAGGAGAGGATGATAGGGGCTGAGTTCCTGTCCTTTTGTTTGGACCAAGGGAGTCCATGAGAATTCACTGTTGTTTGGAGTCCATGAGAATTCACTGTTGTTTTATTGGTGGGATATAAGGGTCTGAGTGACCTGGTATTAACATATTTGGAGCTTAGATGGTTTGTGTTGCCTATCACAGCTCTGTGGAATGTATCAGTTCTTCAAGTCCTCAAAGGGGTTTGCAAGCTGTGGTTTGTGTTTTACTTCTAAACGCTTGCCAGGTTGAGTAGATGGAGGGACCAGAAGAGTACCAAGAGGCAGGAGTGGCCTGTTGAATACAGTATCTGCAAATTGGGTGACTCCTAGAGGGGTGTCACCAGTGACCTAAAGACGAGCAATCTCTACCCAGTATTCTAGGCAAGTGCGGGGAAAATCCAGGTGAAACCTACCTTCCTTTAAAAGAGTGCAGTGTGATGGCTGAGAATATCACATGTGAGGTAGAAAAATTTGCATATTTAAAGCCCATACTGTTAAAGTAACTATAAACATTTATAATGTAAATATTCCAAATATCTAGGGTGACTTGACACATAATAAAATGAAAACCTAGACTCACTGTCCACTTTTCTCACATCTTAACATTTTTTCTAAATTTACTTCAGCCCTTATTTTAAATGTATTGATTGTTACATACTCATATGGCCAAAATAAACCCATTTATTCTTCTCTAAATCCCTTTTCTTTGCTTTTTTCTCTCCTTCCCATAGATACCTCTAATTATAGAAATTTATTGAATTTCTCTTTTCTAATGTATTTATGTCTGTCCAAATAAAACATGCTTGCCAACCTAATTTGAACTATTCAAAATATAATTGATCATATCCTTTAGTTACTTGTGCTTTGTATGCAACTTCATGTTGAGAATTTATATGTGTACATTCATATATATATATATATATATATATATATATATATATATATATAAATTCTTTCATTTTGCTTGCAGAGTAGTATTCCATACTCTGACTCTAACACTGCTTGTCTTCACCATGGCAAGCCATGTGGGCTGTTTTCACCAATCAGGGGTGACACTACAAAGAGCATTGTTGTATGTGGCTCCCCGCATACATTTTGGAGAGAATTACTGAGCTAAGAGCACCTTCAAAATTCCTAAGTATGTCAAATTACTAATAAAAAAACTTTTACCGGTTTACAGTCTCAGTAGGGTGCATGAGAGGAAGCAATTGGCTGAGCAGGTAATGGCACCTTATTTTTGTGTTCATCTGTATTTTCTGATTACCAGCGTGGCTGAGCACTTCTGTCTGCTTTCTGGCTGCTCTGTTTTCCTCCTAGTGAGCTGCCAGTTTCTTCCCCAGGGTTTTCCTTTTCATAGTTTCCTTCTTTGTTGATAAGTAGATTTCTTTTTTTTCATTTTTGCACTTCGGATACCAGTTCTTTGCTGGCTATATGCATCGCAATCGCCAATTTCTTCTACCAGTGAGCAACTCATATTTTTGGTTTATGGTTTTTTAGCAAAGGGCTAAGTTTCTTTCAATGAACTGAAGTTGTATTTTTGCTTATGCGTGTTCATGTACGCGTGTGCACAGAACAACTTCCTGCATGAAGGACGTGAAATACTTTTTTTGTATTCTACAAATGACAAAATGTCAATGACACATTTGGTTCTTTTAATCTATTGGTAATTGATTTTTGTTTGTGGTGGGGACCAGAGGTCCTGGTACCACTAATCGATTCCTCAAAACTCCATACGGTTGCTCCTTTCCTAATCGAGTTTCCGGGAGATCTGACTCTGTTTGGGGACTTTCATCCTGCTCTGCTGGTCTGCTTTCTGGCTCTTGGATCTATACCTCAGCATCATAATTGATGTAGCCCTGAGACGCACCCTCCTCCGTCCGGCGGAATGTGCATTCCATCTTGCTCTTAAGATTCATCTCAGTTATTTGTGACTCTTTGTTCCTGCTCCTCAAATTAATGACTAGCACCATATAAAATTCTCTTGGGATTTTCACTGGGGTTGTATTAAACAAAATTTATAGAATAATTTGTACCAATTGATGTATTTATGAGGTCGAGTTTTTCCGCCCGTGAACATGTTATCTGCTTCCATTTATTTAGGTCTCATTTTTGGGTTTTCAATAAAGTTTATAATTTTTGCTATAAATCTCTTACATGTTTTGCGCAGTTGTTCCCACAAACTGTATATTTGTTCTCATTGTAAATAGTAGTGTCTCCTTTAATTAATATTTTGTGTACAGCTAGTGTTTAAAAATGTAATTGGTGTTTCTACATTGATCTTATATTCAGCAACTTTGCCAAAGTCCCATATTAGCTTTAATTAATCTTTTGACTCACATGGCTTTTCTACACAGACAATCATATCATTAGGCAGTTCATTGTTTTTTCCCCCCTGTCCTCATTGTCTTTATTACTTCATCTTGTATCTCTGTGCTTATCTTGACTTCCAGTTTACTCTTGTCCCAAAGTTGTGAGACTGGGTATCCTTGCTGTGCTGCTGACTTTATGGGGATGGCAGCTGCTATACTAACAATTAAGTATGATCTGTTACTTTCTTTAGAAAATACCCTTTTAGAAGTTTAAAAAGTCCCCTATATGCATGATTTTCTTTGAGATTCCATCATATGCACATCACATTGTATTAAAAGATTTTCTTATATTTTTTGGAATGAAACTTTTTGCTTTTTTGCCCCCTCAAAATTGACCAACTCATCCAGTGAACAAATTTATGGGTTTCATCTAGAACTTGGCCCAAGGAAAATACTGAGGTTCTGGAGTGAGGCTGGACAAAGGCTCTGAACTAAATTGAAGAGTAGCTTCCCCAGTCTCAGCCACTGCCTTCCACTGGCTATGGACTCCATCTGCCTCACCAAGGAGTTTGCAGGTGCTAAGTCTCGATCTGGCTTTCCATAGAGCCCCAGGTGCATCATGTGCACAATACAGTGTGAGGAGCCGGGTTCAACACCATCCCTCACACAGCACAGCAGGTCCATTCATGAAATCTGATAAATTCAATCCATTTTATAAAATTAAGCCAACGTTGTATTCCTAGAATAAAACGATATGGTCATTCAAAAAAAAAAAAGACAGTCCTGAATTTTTTTAGAAGCACACACTTTTGTCTTTAAAAATATTCACACAGTTTTTCAATCTTGCTGGTGAGAACGACCTACGCTTTCCCCTCCTGGTTTTGGAAGCACATGCGTGTCGGCTCGGGAGTGCTGTGCTCCTGGTATTTGTCTCCTGGAAAACAATTCACTTAACTTTTCAGTTATCTGTAGCTTGTATGATTTTTGGAACTTATCTGTAAAGTCTCCTGTGCCTAATAGTGGTTATTAGGTTTTTAAACCTCTGATAACATTTTGACTATCATCTGTAAAATTTGCTTTTTCATGCTTTTAATCAGCTTTTATACATTTTATTTGTTTTCAAATTTACCAGCAAATGCCATTTATGTCATTTAAGACTGTTGAATTTTTATACGCTGATTGTCATCCTACTATTGTTTCTTTATGCTTCCTTTTATTTTTTAACCAATCTTAATAGAAACTTCACAGTTTTTTATTTTTTCCAGATAATTATTTTTTAGCTTTATTAATCCTCATAAATTTTTGTTTTTCTATATTAGTTGTTTCTTCCTTCATTTTTTATTATTTTATTTTATACAATCTTTTGGCTTCTTATAGTGTTTGCTAAGAACAGTGGAAGATTAATTCTCTGATAATTAATCTTCAAAAAAACTCTAATAATGTGTTGCCATAGCTTTATTGTACATATCTGGACATTCAATATTCCCTTTGTATGTATTTCTAAACATTTTTGAGTTTCTATTTATAGTTCATATAAATGAAATTTGAATATGAATGAAATTTGAGATACAGATGCTTTTCAACTTATGATGTGGTTACATCTTGATAAACCTCCCAAAAATTAAAAATTCTGTAAATGCCGGTAGACAGTCAGCTGGTTCCCCTGCCGACTGGGAAACCAACTGGTAGGCTCATCGCTGCTGCCCAGTGTCACAGAGAGAACTGGAAGCACATCCTTTTCCTGGGAAAAAGTCAAAGTGCCAAAGTTGAACAATACTTTCTACTAAACTCTTCATAAATTTTCCACCAGCATAAAGTGAAAAAAAAAATGTAAGTTGAATCATCACAAGTCAGGAGGCATCACCTGTATCAAACATTAACACACATGGGTGCACACCCACACTTACACACCTGCTGACTCGATTTACAGCCTGTTAGTAACCTGCAGTCAATAGTCCATGGGTGCTCACGGACTTCAAATGAGTGCACAATCTCTAACTTGTTGAGTACAGGACTCCAAGGGAAAGCAAGAGCTGGCTGGGGAAGTAAAAGCCTCACACTGCCTCCCAGGTAGGGAGCTGGGCCCTTGTCACTGATTTGGGGCTGAGTGACAAAAACCTAGTTATCTCCAAGAAAGACAAGACTGGGATAGAAAATGGAATAAGGAAGGACAAGGCATGATGCCTGAGTTGGAGCAACCAAGGAACTCAAAAGCTAAGTCTGCCCTGAGAAAGTGCTTGGGTCTCAGGACAGACACTGTAGCACAGAAGCAATCAGTTGGGTACTTTATCATGACATGACAGTTAAGGTTTCTGGTTCTGTAGTTGTGAATTTAATTTCAAATGCTCACCTCTCTTGGGGCTGGGGTGACCATGGTATATTAGCTTTCTCACCACTGAGACATAACATCCAACAGCCATAGGTTAAAGGAGTTGAGGTTTAATTTGCTCATGGTTTCAGCCTGTGACCAGCTGGCTCCGTGGCAGAGACTTCATGGTGGGAGGGTGTGGAAGAACAAAGCTGCTTAGCTCATGATGCACGGGAAGCAGATCAGAGAAAAGGTGCCCGAGTGGAGAGGACCATGGACCAAGCACAGACTTTAACACTGTGCCTCCATGAACCACCCAGACACTTCTAGAAGTACGCTCCACCAATCCCTGGGTCAGATCCCCAAACCAATCAAGCTGAAGTGCTCCCCTTACCACCACACACGGTTTTCTTTTCTATATAACAGAAATAATAAACATGTTTACCACATTGAGTGATTGTCGAAATTAGATAATAAAATATTTACTCCATTCTCTGAAATGTGGAGATTATTTGGTGGCTGACTAAATGAATTAGCTAGAACTGTATATTTCAATATTTTAATTGTATTAACTTATAATAAGAATGCCATGTGTTTTAATAGTAATATAAGGCCAAGTGGGAAACACAATGAGGTCCTATTCTGCTGAGCAAGGGAAGAACCTGCTTGCAGGACCAACTGTGGACTCACCCATGCTCATGTCAGGTCCTACACTGTTCCCTCATGAACATGTGACCACTTTTGTTTCCTGTGTACTTAAAAACCGGTGGTACCCCTCCCTCTCCTCACTTACTCTGGCATTAACAGCAGGTCAGGAATCAGTGTAGAGTTGATGAACTGTTTCTTGGCTCTACAATTGATTCCCTGGTCATGCTGTAGAACTCAGCACCAAGAAAGTGCCTAAGACTAATAGAGAAAGCTGTAGGCATGTGGGGAGTGGTACCCGTGATCTATGGTGCTGAGGAAGGAGGTGCACAGGAGGCAGCTCCATCACTTTCATCTCATTGTTCAAACGCCAGAGGCAAAAGCATGCAGATCTTCATTCCAACTGTATTTCAAGCCAGCTGATGAGATTTAAAATTATTGTGAATAATGCATTTTATGTGTATTGCCTTTTTACTCACAAGAGATATTTTTCTATTCTCACCACCATTATTTTTTAGGTAAGGGTTTTGCTGTTGTATGTATTTCTGGCAGCCTCCTACCTAAGGCAGTAAGCACCGTGGACTGCTTGTGTTGGCTTGCATAGAGAGGCGGCTCTGTGTCAGGGACAAATGTGCTTATATCATTATTCCTTAAACTAAAAGGAGTGGTTTAGGTCTCCTTTTTCAGATTGTTTCTATCTCTGGATATATACTACTTCCTTGTCTTGTGATTCAGGATGTTGAATAAATTCTCAGTACTCAGTTAATATCAGAAGGTAATTACCTAGATTGGGAAGTCAAGGTGTCCAGGATTGATCCCTATTCATAGAAGTAACCCATATAAAAGCTGCAGGAATACAGTGATCACAGCCAAGTTAGCCAACTAGCAGAGTAAGAAGGCCAGAGAAAACTTTCTCAACTGATCAGTTCTCCTAGATCCCAATAATAAATTCGTGCCAAGTGGTCAAAGGACTACCCCGTCTGGAAACCGCTTCTTTGCTGCTCACGTTGCAGTTTGTTCTGTCCACTTGGTGTGGGTTATCTCAGCCTGCCCAGGCATGCAATGAACTTTAGGATTAATTCACTGCCTTTTGCTTAAGGTTGCATTCAGTATCCACCCAACATTTTCTGTGATAGATGAGTAAGATGCAGACCCACATGCACAGTTTAGAGTTTATGCCCTGAGACAGACACATGGATATATCACTTCTGTAAATGTAATACATATATGAACACCAATAAACATATGGCTGTATTGGCACCAGGAGATTGACACTCAACTCAAACTATGAGAATCAGGGAAGATCTCTTGGAGAACTAATATCCGATCAGGACCTTAATGAATGCACAGTCTTTATTTATAAAGAGAAGGAGGTCAGGAGACCGATGAGTGAAACCCAGGAGGACGGAAGGCTTTAAGCACAGGTGGGCAATCCTCCTTGGCTGCATATAAGATGTATAATAGAATTCATGTCTGTAAGTTACTATTTTAAGTTGACATTTTACAAAATGATACAATCCCAAGTTTAATAATTAAATACAAAAACTTACATGTCTAATAATGATAAATGCCTATTGTCACAGCCACACGTGCTTAGTACGTTAAAACTGGTAGGTTCTTGGTGTTTTACTCGCCAAGTCACACAAGTGCATGGGACTTCTGATACATGTGATTTGGACTCAATTGACCCTGTGTGGTGGGGACAGGAAGCAGAGGTACCATCACACTGCTCTGTCCCTTACACAGCATTCTGTGTTGTCTACAGAGTCTGTGCTCAAGCCCTGTGCTTTGGGGTCATGAAAAAATAGCAGTCACTAAATATCACACAATAGCATTGAAAGTTTATGTTTTGGGAGGCCACATTACTAGCTGTCCAGGACTGCATGTAGCCCCCTGGCCATGGGTTATATGTGCCTTGTTCAGAACAACAGCATAGATTTTAAAAAATTTCTTGTTGTATATGGGTTCATAGGGAGGAGTTTAATGTTACTAGAATATAAAACATGACTGCATTGTTATGGGTGCAGCCAGAGAGAAAAGTAAGAGTCAGGTCACAGCTAACTTTGCATCATGCTGGTGAGTTTGACCTCTACCTTACAGATGAAGGGCAGCAAAGGATGGATTCTGAGAAAATTGATAAGTAGAAGTTTATTGTGAAACTTTGCCACAATTTTAAGGTAGAATATCAAAATATAAGTTAGGAGAATAAAAAACAGAATTTATGAGCCTATTTAGTTTTATTAAGCATGCTCATGCTTGCACATGCTGTAGTGGCTACTGTTATGCAATAAACCACTTAATTGGTGGTGCAATAAAGCAAAAAATGTTTATTTTTCCCATAGTTGCTCAGAGCTAGGAGTCTGGGCCCAGCCTAGGTGGATCCTCTGGTTCAGTTACGTGATTGAAATCAGGTGCCTTCGAATGTTTTACTCATCTCAAGTCCTTACAGGTGAGTGTACCTTCAAGCTCACACAGGTGGCTGATGCAGGAGATGGTTCTTTGGGACTGCCAGCCAAAGGCTGCCCTCAGCTCGTGCCGCACGGATCCTTGCGTGCAGCAGATCCAACGCAGCTGCACCCCTTGTCAGAATGCACAATCAAGACGAAAACAAAGAGAGTGAACAAGATGGAAGGCATGGACTCATGTGACCTAATCTCAACACTGTGCTGTGTTCTCTTTGCTGGAAACAAGTCTCCAGGTAAAGTTCACAATGAAGAGGGATTTATATAAAGGAACACATGCAAGGTAGAGGAAGGGTCCACGGGAACAATTTCAAAGGCTGGCAAGTTGTTGAAAAATATCCATCGTCAATAGTGGTAAATTCCTAGCGAGTAGCTGAAGCATTTATTCTGCCTATTCTTCATTTTGTTATCGTACCGCCGACTTTGCTGAATATTGTGTATAGGTGTTATTTGGTTGACTAGAATGTTAGTGTGTGTGTGTGTGTGTGTGTGTGTGTGTGTGTGTGTATCTAGTGACTCAAATTTTCCTTCTTCTATGCAGGCCTAACACGTATATTTCCCCTTGGACATAGCTGTTTTAACAGTTGTAGATAAATACGTGAAACCATAAAGAAGCCATAACTCTAAAGTTGAAGTTTCCCTGATTGCTGTTATTAAATACTTGCTCCCTTTTTCTTTTTATCTGATAAAATGAAGCTATGGGCCTTATGGAATCCTTTTCATCTACATGAAAGTTACTTTCCTGATAACGTGATAGTATCAATAGTAATACAGCCCTCAGCTGCCTTTGAGGCTGTGGAGGTCAAGGTGAATGCTATTCCCAAGAACAGAGGCTTCCCAGAAAGCTCCTGAGCCTTCTATCAGCTGCTGTTCCCAGGCTCCTTGAAGAGATCCATTTGATTGTAACCTTTGATAATAACATTAATGTGCATCCTCACTTCCAAAATACTATTAATAACTAACATTTAGTTCATCTTTACACCTTACCAAGAGCTATTACACTTGCTGTCACTCTTAGTTCCTAGACTAGCTCTGGAATGCTTATGACTAATTGGCCTCAAAATACATATCTAGCAAACATCTGAGCCAGAATTAGAATCCAAACATTCTCCTCTGAGAATCTCTGCACTTTGAATTATTATATCACAATGCTTTGTAGAGTTGCTACACTGTCTTTTTTTTTTCCTGAATTAAAAAGTGGTATTTGAGCCACCCTTTATTATATTAATTTGCAATACTTTCAGGAAAGGATGCCTTAAATAATTACTTACTAAGTGGATGACTTCTTTTATATAGGCTCTTTGATACCTAGAAATATAAGAAAAGGTCTATGGAATAGGTATGTAGTAATTCAACCTAATAATAGTGATGAGGTTAAGTGAACTTAGTATAAGGAGGATTTTAAACTTCCTTGCCTTGGCTTCTCAATGACATGTTTCAAGCAAAGCTCAGTACTAAACAAATTAAAAATTTACAGGTAGATGGTAATGCACAGCCTGTTCTCTGAAAAATAAATGTAATTATGTCAGTTGTCCGTAGTATGTCTGGGGTCAAATACTAGGAGTCCTTTGAGGACATGGTCCTTTTCTGAAAAGACTCACACTGACAAAACAAACAAACAAAAGCACAGAACACTTATAGATTAGCTAAAATTCATTTTTTGAGTGCCAGTTAAAATTTCAGCTCTAGAGTCATGTGATTCGCACCTAGTATGCTGAATGTAGGTTATAATGACCATTAATAGCAGGCTAAACTTCAGTATTAGCTTTTATGGCTTGCAAATATTACAATAAACACAAACACTGAGGTCATTCCATTGACAATTGGAATGCACCTTCCGGGCCAGAGTTGCAGAGCTGGGTATTAGGGTTAGCAGTCAAACTATGCCCTGTAAAGAATTGCTGCACAAGCATAATATGCCGTATACTCCCTTAGCTTATTCATTGGTTAAATTGGCATCCTAACAGCTATGAGAGGACATCAGTCCATGGTGACCATAGGGAAAACAAAGGAAGCATCATCTCCTTGCCTTCCTGGCTGTACTTGGGTGTGAGCTCTGCTCTTTGTCCATTACCTGGACGTGTCACTGGTTTCCTTGCAAATGGCTCTTAATCCCTACAGAGTATGCATTTCTTTAGGGATGTGCAGAGGAAGGATGGTGGTGGAAGGCTGGGGTTAAGTTTCTTTCTTTTACACAAAAGTACAAGGTCATTGCCCTCAATTCGCTTAAACAAAACCAAGAAATAAACAACAATAACAAAAAGGGATTAGCTGAAATTCCTCTGGGTAGATAGTGACTGCTGAGGAAAATGGTCTAATGAGGTGAACAGAAGCGATCGATGTTCGAACAGAAGGGCCGGCAAGGTCAACGGGTCAGGCTGTGCCATTGGATTTGGCTGGGATTGTGCAGTCAATACATGACCTGGCAGGAAATTACTATAAACAAACCACCATCTTTAATTCAGTACCCAGGGGAGGGTAATGACCCATAGGATTTCTTGATTAAAAGAATGGGCAATGGGTTGTTTCTCAGACTTCTGTGAACAGGCATAACGGTTCTCCATTGCTGGTCTGACTGTTTCACCTCTGTAAACTGTCACCCATTCTGTCGTCTTGAGGCTCTTAGTGGCTGAGCATGTGTCCTCTAATTGTACATGTTTATGTTGGATTGACACCTGCTATAGTTTATGGGAGCAAAATTTTAATGTCAGTCTATTCGTTTGCCAAGTCTAAAATATAGTATAAGTTCAGAATGTGCACGCGCACAAACACACACACGTATATAAATTTAGTGGTGTCAAATGGATCTGGATACGTTATGGAAAGAAAGTGAAAGCTGGGACCGTGGGGACAGACCTATAATCCCAGTTCTCTGAGTGATTAAGGCAGGAGGATTTCAAGTTTGAGCCCAGATTGGGAAATTTAGTGAATAAGTGACACCCTGTTGCAAAACCAAAAATAGAAAAGAAGAATAAGAAAAGAGCTGGAGGTGTAGCTCAGTGTGAATTCCCTGGTTTTACTCCTCAGTACCACAATAAAATAAAGTAAAAATGTTATCGTGGAGATCCCAATGCTTGAAATCTTTAGTATTCTAGAGCAACAGCATCTTTAAAATCATACACATCAATTTCTGGGCAAGGAAGTGGGCTAGGAGGAGAGTATAGTGAAATCCTGAATGACCATGTGAGTCTCTGTTCACAATTCAATCCTAAGAATGAAAAAAAAAAAAAAAGAAAGAAAGAATGTTCACAACTTTCGTTGTTTAGGGAATGTTTCAGCTGACCATGATACTTATCCTCTAGTAAATCTAAGAAATGGCTTTTCAGATTTACCTGATCTGGAACCTCTGTGCTCTGATAGAAAAACACATGTGTACCTAGTGTGTGATGAGGAAGGTAGACTCACCTTGCCCTTCCCCCTCTACGAGGCTTTCCTTCCATACAGCAGGACTCAGTATCTCTGGTTTACACCACTTATCCATAGCGACTCTTTGTTACGAGAGACATAACTCATTCACAACAATATCTGTCTGTCTCTCTCTCTCTTCATTTTTGAGGATTGCATTAGCTTTCTCGCCACTGAGACACAAAACTTGACACCCACAACCTAAAGGAGGAAAGGTTCGATTTAGCTCATGATAGTAGGAAATTCAGTATACAGTTAGCAAGCTCCAAAACAAACAGCATAGCAGTACATAGCGAAAAGCGAAGCTGTGTACTTTCTGGTCTCTGAGAAGAAGTACAGGGAAACACCATCAAAGAGGGAGGGGAAGTAGACCCTACTAACACAAGGTCATGCCTTTGAGACCCACCCTGGACACGCCAGGACCCAGCTTTATGAATCTGCTAAGTCTTTCTTAATCCAACGATGTAGACATATCAAGGTTTAACGGGCACACCCTACCCAGTAGTGAACTGCATAAGTACAAGGGTCATCCCCAGCACCCCTAGGCCAGAAATTAACAATTATAAATTACTGCCAATGAACCTAAAAACCACCCTTAAATTACTTAAAACTTTGATAAAATAGAAGGGAAGAAAAAGGCAGCAGGACAGTAAAGCAGAACAAGCGAGCGAGGAGGAGGAGCTACTCCGCACTGGGGTGAGCGCCCCAGGAAGGACCCTTCCGTCACTTCTCATTCGTCCCCGAATCCATCTGCCTGCCTGGAGCCAGGTCCGGGACGCACACATGTTGGGAAGCGCCGGCTGCATTACCGGCTTCTGGACCTGCTGATAGAATTGTCCTTGATGTTCAGGGATAGAGGAAAAGGCAGAGACTGACAGAGAGGGAGTGGAAGGAAGGCTCCCGCCGCGACAGAGTGTTACAACCTGCTGAGGTGGCTCCCCATGGAGCCACGGGCTCTGTGCAAATGGCAGTCAGTGTGTGCTTTGAAGCTCCAGCCTTGGGAACTTCAAACAAGGAGAGGACAGACAGATGATCTGTGGGAAATTAATATCTAACAGGTTTAAAAATGGCTCTTCCTGTCACCTTAATCTCCTGCCTGCTCACTGACAGTATTTACTTTCTGAACATTCTGAACATTTAATACAACGGAGGCTCCCACACCCTTAATATTTTTTTCCTAAAACAGAAAAACCTTACATTTCAGTACCATCTTCTGCCTGCACGTCACTTTGAACTCTTTCTTTCTGGAGGTTTTGCAAGGATCCCTAGGGAGCCAAGGAGGAGTAAGCGGGCTTTGAGGAAGGCGTTGGCCTTGCAGATTGAAAGCACCTAGGTCATCCTGAGGATCCTCTTGGGATGCTTTTGAGAGACCGTGCCCCCTGGGTCAGGGCCATGCCTTCCGCCTCCGGCCTAGATGGAAGCCCACATAGGCTTGCACCTAGGCAGCTGATCTAATTGGTGTAAGCCCACCTCGCCTGTCTCTCCTCCCCTTCCTGCGTTTCCATCCCCCTCCCTTCCCTTCCTTTCTCCTCTCCTCTCTTCCCCTTTATCTCTTCTTCCTCTCTCTCTCTCTCTTTCTTCCTTCTTTCCTTCACCCATCTACCTGTTCATTCACCCATGCACCTATCCACCCATTTACACATGTAGACAGGAAGTCAACCTACATTGTGAGAGCATCTATTATTTGCCCAGAATTGTGTCAGCTGCTGGAAATAAAGAGAATGACATGTGCCCTGCCTTGAATGAGCACTTTTTATTTATTTATTTTTTTTTTTTTACACAGTGGGAGTCCCATCATCAGAGAGTTGTCTTTTCCTTTCCTGGTTTTAGCACTTAGAATCTTACCTCTCAGGAAACTCTCAGGCTCAGGTAAACAGGGCTGCTGGTCTCCTGGCTGCCACTACGTCAAATTCTGAGCCACTTGGTCTCAACGTGGGCCCTGCCCAGCCTCCTCCATCTAGGAAGCCTTGACGTCACCTGGGAACTGGTCAGAACTACCGATTCTAGGCCTCTACCCCTGGCTCATGGACCAAAACCCCTCAGACTGCCACAGAAATCTGTGCTCCAACAAGCTCTCTGTATGACTGAAGTGCATTAAATTTTGAGAGCCACGGTCTAAATTGGTTCTGACTTCTGACCTGTCAGCATCGTTCTGCTTGAAGAGGTTCCCAGCATCCTATTAGGTGACTGACCAGATAGTTGGTTGGGTAAGCTAAATATGGGCAGATGTTAAAGGTAGTACAGAGCTCACCAAAGTAATGACACATATAGGAATAGATAGAGACACCAGGTACTTGGGCAACAGCCGGGCCCTGAGTCATACCAGCCTCACCAGGTAGCCTAAGGACACTTCCTCCTTAAAAAAAAAAAAAGTATGCCCAGACACCAAAGCAGTACCAAGTCCGGAGGTGGGGGATGGGCGACACTGCTGGCCATTTGGCTCCATTTCCAGATTATATTTATGCAGAGTTCTATAATGCTTTGTATAAAGTCTCTTTGGTATTTGATTTGCTGCCTTTGGAGCAAATATTTGGAGAACTGCCTAAACTGCCAATATAGGCTGTATATATAGCCAGTTCCAAGCACCAGGCAGGTGTCAGAGATCCAGGCTGGCCTCTCAACCTGGGCACTAATTAATAATGCATCAGTTATTTGGGCCAGTCGGGACTTTACTTCTTTTACCCACTAATACATGTAATAATCTTAAAGATCCTCTGGAGGTAGGTAGTCCTTTGGAAAAACAATGTCATCCTAAGGTGCTGTGTCTTTCTCAACGAGTAATACATTTTTATTTTGAATAAAGAGTACATTAATATTTGCCACGATTATGTAGAACACTAGTCATACAATTTATACATTAGAAGGGCCCTGCAGCAGGCACGTACCTGACCTATAGTAGGTTGGAAAAGCAGGTCCCACCCCATTGTGAGAATGAGCCAATTAAAACATTCTAAATATCAGGAAGAAATCATCTCAAAGCAAAATGTGTTTTTGTAGTGGGTCCACGGATTAAAAAGGAGAGAGATCCAGAGATCTGTCACCTGCCTTCACAGCAACTGCAGGTCGAATCAAGCATGTGGTACTTAATAAAAAGATACACAGGTCGTTCCTTTAGAAGATTACCATTTGAGTGCAACACAAGGTCCAGGAGTAAATGACTCCAAGTTTTTAAAAAGTGAACATTCCTGGTGCTCCTGAGCACTGTGGATACAACAGCATGCTTTGTGTCTTTGCTGCGGGAGGATTGTTAACGGTGTAATGGAAGGTTTTTCTGCGGATGTGACGATCGAGTAGGGATGTGAAGGCAGAGCGGAAACGAGTACTGCAACTAGCAGTAGAAACTGTGTTCTATGCGCAGGAAACGTGAAGCTCTTGATCTTGACCAGCAGAGGCTTGGTGTGTTAAGAAACCAGAAACATGTGAGAGCTATGTGAGCCCAGGTGGTGGAGGAAACTGGAGGGAGAGGGGAGGTTAGGAGACAGACATGGGTTGCGGGGGATGGGGGTGGCTAGGCCATGGCAAGGGCTTCAGGGTTTATTTTATGAGCAGCAGGAAAACGCTAAAGATTTTTAAATAAAGTGAACATTTAATTTGTCTTCCAAATACGGATACTCTTTTTTTCCCCCATTTTACTGATAATGTGTAAGTGCAAAATTTAAGGTTTACAATGAAGTTGAGCATTTTATGCACCTACGTATCTTGTCTAGGTGACAAGGACTTCCCCACTCTCCTTTTGTCCCTCCCTCTACCCACCCCTCCCTGCCTCCCCTGCCCTACCCATCTGGTTTACTTTGTTTTTCATTCTAAGTTCCATAAGAGTTGTGATCTGGGTCTCTCATATCAGAGAGACCATTCGATGTTTCACCTTCTGCTTCCTACTCAAAGCATACTCTTGAAAGCAAAAGATACACTCAGTACCTAGACCTGAGCAATGGGCACAAACTGAATGGCACATTGGGCTGACAGTTTTCCACAGTTTTGAGAGGGTTGGTGACATGATTCGCTGTTTCTGAAAGATTATTCTAGCTGCTGTGCAGAGTATGCCTAGGAGAGGAAGGGTGGAAATGCAAGCCTCGAAGCTGGTGTGTGTACTGAACACCTTGGGCACAGAGGACGTGGGAGGAGCATCCGGGCCACACGTGCCTGGGAGGGACTGCTGGGCAGCAGGGAGAGGGCCAGGGCTGGGCAGGAAGCACAGATGACCTGGCAATTCTATGTGGTCAGCATGAGGCCGCACCATGTGCAGCTTAGAAGTGGTAAATTTAGAACAATTACAGTGAAGCACTTCTTTCCCCAGCAGGCAGTGAGTACATGAAACTTGTTACTTTGAGACATGGTTCAAGCTGACAGTCTCAAAGGCTTAAGGGCAAAGGAATGAAAAGAGTTGCCAAGGCAGACTAGGCTAGTTGGGATATGGGTCCATAATGTTTTGATATTAATTTGTAGAAAAGTTACTGCGGCCGCTCAATGCCAACTTTTGAAGCAGCAGAAGACTGAAAATCTTGCATTACTCTGTTTGGTGATTCTTACATTTTAAATTCCTGAATCTCTGCCATGAACCTCTCTCTCTCTCTCTCTCTCTCTCTCTCTCTCTCTCTCTCTCTCTCTCTTTCATTCTTTCTTCTGAAGCAGGGTCTTTGCCTGTACTCCAGGATGGTTCTGAACTAAGTATGGAGCCCAGACTGGCTTTGAACTCAGAGCAATCCTCCTGCTTCAGCCTCTTGAGTGCTAGGATTATAGGTGTGCTCCAGCATGTCGAGCTAGTTTTTATGTGGTGCTGAGAAATGGAACCTCAGGCCTTCCACATGCTAGGTGAGTGCTCCAGCCACGGAGCACACTACCCCAGCCCTCTGCCTTTTTCTCCTTTTCCCCTCTGCGTTTCATTGTGAGCCTTCCCTTCTCTGCATCTTCTACATCTCCAATGAGTGCCTCTTAACTTTCATCCTAGTCGCATTTACATAAATGTCTCAAGAATGATCAAAATTGCCTGGCATCATGTACAATTGGATTCTTCTTCTGACTCTGTCTGTCTTGTTTGCAGCTCTGGGAGACCTTTGAACTCCAGGCAGATTTGAGACTTTCGCCTTCACCTGTGAATCTGACCTTTAGGGATAGGAACTGTGCCGTTTTTACTTCTGTATGCTCAGGAGTCAACTGAGTGCCTGGCGAATAAAATGTTAACTGGGTCATGTTGAAACCTTGCTCCTCTGTTTGTTTATAGATCCCCATGCCTGCAGACAAAGGGGTCTAAGAATATTTGGTGACTGAATGTTAGAAGGTACCTTTGGACTGATGGCACAGTCCAAGTGTACTTCCTGATCCCCTCTCGAGCTCCATGCTGGGTGCTTTCCACAGTGAATGAAAAGAGAACCTTGCGTTTGTGGACCAATTATCTTATCATCTAATCTTTCCTGGGCAATTTACAGTCATTATTTTCCCCAGTATCTCTGTGCTACTGAAAAAATTCATCCCTAAAAGTATAGCAATGTTTTTGTAAATATTGTGTGCAATGGCATTTTCTTAGCTTTGAGAAAATAATATAACATTTTGTAACTGAGACATATTCATATAAGAATCGTCTGATTCTAAAATTGCAAATTTTTCAACAAGTGGTACTCATCCCTTAATCCTTCTGAAATCATTTTCAAGAATGTCTCTCCAGGGACTGGAGGAATGGCTCAGCGGTGAAAGTACTTTCCTAGCAAGCATTAAGTCAAGTGCTAAGTACCCAAGCTTGATTCCCCAGCACCACATAAGTGGGACATGGTGGCACATGTCTGTAATCCCAGGAATCGGGAGGCTGAGGCGGGAGGATTGCCGTGAATCCAAAGCCAACCTGGGCTCCATAGTGCCATGGTGAATTCAGGACCAGCTTGGGCTACAGACTAATACCCAAAAAAGAAAGAAAGATAAAAAGAATGCCTCCCCAAAATTCATATCCCATTAACAGCTTACTTTATTTTCTAAGGGCACGTAGATCAGCCTTCACATTACTGACCGGTATTCACTCACAACTGGACAAATAGTTACTGTCCCCAGTGATGCGCTACGTCCCAGAAATGGAAAGACAAAGAGAAACTAGGTCCTTTCTGCTTGTCGATCTTACGATCTAGCACAGCAGATACCTTGCTCGTTGCTGAGTTTGTGTGAAGCCAGCCAAAACCAATGGATGCAACTGTCCTTTGTGGACTCTTGGACTCTTTTGTGGATGTGTGTGAGATATTTGAACCGTGTATGGCAGCCTTTAGAGGCTTTAACAGAGACATCCAAGGGTTGAGCAAGCAACCTATCCACTAGCTGTTCTACAGACAGCCTATTTTCAGATTCTAAGCAACCATAAAGCTGGGGTTAGAACCTAGATATGAACTTCCAATTCTGAACTTTTAAAAAATTCTCTTTCTCTTTTAATTTCCCAGTAGCTTTTGCTCTTTTACTCACCATTATATGTAATATTAAAGTATCTAAGAAGTCCATTAGTAATGAGCTCACTTAACTTAGTTTAATCTAAGCTCTTTTAAAATACAATTTAGCCACAACCCTGTCATTTCACAAAGCAGGTGCCAACGTCTTGAGACCCAGTCCTTCCACACGGAAGACTTAGGGCAATGTTACCTGGTGATCATATTCTGTCTCGGGGCTGAAGGAATACCACAGCAGCTAGAGCGCTTGCCTAGCAACTGCAAGGCTCTGAGTTCGATTCCTTAGCACAACATAAACTGGGCATGGGGTGCGTGCCTGTAATTCTAGCACTCAGGAGGCTGAGACTGGACAACTGTGCTAAGTCCAAGGCTAACATGGGCTATATAGTGAGTTCAGGACCAGCCTGCACTACAGAGCATGACCTTGTCTCCAAACCAAACAAAAGAAAAACAAAACGAACAAACAAAGAATTATCTCCCTAATTTGTCCGTTAAATCTCTTACCCTGTCATTTCCCATCTCTATTTTCACTTTTCTCTCTATATCTCCTCTTCTACAGTCAGACTGAGTGATTTTTTTTTCCTGGCTCGGAACAAGTCTCACTGCCTTTGCCGGGCCCTCTCTCACACCAGGCTGGGTGGGCTCATCACAACCTTGCTGGTCTTGGCAGCTCCGCAGTCAGCGTCCTCCGGTGAGTCCAGCTGGAAGTCGCCATCTCCACCCCGACCCCCACCCCACGCCAGTGCTTACAGTGCTCACCTTTCATTTGGTAGTGAAAACGCATTACCTTTTGTTGTTGGTTGTCCCCGCATGCTCATGTGCCCTTTCCCGGGGACAGAAAACTTGTCTTGTTCTTTATAACTCCCACAGGGGAGACAGTTGGTGAAACAGAGAAATTTGAACACCTGTCAGGATTTCTCCTTATCCCTCAGCCCCACTAAATGACATCTCAGATTTGTACACCTTTCCTATTCCCATTGCTAAAGCCTTCATTCTGGGCTGTGATTTCTTGTCTAGTCTGTGTTTTTATCTCCTAACTGGTCTCTTTACCTGCTGGCTCACCCTCCTGCAGTTGTCCTCCCCCTTCCTGCTAGATGACCTTTCAAAAACGGAAATCAAATCAAGTTTTTTCCAGTAGCATCCGCCATCTGCTCGGAAGAGCCCGGACTCCTTCGTGTTGCACGGAAGGCCCTTCATTGTCTGGTGCCTACCATACTTGCCTTCTCCTGTTCCCTCCCTTCATCCCTTCGCCCTAGTCTGTTTTCCCACATTGACCCTTAGAGCTTCTCAAATGCATACGGTGCCCTGTGATTTTTGTAAAAGCCTTTGTGTTCGCTTGGAATGTTAATTCTTCCTTCCCACACACTCACCTTTCTACCTGGACCAAGTGTGCTTTTCCTCATTGACTGAGCTTCTGCCAAGGGCTACTTTTAACAATTTTCTGATCTCCCCAGGATAGACAGACTCTATCTTCCCTCTCTTTGGTTGTCCTCCCACCTCCATATCTTCAGACACATTGTTTTGCAATCACTGAATTATTTATCTCTTGTCCTCATCAGAGGACAAGCATATAGAGATGACATGCAGATCAACATTGTAAATGTAGCATCGCATGGACACAAGAATCTGACCCGTGTAAAGAGCTCACCTTTTGTTGAACGGATGAATAGACTTGACAGTGGTCATAGTTCCTGGGACCACAGAGATTTCCTGTGCTCTGCTGGGCTAAAGCAGTACACAGTAGGATACCGAGTTATAGGATGAAGGTCCTGTGAAGGGGCCCAGCATCGTGGTGCTTTGTTCTCACTTACTGACTGCACTTAAGTGGACTGTGCAGGAAGTCGAGCCCCACAGCTGGAAACCCTTTTGTTTGAAGCTTTCCTTCTGCAACACAGACTGAGGGAGTAAAGAACTAGCAAATAATCGGTGAGACTTAGCCTTCCTTCGCAAATTCCCAGAATGAGTGACATTGGCATGAATCTGGACAGCTCCTGGGTTGTGCCTGTCACCTACCCACCCGTTTCCATGCGGAAAACTGCGGGCACTTTAAATGCAGAGATTCGTGACACCCTTGTTCTGCTGACCAAATTCATTCTCAGCCCTGAAAACTGGAAATGCAGTGATCACAACATCAGCCAGCCAGTTTACCTTGGCTTAGCTTCTAGGAAACAATTTCAGTTTCCCTGTCTATTTTCCCCTTCAGTATCCACCTATTGTCACCCGCACATCCAGCCACCCAACCAGCCTTCCAACCAACCAATTCACCATTCACCCATCCACCCCCCCACCCAGGCAAACATGTTAAACCTCTGCCTGATGCCAGGTATAAGTTTCGGGAAACATAAAAGTCAAAATTTGGCAAATATTTTGCATTGTCTTTGAGCATGCTCTAAAAATTTATTATCCTGAGCAGTAGGAAATACACAACGTTAGAAAAAAGGCTTTTTTTTTGTTTTGTTTTTGAGCCAGGCCCAGCGATGCAGGCCTTTACTTTCTATTCCTGTATTTTCTCTAGGCATGTCATGTGCCACTTTAGGTGATTCTGGGGAATCAAACCCAGGTTCCCACACTTGCCGGGCAACACTCTTAACTGTTAAGATATACCCCCAGCCCCCAAAGCTTTTATTTCCTTAATACCACATAAAGAACTGAAAATCTGGAGCTAAGAGAGGAAGTCTTTGATATTGATTTCTACCCATAAACCCTACTGAGTTTCCAGCTATGTAATGCTTTAAAGTAATACTGCCTGTTGTCCCTTCCACACAATTCCTTAAGGATTATTTTATCTTCCCCCTTTAACCATATTTCACAAGTCCAGCGTATCAATTATGAGACTGTCACTCCGGATGAAACTTCCCTTTTCTCCATGAGGAACATACCTACGTGGGATACTGGTTCCAGTTAATTCTGTGATTTTGGCGTATTATGTGACCTGTGTGCTCCTTGGTTGCCTGATCTGAAAAAGAGATCATAACATTGCCTGCTTCCTACTATATCCATTGTGAATGGTAGCTGATACCAGTGTATTTAAGGGCTTTGCAAAACTGGTTTACCTAATTGTATGTAAGTGTTTGGCAAACAGTACAGAAGAAGCTGATGATGTTGATCTTGGCAGTAAAAATAGATTCTGAAATCTTTTGTATTTTCATTTCAGAAGGCTCCCCTCCTTTGTTTTTTCTCTCTTTCAGAGATTTTTAAAGGTTGTTCTCATTAACAAGGGCTGATTTTCCTCCTTATCATTTTCTCCCTCCCCTGCTTTCCCTTTAGGTTCCTGGGCAGGAAGAAATGTATTCATTATGAATGAGTGATTCCAGTACCTTTTAGGGTCTTCTGAGATCTGGGAGGGCTTAGTCACTGCAGGTGATGATGTGGCTGTATTGGGACATGGCTCAGATCTTCAGTTCCGTCATTATCAAAAAGGAATCTCAGAAGCACATGTAGGATTTGGGGCTGAGGGTAGGACAAGAAGAAGCAGAAAGCTTTTAAGAGAGAAGGTGTCAAGGTCTTCCAAGACTACCTCACATTTGGAGATTTCATAGAAGTATCCCAAGAATCAGGATACCATTATAATTATTTGATAGGCTCTACAGCTGGACTGTCAGGGATAAAAACACAGGCCAACTCTGGAGGGACCCACCTGCAGCTTTCCTCCTGCCACGTGCCTCCTGTGAACACACAGAGCTCACTCTTATGCCAGCAGCAAAAATGGAGCAACGCCAAGTGACATTTCTTCCTGGCAAAGCTCATGAGAGACTGTCCAGATTTTAACAGCAACTGGTCATGTAGACACTTCTGGCTAGCACATAGCAAGAGTCTAATTTTCCAGATGGAAAAATAGGTATTCAGAATAAACTGCATTACTTGCCCAGACAATGTAGGCAGAGGCACCTGCCCTTATTAAACAAGGGAAACCCTTCGGAAATTCAATCTTCCTATCTCCAGCCACGAACCAGCTTTACAAGGAGCCTTTTCTCAGGGCAGTGAGTCCAGGACCCACATCCTGAGTGCCTCTTGAGCTCATATGTGGTGATAATGGAGTCTCGTCATCAGCTCCCATTTCATACCCTCATGGACACTTACCTATCTTCTAATGTTTTCCTGGCTACATACCTGTGAGAAAGGCCTGGGTGCCAGGGGCCATGACAATGACAGTGATTCCAATATCTGCCACTGGTATCACTCAATATACTGTGCCATGTTTCTGTGGTGCAATGCTACTTAGAATTGAGCTCAATTTGCTATAGACTTCCTGGTCATGGGCTTTTGTCTCTTCTCTTGGGGTATGAGCTTAAAACCTTAGATTTCAGCTCCACATCTGGCCTTTCTGTCTTCTCACGGGGATAATGTCACTGAGAATCCCACACGCCTTTTAGCGAAGGGGACATACAGACAGAAATAAGATCCATTGCAGCTGACAAAAGAAGGCATCATTATCTATCCCAGGAGGGTATTCTAAGTAGCGATGGACGGGGACTAAATACCAACACCAAAACATTAATAAAGAAAGGGCTCTACTATCCTATCCCCAAGTGTTAAAATGACTTCAGACCAATGTGACCTGTAGCTTAATTGCACATTTCCAAGCAGCCTCTCTAAATTAAAGCATAATCCCTCAGCAATAAGAGGCTGGAGTGGCCCGCCCCCTCCCCTGGCATTTCATCTCTGTCTTCTCTTCCTATCTCACGCCTGCTTTAAGTCTCTTTCCTTCTGTCTCTCTGTCTGTTCATCCTTCTGTGTCCTCTATCTTATCCTTTCTTGATGAAAATTAAGAAAAAAAAAAACAAACTTGATAGATTTTCCGATAACCTTCCAAAAAGTCTCGCCGGGTTACATTCTGCTTTAATAGCATTTAAGCCAATCTGCCTGATGTTGCTGTAAAGGTCAATTAAATTCACCCTAAAAATTTCACTCCTGGCTCATTATACAATTGGAAAATGAATTAGAAGCACATGCTGCCCCTGAGGTTTCTGATATTTCGCTAATGAATATGTCTTAGAATGCAAAAAAAAAAAAAAAAAAAAAAAGTATAGCAGGCCACCCAGCTGCTGGCGCCGTTATTGGCTGAACCAGAAGCAGACCGTTGGCACAGGTAGCAGCCTGAGACTGAGGAGAGTTGGTTAGTCTGCTCTCTGCTCCACACTTCCACACAGACACTTCCTGAGGACCCAAGGGTGTAGACAGGTAGTCCTTGTCCTTGCTGCAGACCCAGAGCCCATTTTCAAAGCGCAGGTGAGGCAGCAAGTTCATTCACTTCCCACTGGCTGTGGGATCACAAGTTTAGTTTAAGTTTAGCTAAGATAAGATGGGATTCGGAAGGTAAATCTACAACGAGCTTTGGTGGTTGATGCACGCACACTATGAAGCCAGTTCTCAACAGATCTGGGGATCCTTGCTTTGTGACAGCACCACAGATGTCAGGCAGAGAACAGCTGTGAGGGAATATGCATTTCTGGGTCACTTTGAAGACTCAACTGGGCCTCAGGGCAGAGGGAACAGAGAGTCTGAGCTCAACTTAAGGAATAATTTTTAACTGACCTTCTATCCACCTTCAAAAAAAAAAGAAAAGAAAAGAAAAACAGAAAAAGAAAAAGAGGCTAATATGGTAACTTTCCTGTCCCTGAGGAGACCAGCAAAGGGGGCAAGCCTGTGGCAGCTGCCTGTCCGAGGACTGTGGCTCTCAGGCAGAAAGCTCATTATTTATCCATCTACTTGCTGACTACGCATATTTATTATTGCATCTTAGAACAACTGTCAGGAATTATTATAATCCCATATTCTATGAACACATTCTATAACTATTATGTGTGAGTTGATTTTTTTTTTTTTTTTTTTTTTTTGGTAAAGGATCCATTTTTTAAAGGAGTTTCCATATCTAAGTTTCCAGTTGGGTTTTTTAGTTTGTTTGTTTATTTGTTTTCTGAGTCAGCTTCTCAGCTTTTCACTCTGTAGCCCAGGCTGGTTCCTAATTCACTATGTAGCCCAAGCTAGCTTTGGACTCATAGCAATGCTCCTGCCTCAGCCTCTCAAGTGCTGAGATTATAGGCATGTACCCCTAAGCCTCGCTTATGTGGTGCTGGTAGATCGAACCCAGGGCCTTGTGCTTGCTAGGCCGGCACTTCAACTACTGCGCCATTCCTCTAGCCCCTAACTTTCTAGTCTTAAAACCTGTCTTACATCCAGGTCTTTGCTCATACTGGAATTTTGGAGGCCTTCCATATTCCCCTGACAGTAAAGGCTGTGAGCCTTGTGCTTGTATGACAATGCAAACCAGTATTCATGTTGGAGCAAGATGGCTGTGAACCTCAAAATACGAATTATTGGATGGCTGCCTTTGGTTTAAATAGAAACCTACCTGAATAACTAAAATGTACAGGGGTTTCTCAATTTCCGAGAGAGTTTCTTCTTTTGTATTATGTTGGCTTATTCTATTTGTGAAGTTGTGCTTCTCACATGTGAAGTAGCTAGAAAACGGGAACACAATTCCCAAGAAGAGTGAGATCGATATGCCAATGTGATAGGCGTTGAAAGCAACCAGTCGTGTGGTGAGGACAGGAGGTTGTGGTGAAGCCGGGTTTTCCCTCCAGCACACGCGGGTGGTATTTGCTGTGGTTTGGATGTAGCTGGTGTATGTGCCCGGAGGTTACTGTGTTGAAAGCTACATCCTCAGCACGACAATGCTCAGAGGTGGTGGGACTTCTAGGAGAAGACGGCTAATGTTAGGCCATTAAGATGTGAGGTGTGGGACCTTGGAAAAGATCGTGGCGCCCTGGTGTCACTCTTTGGTCTCCTTTCTGGAAAGATGGCCACCTCCATGGTGCTGCCTTCTGCTGTGAGATTCTCATCGGTACAACTAAGGCCCCTCCACAACTTTGAGCCAAATTAACCCCTTTTCTTTATAAATACCCAATCCTGGGTATTTCGCTAAAGCAACAAAAAGCAGATACATGCAATGTTTCTCTCTGCTGGGCTTGTGCCCTCAAAGCCGTCTCCAAGGAAGATGTTGTTCATGTACTACTGATGTTTCCATTTTTGTTTCCGGGTGCCCCCATATCCTGGAATTTCAGTTTACAGATGAGGTTAGCAGGTGTCCTTGGAGTCTTCTGACTCTACTACATAGCAAGCTGCACCTATTCAGAATATCTCCAAGACATAGACCACCCTAGGTCCTGAAAGCATCCATTAAAGTCACTTGGTCATGTTTTACCATCACTGACCCTAAGCATCCTATTTTCAGAACAGTAGAAATATAAACCACTGTGAAGGTCAAGGACTGAGGTCTAACGGTGACATAAGGGAGGGACTTTTTCGTTCTTTTTTTGTAAGTATAACTTGTAAAGTGTAATTATTTTCAATGCTGAAAGCTCTCCTCTCTGGCTGACTTCCACAAAGCAAGAATATTGGCTGGAGTGAGGATAGACTGGATCACTAGGCCAGAGAAGGAAAAGAGAAAGGAAGGAAGGACGGAAGGAAGGAAGGAAGGAGGGAAGGAATAGAAATAACAGTCAGTGAGTTGCGTCATTCCTTCAGAGAATCACTTTGTATATAAGAAATGGGAAGTCTCCTAGTTTAGGCAGTTACATATCTGTCCCAAAGAGTACTGTTACTGAAGGAAAAGGAGCGAGGGGAAAATGCAAGTCAAAGAAAGAGAATGTAAATCAGTGAGGACAGAATGCTTCAGAAGCATCACATGGCTTCTCAGCCCAATGCAGGCCTTCTAGCCAGACGCTGGAATTTGTCACAGGAGGGCATCACTGTCCTGCTGCTGGCGAGTGTAATGAACAGGGCGGGCCCAGGAGATCTTCTGGCTGGACTCACCAGTTTCAATTAAGACTATCACAAAAGCTAATTATCATTTTAAACTTGACTCTCTCGGTCTCCCTCTTGTTCTAATGGATTGCTTAATGGTCCTAGAGCAGGCCTCCGAAACACGGGAGGTTTCCTATTATTTCTTGGCCTCCAGCAGGGCCCAGGGACTTCCAGAGTGCTAGGTTTCAAGGGGAAACAGTAGTAGCAATACCCTCTTTATGTTCACAGAAACAAAGACTGTTATCGTCGGGAGAACGTTCAATTCCAATTTTGATATAGCCGAACCTTCTGCTACATGAAAGAGTTTCCCCACATGCCACCTCTGACCAGGACTACCTGGTGTTGTTTGAACACAACTGGGAGACAGAGCTTGTTACCTCCCAGTCCTTTGTCGGATGGTTCTCTCCATCAGGAGCTGACACCTGCCTCTTACTAATTTGCAAGCTTTAGTCTCAGTTCTGCCTTGTCCTCAAAGTTTGTGAGCCTGGACAATGTTTTGTCGACAGATACTGGCGGGGCTCGAGCTTGGTGAGAAAGAGGAAAACCCATCCATCATTTCTTTGTTACTCTCCAATTGGGGACCCAGGTGGTCTGCCACCCTGAGTGCCAATCAGTGTCGGTGTACACGGTTCTCTGTGTGGTCTATCTGGTAGTTGGTGAACAGAGAGACACACAACCACATACTTTACTGACTGTATTGCATTATATTCTTTACCATGAGACAACATATTAATATATCTAGTAATATATGTACCCTGAACAAAAGTATCAGCATTCCTATTTACCAGCAAGAATCCTGGGGCTACAATAGCTTATCCCTAACAAATGACAAAAGTCTGAGCTACATTCCAAATTGCATTTTAATTATGTCACACCCCACAAAAATTTAGAATATATGGTCTGTCAGATTAAAAATGAGCTTGAGAGTAGAACATAAATTGAAATCTGAAGTTGAGTGTTAAGAAAGACTGTGAATCCAATATATTCACATGGACTCCGTAGTTGGTTAGCAGGAGAGCTGTTGAGAAAGGAGTTGCTGAGTTCTTTTTGTCCAGCTGAGCCATTTTCCTGATTTACGTTTGATAGCTGGTTTAAAACTCAAAACTAAAATATACCAAACTAAATAATGCCAGTAGACTCTTTAGTGTGCTTAGGATCTGGAGTGTCCCCCGAAAGTCTCATGTATTTTAATGTTATGGATTGTCTACGGAACCATGTGCTGTTGGTGGATTGGGGTCTAGTCCGGAGGGGTGAATTACAGGTAAGTTGGGATTGTGTGAGTTAAGACTAAAGGCGTGTAAGTTAGGATTAACGGAGTGTAGTGGCCACACCTTCCACACCTGGATGCAGGAGGGGCTGATCACTGGGAGGAGACCTGGAAGGATGCATAAGCTGCTTCCTGCCTTCCTTGGAGGACTGGGACTGGTCTCGACTTGCCTGCCTATTTGTGATGTCATGAGAAGCTGCCTCCACCTCTCCCTCTGCCATGTAATTCTATTGCTGCCGGCCACCCCTGAATGGATTGTGACCTTCTGAAACTGTGAGCTAAAATAAACCTTTCCTTTCCTAAATTTGTGGATATCGGGTATTGAGTCACAACAATGGAAAAGTAACTAAGAAACTCTTAATGTAGTCATATACATATGTTTAGCCTGGTCTGTTTGGCTAGCTCTGCTCCTCACGTACAGACTTATGCATACAAATGACATCCAAGTCATGCATACATCTACATATTATACTCATGTACACCATGCACATGCATATATACCACACACATTCTGTAGCCAGGCATATCACAATTTACATATAATACTGTAATGCAGCAACATACTCCTTCCCACCAAAACATACCCGCAAATCACCATATGCATGCATATAAAAAACACACAAAAACATACACATCACACATACACAAAACATTTACACATTAGATCTATACATACTTCCATACACATTCACACATACGATACACTCAAATACTGTACCCTCAAATACCACACATGCACACACACACACACACACACACACACACACACACACACATCATATGCACATACTGGCACACATACTCAAGGGTGCCTTTTTTTTTTCCTACTCAGTCTTGTCCCAAACTTAGATGAAAAAAGAAAAACAGAAAGAAAGAAAAAGAGAAAAGCAGGAGCACCTTTGGGACAAGGGGTTGGACCCTCCATATCATCATCGAGTTACAGTGACTGGTACTTTGGAACCTCGAGGCCACCAGTGGGAGACGCCCTTCTCCTGCTGGGCTCTGGGGCCTGGGTCTCCAGTACAAAACTGTGGGCAGGCCATGGGCATCACACACTTGCACTGATCTACCTGCAGGGCAGGCTGCCATGCCCCAGAGCTCAGGTCCCAAGGAATGAAGACGCACGGTTAGGAACCGGGCCCACACCAAGTTAGCGCGTGCACATGCTGTCTTCCCTTGCCAGTCTGTGTGGGCTAAAAATACCTGCACTCTGCAAGGTGCCAGAGATCGCTGATGAAGGCGTTTGCGTTTGCAGGCAGAGACACCCTCAGATCGCTTTTGAAGCAGCCTCCCTTACATTTTAAAGAGGTTGTTGGCGTCATCATTCAGGGGGCTGCCAGGAGGTAGCCATTAAGAGAGGTGGCCAGGACTGGCATCCTTCTTAAATGGTTAGAGAAAGCTGTTGTTTTCATTATAGTGTCGTGATTTTTCTAGTTTAAGGATAAAATTCATTTGAACTTAGGATTCTTTAGACACACTTGCATCTTTAGGGAAAGTAGGTTAATAGAAGAAGTTGGCAGAACGAGGTTGTCTGCTCCGTTCCTGTGGAACCAGAGCAGGGAGCCATGCGCTGCCGCCGAGGTGGAGGCCGGGGGCAGGTGGGCAGGAGTGGGGCCGGCCTCTTTCTTCCCTGTCGTGTGGACTGGGGAGGAGAGGGCAGAAAGGAATCACAGGATCAATTAGCTGCACAGAAGTAAATTAAACAGCAAATTAGCTTTTCAGATGTCCAACTGTGTGTCCTCTCCAACACTGACGTCCTACCAGGCTGCTGTCTGCACTTTGCACAAGGCTAAGGTTGGAAATGCCACAGTTTACACCAGGCTGATAGCAAGCAGGTCTCAGGGACCCTGCTCACGGAAGCAGGAGGCTGCTGGGCCGGGGCACACAGGCTGTGCATTTGCAGCGATTGTGTGTGTGTGTGTGTGTGTGTGTGTGTGTGTGTGTGTGTGTGTTAATAATATTTCATTGGTGGGACAGAATATCTGATATCCTCAATTTAAGGGAGAAAGGTTTACTTTAGCTCCCGGTTTCAGAAGATCTCAGTCAATTTATGAATGGCTAGCAATGGTGGGAGAGTCTGGCAGAGAACAGCTGCTGAGGGCATCACAGAGGAAGGATCTAGAGCTTCCAGAAGAAGAAAGAAGCTGGGGTAAGCATATGTATCCTTCCAGGCTCCAGGCCTGTATTGTGCCCTTCCTGACCAGATCCCACCTCTTGACAGCAAATCCAGAACATCCAAATACTTGAGGCTTCTAGGGAACGTTATAGATCCAAACCACAATAATAAAGTATTTTATATCTGTACCCTTAGTGTATATCTGAGTATGTATTTACCAGATGTGTCTTTACCTGGGCACGTCTATGCCTCTGCAATTATACATATGTGTCTGTGTATGTATGTGGATCATGAAATCTGGAGAGAATGTTGGGGACACAAAAAGAGGACTTGGTTTACACACAACCACAGGCCAGGGGACCCCACCACCAGCAGATGGAGCTGCAGGTACAAGTCTGAGGTAGCCGAGCTGACTGTCAGTTGCCTGAGGTTTGCTGGAGAGCTCAGAAGCAATGACCAGCTAGCATGGGGACAAGGGAAGCCCACCCCCAACAGAATGCAGCCAGGTGATCCCAAACAGACCATGGCATTCTGCTGCTTTTTCTGTACATATGTATTTATTTGTTTGTGTATTTAAGGCTGTACTGGATATTTGAGTTCAGGGCCTTCACTCTGAGCTAAGAGCTACATCTCCATCCCTTTACACACACACGCACACACACACACACACACACACAACACACACACACACCCCGCATGCACACACACACACACACACACACACACACACACACACACACGCATTCATGCACACTTTTTTTGAGACAGGGTTTTGCTAGTGTCTAAATTGCTCAGTTTGGGCCCTAATTTATGATCTTCCTGCCTCTGCTTCGCAGCATGCTGAGATTAAAGGCCTGTGTCACAGTTCCACTGTTAAATCCAATTGAATGATAGAATCACAGGTTGAAAGTAAAATGCCTTGTTTCGGTGATGTCCACCATTGTGGGCTGGCTGGCTCTCCCTCATCCCATATAGAATTAGAATTTGTAGTTGGATGAACCTCAGAGCACAAGGCATTTGTGAGCTGAGTTCTCCAGAGTTTTGTCTCTCTCCCTCCGTTCCATCCTTCTTTTTTCATTTTTGGCCCTATTTTATCGCAGCTCCTCTGTCTCCCATATCCTGCTCCCTCCTGTCCAGTATAGGCCTTCATTACCTCACAGCTGAGCTCCCTTAATCGGCTCCTAAGTGCTCTCTGTACCTGCAGTCTCTTCCCGCTCCAATCCATCTTACACAGCCCGCAAGGTTAATCTCCCTAGCACAGCTCCGATCCTATCAGGGTCTGTCCAGCACAGTCGCCATCCTCTACGCCAGCTCCTCAGGAAAGCCCAGAGCTCTAGTTGGCTCCCCCGGGATCGACAGTCCCTGCAGCCCCATGTGTCCTGCCACTTTTCTTTTTCCTAAGCTGAGTGCCACATTAGTTCCCAGATGTACCCTGACCTGTTTGTCTCCTGACCTTGGTCAATAATTTTTTATTTTTATTTCCAAATGTTCTCATTTACTCCTTCGCACACTACCTTCCCAAAGGAGTAGAAACGCCTGTCCCCGCCCCGTTCTCTCCAGATACCTCACCGTGGGTCTCTGCTGTGACTCTTCCCTTCCACATGACATTGTGTCTCTTCACACATCTGTTTGATCCTGCTACCTTCACCAAGACCCATGTCTGCTGATTCTAGCAACTACTGTCTGAGGAACTCAATAAAGCTTTTGGAAACAGGTAAATACAAGAATATGGCCTGGATATACTTTTTCTCTCTTTCTTCCTTTCTCTTCTTTCTCCTCCGTGTTTATTTAGAGGCTTGTTTAGCTAATAGCTTTGGAAGTTTAAGATCCATCCTTTTGCCACGTGACAAGGGTCCCTGAGGCTGGTCACATCAGTGAGTGGCATCACTGAGGAGTCGTGGGAAAGAATTACATGGTGAGACAGACAAGGGAGGGCCAGATTTGCCCTTTTTATAAAATCCTGCTCTTTTGGGAACCAACTAGCATCCAGCAAAAAATACCTCATTCCCTTTTGAGAGCAGCACCCAGTGACCTACTTGACTTGCACTGAGCCCTACTTTAAGTTTCCACTGCCTCTTAATATTGTCACACCGGAGACCAAGCTTCCTACGTAGGAATCTACGTGCTCCTTTTTTTTTTTTTTTTGGTTCTTGCTGTTTTTGGTGGAACAAAAGACCTTCACTTTAAGCTACATCCCTACTTTTGTTTAATTTGTATTTACGCCTTCATTCTTCTTCTTCTTCCTCCTCCTCCTCCTCCTCTTTCTCCTCCTCCTCTTTCTCCTCCTCCTCCTCCTCCTCCTCCTCCTCCTCCTCCTGCTCCTCCTCCTCTTCATTATTTTACAGACAGGTTCTCACTCAATTACTCGGGCTGTGCTCCAGTAGTGATAAGTTTACCTTCTGGGTTCTTTCCAAAAGGAGACTACCAAGGGGAGGGACGAGTTCAGCCTGGGTTTCATCCTCCTGGCACCTGTCTTAATCTGCGTCTCTAGAGGAAGTGTCCCTCCCAGCTCAGGCATTCTTCTCAAATCTCTGGAATTACCATTTTCCATGTGTAGTGTGGAAGATTCGCCTTCTGTCTGGGACACCCACAGAAGCAAGGCACAAGGTGAGAAGTGCTGCTGCCCCTGGGGCCTGTTAGCCTTCCACTGGCTTCCCAGGAAATTCCCCTGGCCTTTCTTTGTTGGTCTTTCATCCCAAGCAACATTTAAAATGATTTCAGATAGCTCAGTCCATGCCAGCTCATAGCCTTCCAAATGCTCTTTCTAAAGTGTTGTGGTCTCCTTTTTTTACTTTATTCTTATTCAAATGATAGAGTTTTAGAAACAGAAGGAAACATAAATGAGAACCCGGAATACTCCATTTGGTTGGGGTTCTCAGGTCAGCTGCTATTGTTGCATCCCTTCTATCTGAACCCTTGACCTCTCTCATTCAAAATGGCTCTTAAATGCCCATTGAGATGGGAGAGGGAAGCACCTGGCTCTCGGTTGGCCCACCCAGTGTTAAGTCTTTGCTGTTCCGTGCTTCCTGCTGCTCTTTTCTCTCTTCCCTTACACCCTAAGCAACTTTATTGTTGCTATAGCTTTAGGCCAGAACTATCTACTGATCACGGAGTAGGCACAATGTAAAAAGCCATCTCATTTAACTCATACCACAATGCCAGTTTTAAAAGATGGAAAAAAGTGAAACAAAGTGCAAGTAGCATGGCCATCTTCCCCAGTCCTCAAACTTGAAGCTTAGACCGGCCTGGAGATCCTTGTGTCCCGTCCAATAGATGGTTGTTGTGTTTGTGGTTTTCTTCAGTCCCCTCTCCCAAGTAATTCAGAATATTTAAGACGAAGGTTTGCTTAATTGTTGCACTTGCCTGCACACTTAGAAAGGCCAAAACCCAGAGGAAAGAAATAGAGCTCCCAGTAAAGGTGTAGAAGAGAGATGGTATGTATGGGCTTTGGATTTAGAGCTGAACCGAATTCTGGTTTTACCATTTGCTTGTTATATGAGTCATAGAAAGTTATTTTCATTTTTTTGATCCTTTGTTTCTTTATTAGGAAAATGACATAGTGATCTTACTGTAAAACAGGTTGCAGCGACTGAAGTTCTAGCTCTGGAACGTCTAGAGGGGAAACCTGGTGACTGTTGGGAGCTCCTAGGGTGCTGGTTTCTTTCTGTCAAGAGCCCAGAAGTCCTAGCTCGGCTTGATGAATCTCCTCCCACCCCCTCCACCCAGGTCTCACTAGCTGTCTGGATTGGGCCTGGGATCTGCTCGCAGCTTATGAAGCAGTTAGAACCCTCTCCTCTGGGCAGTGCCCCTTTGTGGCATTGGCAGCTTCTCTGTCCCTGACTCATGGGGACATGGGCAACATTCTTGTGTATAAGCTCAAGGCACACGGATTCCCTTGAACCTTCAGGGTTAGGAAGCATCCAAAGCAAGTCTCCAGCTTTCACATACTAGACCCAGATCTTAGAAAGAAAATTGCCTAGATAAAACCATTTTGTCCCAGAGTGTGGCATTTTGTTTCCATCAGAAACAAACATAAGAAAGGGCCTGTGCGTGCTGCTCAATTCTTACTTTTTAAAAAAAGAATTTAGAGTCCTCGTTTCCCTCGGTGATTCAGAACATTTGAGACAGAGACTCAAATATGTCTTTTAAAAATATCCTTGTCTCAGAACCACTACGTTAGGTGTGTAGAAGGTGCCAACATTGGCCTATTTTAGAACCTGGCCTCGTCTAAATGCAGAATCTGCAAGCTGCCTCCCAGAGCAGAAAAGTGAGAAAGCCCGTCCAAAGGCATTAGTATATTATTCATAAAAAGGTAGCGAGCTATTGTCAGATTATTATCTGTTGCTATACATGTAAAACACTACTAGAAAGTCGTTTGTGTGATCCTGTGACCTGGTAGGCCTGTGTTCTATCTATGAGAACATGAACAGCAGCGCACATTGTCCCTTTCAGTCTTGGTGGCTCAGATCTAAATTTAGCGTTCAGAGATCCTCAGTTGCCCCGCCCAGGTGGTGCCTGATACATTTCTTTCCTTGTTCGTTTCAACTGGTTTACATCCCTATTTTCACTTTTAGCGGTTCTGCTTTATATATACATTTTTTTAACATTTCAAACTGTTTCAGATCATTTTTCTAAGTAAGAGGGGTATGAATCATGAGCAAATAAATAAAGCCACTGAGGCAATGAGTGGCTTCTCAGAAGGTGGAGGTATCCTAGGCAGGCAGACACAGCAGGCCTGAACATTATTAAGTGTTTTCATACTTTGCTGAAAAAAAACTATAGCTATTAGCTGTGAAATATTGTTTGTATTATCAATATGAAGACTTTGTATGTATGAGCTTGTTTTCTCTCTATTCATCCAAGGAGACCAGTGGCGGCAGCCTTGTCTCCTCCGTCCTGGCTGTACCTCGCTCTCCCCTGGAGACTGCTTGCCTCAACTACTCCTGTGGGCCCCCTGCCCTGGGAAGTCTCGCTCCTTCTTCTCTCTGTGTTCGCAACTGTCGGGCCCCTAGGTCTCTCCTTTCTCCTCATGTACCTTCTTGTTTCTCTGCAGCTTCTCAGCTTCTACAGTTTCTCCCAATTAAGACTGAAGAGCCCTAAAACTGGGAGAAACTGTCAGTGCCTTGAAGGGATTTCAAAGCTGCTCCTGAAGACGTGCTGTGTACCCACACAGAACTCCCTTGGCACGTGCACAGGCTCCATTCACTTCTCCACACTACCGGATAGAGTTTTAGTGCACCTAAGATGTCTTATTACAGAGTCATTTTCTATTGGTAAAATTCCACCCAACCCCAGACATCCTTCAGCAAAGCTGGAGTACGTTCAGGCAGATCTGGCACAACTTGTTCACGAGCAGGAGAGGAGAAGCCCAGCTCAGGAGCGTGGGCCAGCCCTTACTTAACCTTGGGGAAGTCCTTCCTTAAATTTTACTGTGGCTCAGCAGCATCTGGCTGTTGGATGGGAAGCTTCAGAATGATTATGCACAGGAAGAGATAGATATTGACATTCTTCCGAGTGCCCAGATTCGTCAATTTCCCGGTGTCCTTCGGCCTTGCTGCTTCATTTGTCTTGATTCCCCAGAAGGGCTAATGGATGCCTCACGTATTGGCTGGCTCCACCAAGATCCATGTTCGTCGGTTCTCCTTTGCAAACATTCATCCTATTCATATTACAAGAGGGTTACTTATTTTCCTGGCTCCCTGTCAAATTTTGATAAATATTGCAAAAGTCCAAAAAGAGTTGTTAGGTCTGTGTGTATGAGGGCACATGCAGTTGGAAGGAGGAGAATGGCATGTCTAATGAGTATAAAATGTAATTGGAGTATTTTAAGAACATAACTGATCTGGTGATTTATATTCTTCCATCTGTTGGTAGTGGCTGTGTTGAAAGTTGTTATCATTAAGATTTTATTAAAGAATTATGTTATCATACTGTAGCATATTAGGCCAGATTTGGAGGGGATGATGTTGGCATGTTGAACCGGTATCTGAGTACTTAAATATCCAGCCTTACCGGTTACCTCATTGTGAAAAGCAAATAGAGACGAAGGTCATTTTGGTGTCACCTAGCTGTCGTAGTTCAAGGTAGGGACATATGGGTTGGGGACAATGTGACTCATCCGACCTTCTGCCCACAAATGATGTTATCATTCACTTCGATTGATTGTCCAATAGGATTCAAAATGAGGACACGTGATCATTTTTTTCCATCCTGATTTTAAGTGATTTTTTTTCAGGAGGAATTCTTTCCATCATGATGTCCAGTATTTTAATTGTTGAAATTAAAAAAAATAATAGCTTAACATCAACAGTTACAAAAATAACTGTGAGATGTTCTCTATTAAATAAACATTTCTAGCCAGGCGGGGTGGCTCATGCCTGTAATCTTAGCACTCCAGGGGACTCCGAGGCAGAAGGATTGCAAATCCAAGCCTGGTCTGAACAACTGAGTGACTAAGTAAGTAAGGGCTTGTCTCAAAATAAAAAAAATCAAAAAGACGGAGGTTGTGATTCAACACTGAGGCTCTGGGGTTCATCCCCAGTAATGCACCGCCCCACCCTACACACACAAAGAAAATGAAAAAATACTTTTATGCATCACATGAAACAAATTTAAAACCTAGAATTCTGTGTATTTCAGTTGGTCCAGTTTCACAATGGTAATATTCAAATCTTTCAGCCCTGATTTTGGGAGTTAAGTTAAATCTTTGCTATCAACATTGCCAAAGATCTCCTTTCAGTCTGAGAACAAGATGATAACAGGAATTATTAGTTCAGTTTGAGGTTTTAGTAGGTAGGTGGGTCCAAAAATATGGGAAGCTCTGTTGTGACTTAGAGTTGGAGACTCCTTTGATATAAGGTGCCTATGCAGAGAGCGAGTTCTGAGTCAACGTCAGAGAGCCTTTCCCAGTGCCTGTGTGTGTCAGAAGCTCGTATGACAGCATAGCCGGACAGAAGGCAGGAGCTCTGACAGGAAGGGACAGCGTCCGGGTGCTCTACCTACTGATGGTGCCTTGAAGAAATTGCTGAACATCCTCACCTTGTTTCATCACATGTAAAATTGGGCTAATACTTCTACCTTTAAAAGTGTTTTTGTTAAAATCTGCCTTTTCTCAATACATACTGGATTTTCTAGAAACAGTTTATGAAGGAAAGTTTTCCTCCATTTTAAATGAAAGAAACGACATCCCTCCTTATATTAATTTGTGAGTTCCATGAGGACAAGATCTGCTATCTGTCCATGTCTCTGTCTTTAAAGCCCATCAGACAGCCCTACCCTATGATGTAATAGACTCTGGAAATTTTTTGAATGTTCAAGGAAAGAATTAACATATGAATTAATCTATAATAATGCAGAAAAATCTCTTGTTCTGTGACTTTTTGCCAAGCACGGCATTGGCTGCTGTTATAAGAGAGCCAGGATAAGAAACTTAAAAAGCAAAACAAATAGCTGTACCTGAGTACGTTAGGGAAACCTTTCACAGGACTGTGAAATGTCACGGGTTTTAAGTGCCGGGAGAGCCAAAGTATACTGCACAGTTCCCTGTTTACAATGACTTGTACATAGCCTCACACAATTAATCATTTAATAAGGGCTTTGATAACGCCCGTGTTGGAGAGATAGTAGCCCCTTCACTCCAGGGTCTCTCCGGCGCACCGTCGCGGAATGGGAAGCGGCCAGCTGGCTGAGGAGAAGGGCTTTTCCTCACTCCTTCCTGTGTCCTTTGTCTACTCGCTCTTTTCCTTTCAGTCCCAGGCTTTCCGAGGGTTGGTTTTCAGCCCCCTCGCCCGTGGAGGACAGAGAAGTGGCATGCTAGGGGCAAACGGAGGCAGAGGTAGCAAAGCAGAGGACTGACAGGCAGAGAGGAGCCCTGCGAAGGAGGGTCGGCCGACGAAGCGACACTTGACAATCCTGTCTTGAATGTCTGTTATTTCCAGTAAAGCGATTTCCTTGACATTTTCTTGTGGCATTTGAAGGGGGAGAGAAGGTAGCAGAGTTTTTTTATCATCCTTTTTGCTTTTCTCCCTCTCTCAAGTGACTTATTTGGTCTTTTTTCAAAAATCAACACTCCTCAGAGTCCAATAAACAATGTGAGTGCCGGAGAAGGAGGTCCGCTTGCCCTTCTCCATCTGTGCAGCGGCCTGTGGCTGTGGCCCTGTACGTGCGCGAGGGAAGCAACAGCTGTGGTTCACGCATTGTCACATAAAGCTGTGATGAAGGTCCTGCAGTACACGCGCCACTGGACGCGTTCCCCGGGCCGTGCCCGTCCTGCCTCTCGCCGCCGTCAGACTCTCCGGCCTGTGGATTATGCACAGCCCATCTTTAACCCCTCGCCAGTTCTCAGGTGTCTGGCCCTATTCATCTCCTGATGTCGGATCATGAAAAGACCAATTAATTTTAATCTTAGACCAAGCAAAACATAATTAGGTAAATCTGCCAGAGGGCTATCCCATGAAGCATTCTAGAGCCAAAAGCAAGCAAGTCAGTTCCTCAGGAGGAGAGCCAGGAGACAGCATATTGGCTTTCTCTTTCTACACCAGAACCACCTTAGAGAGATTATCTCTGACTGCAGCATCAATGGGAACTGGGAAAGAGCAGGTTAACTGAGCGAAGCACTTTCTGCCTGTAGAATAAAATAACAGTGGCTCTGCCAGAGGCGGTAGCATGAGATTCAGTGTGATAACATGCATAAACTGTAAAGCGCTATGTGGGTAGGAAGCATCCTCCTATACTTGTTTTCTTTGGAATTGGACCTAGTCGCCTCATATACATACACAGGACCCGCTGTTTTGGCTACTTTATTTATGTGCCCCTCTCCCCACTGTTAAGGATCCCACTGGTCAGTGTTGGCTGTGGGGACTTTTCAGGAGCCTCCCTACATTATTCTTCCTCGCCCTGCTTCTCGTGTGGCTGGATTTGGTAATTTGAAAGAACAAGCTGCCTTCAAGTACACTTCCAGAAGGAATTTGGTCAGAGTTCATGACCTCAGGAAACTCCTCAGAAAGGTCTTCCTCAAGGAAGGCTCTGCTTCCAGTGCCCTAGAGCCCCGCAATTCATACCCGCTGACTCTGGGAGGACCTTCATTTTCTTCCCCAGGGTTTAGCAGCCCCAGCCCCATTTGAAACATGCTTACATCTCCTTTGGGTCACCATTTTTCTGTCTTTAAGTGCTTATGGTAAATAACGAGACTTTGTAATCATATATTCTAATATACCTATTTGTGACTCCTCTTGACAACAATATTTAACAATCTGTTTATATTTATATCTATTTGTGACTCCTCTTGATAGCAATATTTAACAATCTGTTTATATTTATTTTGTACGGTCTGTTGTGGGGTCTTGGTTAAGGTCTTGATCTTCTACGTTAGACTGACTTAGCACCCTAGGGGAAAGAGTCTCATTTTGAAGGCGAGATACTGAGGTTGGTGAGGATACTCTCCTTCCATCTAGCAGGTAGACGGATCTCGGGCCTCAGAGCAGAGCCCTCTTTTTCTCAGTAACACATGTTCCCTCCACACCCGCGACAAGGGGTAAGCCAAGACTTTATCATGGGTCTCCAGGCCAGACATTCTGCAGTTGGAAATTGATTTCTTTGGTTCTTTAAGACATTGCCTTTTCAGGTTAAAATTCTGGTGTCCTTGGTGGGAAATTTAATCACCAGTGAGTGAGATTGAGTGAGTTTGAGAAATGTGTAACAGTCCTGCTTGAAGAGGAGAAGGGGCTGGGGTAAGGACGGGAGCAGACAGGGCTCAGGAGGGAATCCGTGGGAAATGAGGACTAAACAAGGCTCCGCACTTGCTCATCCTGGGAAGCTGCTGTTCTTCTCCTGAATCTAGAATCTCTTAAGAAAAGAAGAGGAAAGTCTTTGCTTGATATGAAACCCATCAGTCCTAAATGTGCCAGGATTTTCCTCTCTAAAACAAGAATTCTGTCTTTCTTCATACTGTATGGTCCTCAAAACCAGAAAATCAGTATTGATCCTAACACAACCAATCAGTCCACAAAAATCCTGTCATACTTTTTTGCCTTTCCTAAAAATGTCCGCTTTATTTTCTGGCCCTGTGTCAATTTCCAGGAACATACATTAAATTCATTGGTCACCACTCAGTCTTCTGCATTCCCACACAGTTCCCGGCTTCCGTGGCCTTATCAGACTTCAAATGCACCCAGACTGTCTGTCTGTCCGTCCTGGAGGATGACCCCTGAACCTAGGTCTACCTGACCTTTATTTTTTTTTTCACAGCCAGCCCTGGGGTGGTATGTATTTGTGCAAATATCACAGAAATAATGCCATGCTCCCAGAGTGCACCTGCCAGAGGGCACCGTGAGTGCCTGTCCTACTCCTGAAAATGTTTACTATGATTCCTGACCAAGTTAGCACTTGCCAAATTGCCTGATTGGCCCCCTGGACAGCTAGTAAGTTGTACAAACACCCCTCCCCCCCACCACCACCACTACTAGGGAGCAACATAAGATAGCTAAATTTATAGTCCTCTTGATACCCCCGTCCTCCCCTAAACGTCAATATTTAGCACATTCGCTCTAAAACAAAAGTAAGCCTAATGACATTAGTTTAGCAAGATAGGGTAAAATGGAGGGTTTCAGGACCAGGGAAGAAAAGCAATCCTGTCTGCTCATTACCAGTATAAGTCATGGCAATGGCGTGATTGTCTTCAAAATATGCACAATTTTATTTGTTGAAAATAATTTATTTGAAAAAATTAGCTTTTTTTCCATCTCTGAATTACAAAAAGAGCTGAATCTAGCTGCATGACGTCTTACAGACAAATTTCCCAAAAGATCCTTGGCTCAAATTGTAGCTTTCCTCTTGCAATCTTTTAAATAGTTGTCCTGGATTCTCTTTCTCTGCTTAGCTTCCATATTTAGTCTTCTTCACGTTTCAGGGTCTGTGGCCTCAAAATCTTGAAAGGCTGTAGGAGCTACCTGCGCTACAAGGCAATGCTTGCTGAGTTTTTTTATTTGGATGTAGACTGTCTTACATTGATATGTTTTCTGAGGTTTTGTTGTTTAATTCTGCCACATTCAAGAATTACAGTGGACCCAGCACTCAGAAATGTTGAGGCAGGAGGATTACAAATTTGAGTCTAATCTGGAGAATTTACCAAGACCCTATCTTAAAAATAAAAAAATAATGACAGTAATAAGGGCCACGGTATTTTCCTTTTGTAATATCTCTGGGTTGAATCCTCAGTAGTACTACCACACACACACACACACACACACACACGCACGCACGCACGCACGCGCACGCTCAATGAAAAAGTGACTACTAGAAGCCATCATGGTCCCCGGAGACAGGGTGGGGAGTAGAAACAAAGGAAAATCAATTTCTTCCTGGGCCTGTTGGTGCCCTCCTGAGATCTCACTAAACTTGAGAGGTTGAGATGGTGAGACAGAAGGATTCTAAGTTTGAAATCACCTTAAGGAAACTGTCTCAAATTCTAAAAAGGGGGTGCTGGGAGGTAGCTCACTGTGAAAGCCCTGGGTTCAATTCCTACTTGTGTGAGTGTGCATGCACCGCCCCCTCCCCGCCCACACACGCATACACATACAAAACTGTATGGACAAAGTTAAACTTTAAATCTAACAAACCAACATAAAATTCTCAATAAAGAAAACCAAGAAGACCAATTCTGAAAGTGACATTTTTCTCTTCTTTTTAGAGCCATTGCTAACGTGTTAAGGAGGCTACAGCCTTTGCTGACAGCAGAACTCCTGGGCATGCTCAGTTCTACTGCAAACAGACCTGGGTCTAATGCTAAATTATAGTCTAGAGAAGGAAAGGACTCAGGGGGCAGATGATCACAGGCTATAAATACCTTCAAGGTAACAATGCAAATGAGGGAAGGGAATTATTCATTTGCTCAGCAGGTGCTAGGACAATGAGCACTAGCCTAGAGCTACAGAAGAAAAAGTTTAAGCTGGGGATTAGCAGAAAAGCTCCTCACACAGAGAGTTCCTGCCCAGGGCTCTGGACTTTGGAGTCCAGTGCCAGGTACCAGGACAGACACAGGATAATAAGCACAGAGGCAGGACCAGAATTCTTGCATGATCCAAGGGTTGCAGAGTAGTCCAGAGCTTTCTGGTTGTTATCTACATTCCTAGAATGTCATTTATAAAAAAAGTTCTTTGTCTCAGGCATTTAAAGTGTAGGCTGACTGTTCAGGAATCAAATTCCTCCTGTTCAATTCCTTGTGGCATCTCTGAAGACAAGGTACAAATCTCTCTTTTCCTTCTGTCCCCAAAGCTAAGGATATCCTATGGCCAAACCCTGACAGCTGCCCTTTCCATATGCAAAGATGTTTAAAGTGATAAAGATCTACAGCCCTTATTTGTCAATTACAAAAGCAAAATAAAGGTGTTCAAAAGGACACAACAGAAAGAATATTCCCCTAATCATTGTTACTGTGTGAGTTATTATCCAAATGCTTCCTGAATGCTTGTGCCCATGGAACTGGTCAGGAACTTTTTGTTGAAGAGAGTCTACTCCCACGCCTTGCACAGACATCCTGTATTTTCTAGCTCTAATCTCATTTCTTTCTGACTCCCTAAGAGATTCTTTCCTTGCTCAGCTTTCGGACCAAGTCTAGATTTCCATTTTCACTCTTTTCTTCTCATTCCAAAGTCCTCATTAACACACACCAAGTGCTAACTATCACAAATAAAGACAGTGGATACATAGGCAACTGTAAAGCTTTATTCTTCAAACAGAACTATTCACAACAGCTTGAGGGGATGCTGAAGTAGTGAAAGGTACATGAATTTGGCATCAAAAACAAAGACTGAACCCCATATGGGACACTATTCAGCTGGATGGTCCTGAGTAAACACATGATCCTACTGTAAACACAAAAAACACAGCTATCACCTCAAAAGGAATAAGAGTTAGTTTATTCTAGAGCTAAGTAGAAGTGTCCATAGCCTAGGAACGTAGCTTCAGGTTACCCCAAATACCATGTTCTGATGAGTTAGCAGTAATATGGAGTATTTATACTTACAGAACAGAAGAAATTCATAGATCAAAGTACTTTTTTTAAAAAATGGTGGAAACATCAGATAGGCAGCAGGGAAACCTTGGCTATAGGCGTCAGATGCTGGCTCATGACACTCTCAGCTCTGGGTTGGAGTAAACTGGGGGTCCACTCAGACATTTTAAAAGGCTTATTGGTAATCACAGGAATTCTGAGTTAGGCACGTAGAGGGATGACAATGTGGCCATAGTGGTGCCTAATAGGGCCAGGATAGTGTGGCTGTGAAACATTCCAATCTTTCTAACCTAATAAGCCAGTTCGCTTTGCTGGGTCCTTGATGTAGGTTTAATGGCTTTTTCTGAGAACTTTAGTTCAAACTACTGAATTTCTGATTGCAGATAATAAGCCTACCTAAGTGGCAACTGTGAGGTATCATTATATACCCACCCATATACCCCACCCACAGCCATGTACACCACAGTCTCTGATACAGAAAGGCAGCCCATGGGAAGTAGACACTAGTATCGAAACACTTGATAACCTTTACGAAAAGCAAGAGTATGTCACGGCTGCATTTGACCTCATTAACAAAAGCTGGAAAATGCATAAGGAAGTTTTAAAGGAGGGAAAGTCATCCTCAGCACGCATCTAGTGGAGATAAAGAATGCTTTAGAAGTGGCATTGTTTAAGCTTAATATTATTTCTAACTTAGTCTTTACCTATGTTCTATTGTCGATGCTCACACACACACACACACACACACACAGAGAGAGAGAGAGAGAGAGAGAGAGAGAGAGAGAGAGAGAGAGAGGGAGAGGGAGAGGGGTAGAGACAGAGAGAGGAAGAAAGACAGACAGGGAGAGGGAGCGAGGGAGGGAGAGACAGAGACAGAGTCAGAGAAATAATGAGTGAATGTTAAGAAGTCATCTGCATATGCTTGAGGAGATGAAGAGGCTTGCCTGGCCCTAAGGAATACCCGGCCCGTCTCAGTCACTAGTAGGAAAGAACATCACACAGCTTCCTTCTCTTTGCCTAAAATAAATGAATCGGGATTTCGGAACTTGGGTGAAATCTAGGAAAAGCTTCACAGAGAAAGGCTCCAGCCCAACACAATGCTTTTAGGGAAAGGTCAGGCGTAGACTACACATGTGTTTCAGTGAGAGTTCTCTGAGGAACAGAATCAGTAGGGCATCTCTGTACATGGAAGACAGCCTTCAAGAGATTGGCTCAGCTGTGGAGACCAACAGGACTATAAGCAGCAGGCTGAACTAGCAGGGCAGGTGGACAGATCCGCTCGGGTCCAAGGGCCGTCAGTGGCAGTGTGCTCTCGTATTCAAGGGAAATCAATGCTTTTTCTATTAAAACCTTCAAGTGATTGGATGCCTGCCCACGTTATAGAGGATAATCTGCTTTACTCAGAGTCTACTGATTTAAATGTTAATCGCATCTAAAAATACTTCCATAGCAGCATCTCAAATAATGTTTGATCCAATATCTGGATATTATGACCCAACCAAATGGATGTAGACGTTAACCACTGCAATGTAATAGAGAACATGGTTGCACCCATGCTTAATAGAGTGTCTCGTAGAGAGAGCGAGTTTCCACTGAGCCTCCCAAGGTGGAGGAAAGGAGGGGCAGGTCAATTCACAACTCAAATGAGGAAGTATGTGTCTGTCTCTTGCTCACATATGGTGGACTTTTTTTTTTTTTCTTTTTTAGAGGCAGGGTCTCCCTCTGTGTCCCAGGCTAGTCCTGAACTCACTGGGATAGCCCAAGCTGGCCTTAGACTCAGGACAACCCACCTTCCTCAGCCTCCCAAGTGTTGGGATTATAGGCACGCCCCACTATGCCCAGCTTTACGTGGTACTAGGGAATCAAACTTAGGGCCTTGCTTTTGCAAGGCAAGTGCTTTAACTACTGTGACACCCCTCCAGCCCCGAGGTGGGCATTTTTTTATCCTCATTTTAGAAAGGCTTGGATGCCATGGTGCAAAGTTCAGGCTTCAGCAATAAACAGTTGAGAAGAGTTAAGAGTTTCTACTTCATTCCCCCATACCCTTTCTCTCTTTTGACAGGGTATCCCTCTGTTCTCCAGGCTGCTCCTGAACTCACAATGTAACCCAGGATAGCCTTGAACTCAAAGCAATCCTCCTGGCATGGACTCCTGAATCCTAGGATTACAGGCATGCAGCAGCATATATGGTTTATGTGGTGTTGGAGAATCAAACTCAGGGCCTTGCTTTTGCTAGGCAAGTGCTCCAACAACTGAGATATTCTACTAGCTCTCTCTCTCTCTCTCTGTCTGTCTCTCTCTCTCTCTCTCTCTCTGTCTCTCTTTGTCTCTCTCTCTCTCTCTGAGAAAATAGAGAATGAGCCCCCAAAAAAGTTCAAGAAAATCATGAATCACAAGAGTTGAGTAGGATGACGCAGCTGTACCAAAAATCACACAAAGCAAAACTCCTAAGACATGAAAATCTGCGTCATAGCCTGATATGCATTCCATTTGGGCATAGGAAAAAGGGCTGCAGCTGCAGTGAGAAAGGACATCTCTGATGCCCATTTTCACACCTAAAGACTGCCCCAAGCAGTCCCCACGGATGAGAAAATCAAAAATTTTGCTTGGACTGCTTATTGCTTGTCAAGACCCTCACCTCAGCATGTGACCTTCTCGTGCCAATTAGAGTACACCTCAAGCAATTAAAAAGGAAAAGTCAAAGCATTAATAGTTCATATTCAAAGGTCGTGATCTCGCCAGTCTCCTTTCTAAAGCTGAAGACAGAGGACGTGTGGTCTTCTCCTCCAAAATAACATAAAATCCAAACAGAAATTGTAGCTACCTGTGTGCGCCTTCTATTTCAGGACATCAGGTCCAGATTCTTGGATATTTGGAGATCGTGGTCATAGTCAGAGAGTATCTAAGATGAGAGAGAGAGAGAGAGAGAGAGAGAGAGAGAGAGAGAGAGAGAGAGAGAGAGAACCCTAGTACAGTCCCTTTAGTCCTTTTCTTATTCAAGCAAGAAAAACGAAGTCTAGAGATGAGTTGATTTCTTCTGTTGCACAACTAATTTCTGACTGACAAAATTAAGACCAGGATTCAGCTTTTGTGACTCCCAGACCGGTACCCATTCTCTCTGAAGGTAGAAACTCAGTATCCAAAATATTAAAGCTGAAGATAATAGAGGAAAGACAACAAGCCAGAGCTGAAAAAAATTAAAAAAAATTTAAAAAGAGGCCTGTATCCCGCTCTACTCTATTGGAGATGCTGGGATGAGGTAGAGCTTCAAAGTCAGCCTCATCTCTCTGACAAAACCAAGAGGAGGGACAGTGTTGTCCCTGTGCACACAGGAATGACCTGCTATCCACACCAGATGACATAGAATGGGAAGGGGTCCTACCTAAAGTTCAGCAGTCGAAAGGTCTTTTGTGGTGAGTATGGAGCCATATGGTAGCTACAAGTAAAGTGGTACTGGACAACCAAACTCAGGACATTGTTCTTGCTAGGCAATTGCTCCAATCACTGAGCTATTCCTCCATCTCTCTCTCTCTCTCTCTCTCTCTCTGTGTGTGTGTGTGTGTGTGTGTGTTTCTGTCTCTCTGTCTCTCTCTGTGTGTGTGTGTGTTTCTGTCTCTCTGTCTCTCTGTCTCTCTTCTCTCTCTCTCTCTCTCTCTGTGTGTGTGTTTCTGTCTCTCTCTCTGTGTGTGTGTGTGTTTCTGTCTCTCTCTCTCTCCTCTCTCTCTCTCTCTGTGTTTCTGTCTCTCTTCTCTCTCTCTCTCTCTCTCTCTCTCTCTGTGTGTGTTTCTGTCTCTCTGTCTCTCTCCTCTCTCTCTCTCTCTCTCTCTCTCTCTGTGTGTGTGTGTGTTTCTGTCTCTCTCTCTCTCTGTGTGTGTGTTTCTGTCTCTCTCTCTCTCTCTCTCTCTCTGCGTGTGTGTGTGTTTCTGTCTCTCTGTCTCTCTGTCTCCTCTCTCTCTCTCTGTGTGTGTCTCTCTGTCTCTCTGTCTCTCCTCTCTCTCTCGCTCTCTCTCTCTCTCTCTCTGAGCATCTGAACATCTATTGAATACCTGATATGGGGCAGCAGCTATTCTAAGCTCTTGGTGGCAATAAACTCATTTAATCTTTACAGTAATCCTGTGAACTAGATACTATCAGTGGCCCTATTTTACAGATAAAATAAAATTTTAGACATTTTCCAAACATTCCTAGAGTCTCATGAGTAGAAGAGGGCAGAGCTGAGATTTGTGGCTCTGATCCAGGGCTCCTAAGTCCCACCCCGTGGTGCCCATCTGACTTTGGGTATCTCATGGAACTATCTCCTGAGAAAAGAAATACACCTTTCTATAAATAATCTATTTTAGGTCTATTCTAAGCAGATATAGAGGTCTGAATGAGACATCATGGTCCTAAGCAGAGAGCAGAGTTACAGAAAATGTTGGAAAGGGGGATATGAGGCAAGGGGCCTGAGGAAAGAGCATCAGCACTCTGTTTTGAGTTGGTGATCCCGTTGTGCCCTAGAGTGAGTCCTGGGTGAACTCTGTTTGCTGCAAGTTCCTGGGACAAAATTTTCAGATCAAGGTGAGAAGATTTGATCTCATAGAGCTTCCAGTTTGACAGGAACCGGTCATAAGGAAAAGAGAAAGGAGAGCTGGGGTCGCCTGTGATGATCAGGGTAGCCTGGAAGAACCATTCCCTTGAACCAACACATTCTACAAGATTCCAAGCAGGTGAATACTCCTGTGGAGAGCCAGCTGACACATAAAAATGGCCTACTGCATTTCCACTGACATGTCATCTGTATCTGATGGAGCAACATCTTCATTATGAAATTAGATAAAAATCCCGACACACAGACTAATGGAGAGCATCCCATGTTCTTCCTCAGGAGCCAAGTGACAGAAACAGCAAAGAGCAAGAACCAGAGCCAGAGACTGCCCCTCCTCATCTGATTACATTTTCATGCCCACCTGTCATCTCCCCCAAAATGTCATTAGCTCACAGAGGGGATGGTGTCTCATTGCATTAGCAGCCACCACAACAAAAGAGCTTTTTGTATTCAGGCTGTAGTTAAATGATGGAATAACAAGATGGATTTTATACAAGAAGTTCCCTACTGGGATCGGCCTCCCTGTGGCACTAGGACTCCTTATTTCCAGCGCAAGAGTGAGGAAGCTTTCTGTTCAGGAGGTCTGCCTACGACGGCCACTGAAGATCGGAGGAAGAAGTAGATGAAACAAAATGAGGTGCAGCACCCCGACTTTTATGCCAGAAGACTCTGGGCTCATTGCAAATGAAGGACCTGCTTCTCTCTCTTACCTATATTCTCCTACTTTCTCCACGAGACACTTCTTCTTTGCCCTAGTCCTTTCCACCAATACAGTTTCAACTTTGCTACGGTATGAGGATGAGCAAGGATCAAGCAGGGTTGCTCCATGGAGCCAAAGCACGGGGTTGAGCCAATTTTGTTCCGCTGCCCCTGCCCTGGGAATGTTTTCTTTTCCAGTCTTTGTCATACAATTATTTTTGATAATGGTTCACCCTAAGAAGACTATCAGGCCTCTTTTAATAAAACCAAGACCCACACTCCCCGACTGACAACGGAGAGAGAATTTTCACAGGGGAAAGAGAGCTTGCTAGGTCTCCTGGGATATCTCAAATTTCTGCATTCCATTACTGATAATACAAACCCAAGTTTAAGCCCTAACCACAAAGCAGGAAGCCAAGCATAGACAGTCTAGGGTCAAGGAGCAGCTCCATGATGTCATCAGCAGCTCAGAATCTTCTTGTCTTTCTACTCTGCAGTTGGTAGCATCAGATTCTTGTTCTCATGGTTAAGCAATGGTTGCTTCACCTTTATCCTCACTTTGAGTTCTAAGAAAGAAAAAGAAAAAGATGTTGCAGGAAAGTAGTGTCAGATTAAGAAAAACAAAACTGGACGGGCTTCAGTAGGTAGCCTCTCCTTAGCTTCACGAAGATCTGGACAAGTGATGTCTTAGTTAAACTCGTTGGTGCTGAAACCAACTCAGAAGTACCCGATTAGGGAAGATGGTGAGTATACACGTTAGGCATCGCAATGCTTGCCATATTCAGGTGTCTTCTGCTAGCTAGGTAGGCTTTTCTAGATGTGGAAAAGAAGCAGCTACCAAGAAATACTGACATTTATTTGATTCTGCGAGAGCTCTTTGTTGCCTCTAACATTCTCTGTCAGACGCATCTCTCAAAGGGACCTCAAGCCTTATCTCCAACCACATCTATCATCCATTGAGACTCCTAACTCTGGTGTTGATCTACTATAGTTAGGATCCTGCCTCTCCCTTTTCTTAAAGGGCCTAGAGAAATGAGATGTTGGTAAAAGATACAAAATGCAGTTTTGACATAAGTACATTGTGGAAATCTAGAGTTCAGCATGGAGACTATAAAAGAATTCATTGTGCATTTGAAATTGCTAAGAGAGTGAATTTTATGTATTCTCACCACTCATGCACAAAAGGTAACTTTGTGAAGCCATCGATATGCTAATTAGCTTGATTGTGGCAATCATTTCAAAGTGCATACATGCATCAAAACGTCAGATTGTACACCTGGAATATGTGCAATTTTTATTTGTCAATTATGTCTCTATAAAGTTGGAACAAATTGGAAAACTTTTGTAAGCTGGGGAAAAAAACAAAAATAAAACTCCAGCGAAGCTCTTTTCTCCAACATGACACCCAAGCTCTCCAGCAAGCCAGAGACCCTTCTTTCTGCCTTCACCTCCTACCATTTCTCAGATGGAAACAACGTTTCCCGATTTCTTCCTAAATATAACATGATCTCTTAAGTCTACACTTCTGGGTTCTTCCTGTTCTATTGCGGTAATAATCTGATCCTTCCTCTTTGGTTGTTGTCTTCCTACAAATTCTTCAAACCCCAGAAAACTGTCACTTCTTCCAAGGGTTTCTAACCACTTAAATCTTAGATGGCCTCATCTCCAAAATCGAGATTCGCTAGCCGCACAACCCTAGCTCCAGTCCTGCCGTTGGTGATTTGTCCTCCCTATCCTCATCTCCTCCATTCAGTTGGGGGCCACTGGCATGCAAGCACAGGATCTCATATGCCCCCGTGGCCCTTGTATGTGGTACAGTATTTGCTCTATCATAATTACATGTTAGGTAATTGGAATGGCACTGAGCGTCCCAGACACTTTATATAATGAAGGCTCTATTGCTGTCTTCCCCATTTTATAACAACAGCAAAAAGAGAATAACTTGCCCCACCTCTACCTTTAGCAAAGCGAAGAGAGCACGATTGGAACCTCAGCTTCTGGCTCCAGCACCTGGACTTCCGTTGTTGGACAATACTGTTTCCAGTAAACAATTTGGTTAATGAATGAATGTGGCTGTTAAGATCGCCCTGCTGTTTTGGAGAAGGCAGACTACAGGGGGAGACTGCATCCATTCCGCTCCTGCTTGTGACTCATCTTGGACCCATCTGCCCCCCCCCTCCCCCCCAGCTCTCCTTCCTTGAGCAGTAAGCTCGGCACACGTGGGGGCGGCCCTAGTTTTGGTTCAGCCGCAGGTTCAGTCACCTCCTGGCATGGTGGCGTAACTTTCCCTTGGTGTGTCTGTCTCTCTCTCTCTCTCTCTCTTTTCCTCTCTACCTCCTCCTCTCTATTCCCCTTCCACTTCTCTGTGGTATGTAAAATCCATGCAGCCATCTCTGACACTGCAAACGACAAGCACTCAGCAAGTCTGGCTCCAAATCCTTCTCCTATTTTTATATTTCCCATGGAGTTTTATAGAAATGGCAGAACAATTGCTAGTCCACAGGGGGTCCACAGGCAGGATTTATATAATTAAATTTTAAAGCCACAAAGTTTCCCAGCCTGTGGGGAGTAGAAGGAAAGGGTGACAGGACGTAGACTTACCAGGTGAAGGGGACTGCTGGTCTTTGCTTCGGTGACACAAAATCCAGCTTTAATCCTCTTTTCTAGCAGCGACAAGGATCATGGATGTAATTTGTGCCTTCAGAGGTGCCTCTCCTTCCACGGAGCTGCAGCTAGTACCGAGTGCTAAATGGGTCCCTTGTCAAAGGCTGGAGTCACCTGCATCTAAAGGGAGCATGTGCATTTTAGGAAGTGTTGATAATTCATTTCTATCTCCAGCACTGGCAGAAGAAGAAAAAAAATGACAGCTCATCTCCCCAAAGGGACATTTTTACCGTGATGAGGAACAGAGATCAGCAACATCTGCCTGTAGCCAGCATGCTGGAGTTTCCCCATAAACACAGGTTTCCATGAAAACCAAACAAAGGACTGCAAGCGAGTGGCCAGGTAAATTTCACTTCAGCTCCCAGAAAGAATGAGCCCCCTGGCGTCTTTTCTTTTAAGGCCAGGGACCTGAGGGTGAGCCTGAGGGGCCCAGGTGGCTGCCCCTTAGAGACCAGGCTAGTCTCCAGGGTCATGTGCAGGAGGCGCAAGTCACAGGGCTCTCTGGCCATTCTTTCTTTTGATGATCATTAAATACCTACTCTGTTAAGTTGCATGCCATGTGATGGCCCGGTGTGCAGGCTTTTTAAAAAAAAATACATATACATGAGAAGGTCCTCAAAGGGAACCCGTGGTCCTTTGGGGGTTTGTCCGAGGGGTGCTACGTGGTTCTAGGCCTCAGCCTTAGCAGTATCTGGTTTTCCCAGTAGGGATCAGCAACCTCATCCCCACTGTTCACCATTACAAAACCAGAGAAAAGAGAGAGAAAAGCAGAAGGCGGGAAGCAAGGAGAGGTCCATCCCATCCTTCCTTCCGTAGTGTTTTTCTAACTAAGTTGGGGGGGGGGGTGAGGGGGTGGGGGGGATGCAAACCAAGAGGTTGAGCACATGGGAGTTCACCTCCCTTGTGGGATGAATTGGACGAATTGTTTCCAAAACCCAGGATGGATATCTGGGTAGGCGCTCTCTCCTCTTGCATTCAAAAGTTTTCCATTCAGAAATGAACCGAGTCCCCTTCCCCAGTCCCCTGGCTTCAGAAGCACGTTCCTCTTGCTCACAAAGCCTCCTGCTCCTCAGCACACCCAAAGCTCTTGCCCCTTTCCAGGAGTGCCCACCTCCCTGGCGCCCCTGCCCCAGATCTCTGTGGTCAGGACTGCACCTGGCTTTGCTGGGATTGTGCGGCACACACAGGCTCACAGTCATGCACACACGTGTGCTGTGCTGCTGCCCCTCAGAACTTTCATCTCTCTGTGGAGACACAACTCTCCCCCCTCCAAAACAGGGCTTTCCAAATACATTTTTGAGCCTACAGACGCTGCTAGAGAGCAGGCTGTGAGTTTTCTTAAATGTGAAGCCTGCTCGTTATGGCAATTAATTGACACGGCTGTGCTAATGGTGAGGCAGCGTGCCTATAATAACGAGAGGCAGCCCGCCGAGTGCTCGGGGAGACAGTGGAGTGCGCTGAGCCCTGTGTGGTGTTTACAGTAGAGGAGACAAGGAAATCCATAAGCATTCTCCTTTCTGTATAAAGCAGGGCTGCACAATCGGGTTTACATTAACAGTTTTCAATCATCTTTTATTAGTGGTAGATTGATTTTCTGTTCCTTCCTGTTTTATGTAGAAAAGCAGAATTAGGGAAAGAGCTTCTCTCCCTGGCCAGTTGAATAAAAACACTACCACTACTCAATTGTCTGTCAAGAAGCTCAGGATGGGAACAGATGCGTGGGTTGCTGAGGTTATCAACCAGACACAGGCTAAATGAGATGTTTATCTGTAAAATGGGAGGGATTTGCAGATTTCATATCGATTGTATGGATCTCTAGCCGGACCATTTCTGGACATGGGATGGCCGGTATCACAGATTTGTCAGAGTCATTCATTTATTCATGTGGTCTCCAGGCAGGCAAGCACTGCACCGAGCTCAGGGCTCAAGCAAGTTCCAGCTCTGCTCTGGGGCAGCACCGTGAGCTTGCCTAACTATGGAAGTTCTCTAGCCCTCCCTGTGCTTATTTCTAAAATGGGAACCAGGCCTAAATGGTACCAAGAGCCTTGTACAATTTTAACCAATAAGAAAAGACCTTAGTAAGCAGAAACACTTATCTTCTGACAGGGCAGATACTGTGTGTTTGCATCAACTGTACAACAAGGTAGTGTGTTCCAGGTGCTGAGAACAGGACAGTGCAGGTATTCTGAGGAGTGAATGGCTGGAGGAGACTGTGGAGTAGGCAGGATTAGCTGAGGGACATCTTGAGAGTCACGAAGTGTGTGATTGGCAGAGAAGGGTAGAAGGCAGTCTGTGTTATGTGTTGGCTGCCTCAGAGGTTAGGGAAGGTGCTGGGGAGATACTGTCCACAAGGGGGAATGTGGAAGATGTAGTGGCTTGAATCCCGAAGAAACAGGCCTTCGAGGAGCACATTCATGTAAGCCACATGCTGCCAGGAGACCAAGGAATCCAGCCAGCGCACTCTGAACAAACACCTTTCCAGATAAGAGGCCTGGGGCTTGCTAATGGGCCCTGCTGGGCCTGCCAATGGCCACCCAAGAGCCAGCCCACAGAGCCCTGAAGCAGAGGAGTGTGCCCTGCTCCTTGAGCCTCGGTGCAGATGAAGCCCGCCGATTGCTCTGGGGACAGCAAGGGCTTCTGCTTCAGATGCTCAGAAGCGAAGCACTGTGCGATACGAACAGCAGGCCTGCTGCTGGGCTCAGACGCCTCATACTCCTCATACTCCCTTCCCGTCGCTCCTGGTGTCACATTTTTTCACGGGCCCCGCTGCATGACAATGGTTCTGATTCTCATTCCATCTGCTCCTGCATCGGAATCTTCCTTTTGCCCTTCATAAATTATTCCTATTATCCTGTCTAAGTAATCCTCATCCTCTCAAATGAGCCGCAGCCAAGGGAGTATCCCTCACGGAGAGAGGGTATTTCTTGCATCTATTAAACTGTTGCTAAATAAAAATGAATCTTGGATTTGAATTTTGGAAGACTCAATTTGCAGCCATGATAGCATTTCACACATTTCATGGTGGTGACTTTGTCAGCTTTCTCTGCCCACATGGGCCCCGGTTTATTCATTTGTCAAAAGGGACTTGGTTTTTGCCAGACAGAGTGCTAGTTAGAGGGAATTAAATTGCATAAACACGAGTAATTTACTGTGCAGGTGCAACACTTGGTATCAATTGTGGTCATCACAGTGATGTAAGGAAAGGTCATCTTTATTTCCTAAAGTTTATCAAGCATTCTACAAGCAAATGAGTGTATGGGACTTCGAACTGTGTGTACGAGTGACATGGCTCTTCTTGAGCAGTGTGTCATTCCCTTGTTGTCAGGCAGCACTGGCCCGCTTTTAACCTAAGTCGGGCACACAGTGCATTCTCCTCAGTGCATTTTCCAGGAGGCTGGATTAGTCCACCACTTCTGCTGGGTGTGGGACAGTCTCACTGCCAGAAGGCAATCAAGTTCTCCTCCTGTGAATGAACATAGGAGTGTACAAATCCCGCCGCCTGCAAGCAAGCTCAGCCCTCTGCTGTCCTCTCCTCCCCAGAAGCAGATGACATCATGAACAGGAGGGGCAGACAGACCGTGGCAAGGGCGCTGCACTGTCGGCGGTGCTCAGGCCAGGCCAAAGCTCCCGAGGACCAGGAGCACGTTTGTCCTGACAAAAAGTTGCCCTGGCACTTGATGTCTCATTGCAGGTGACCCACAGCAGGGGCCAGGAGGCATGTCAGCTTCCAGACAAGAAGCTCCTCCTGCTGCCTGGTACTCTTTCCTGAGAACAGCCTTGCTCTGTCCTTCTCTTCCCTGTGGCAGAGTTTTAGTGTCATTTGTGAGCTTAGAAGTCATTTTGGACCTTGGAGCTCTCGTTGAGGGTTTCACCTTGTTTGAAAGGACACAGAGGGCAGAGGAGGCCAGGAACTCTGGAGAAGGAGAGCAAGCTTGAGCTCAGAGAAGAACGCAGAGAGTGTGGCCTTGGGTATTTGTGGGCATTCACATTAGGCAGCAGGTTTGACACACACGTGCTAGTGTGTCAGTGGCTTTAGGGGCTCTAGTTATTCAAATGACGGCCCTTTGAAAAATTGCATCATTGCTGCGCTGAAATATATGTGAAAGTGCGATTGGCGGAGGAGGAGAGGGGGGAGCCAAAAGCCCACTCATGCAAATACAGGGTTATAAATGACTCAGTTTCCTTCTCCATAAATATGATGATGTGGAGTTGCTTCGCTGGCAGGTTAGCTAATGAGTGGGTGTTGTGTTAATTAACGTTGCGAAGAATTGTGAAAGCACAAAAACTTTAGAAGTTTCCTGGTGTCATATGGCTCTTGGGCATGCCAGTATTTATGTGAGGCAAGGAATAAGAGAAAAACTGGCAGCAGAAAGCAGAAAGCTTGTGGACACAGAGCAGTATTAGTTAGAGCCTGAAAAAAGGAATCTTAAAGTAACCTCCCAAATTACAAATGCTTTCTCTCTTCCCCCAGTGAAATGATAATGCCATATTATGGATGATTTGCACTGTCAATAATTAAGATCTTCTTTATTAGAGGCTTAAACAATAAGGCCATCACAGGTATTTAGAGGTAGACTAGAAGCTTGGTGAGGGCCTTCTGGATGAGGACCCAGAGTCATTCTCCAGCCAGTGGAGGAATTGGATCGTCACGAGTTGAAGGCAGCTGACTCTCCCACTGTCACGTGACCATAATCAGAGACAGAAAAGATGTGGCCTAAAAAGGACACATGAAATACATGTTCCTTCTACGGTGTCATGCACCCATGTGTAGCTGCAAATGAGGCAGCAAAGCGAATGTGGTGAGTTCAGACCCTGTCATGGGAAGCAGGCTTTGCCAGTAGGCACGGAAGGAAACGAGAGAAAGGTTTTATATAGATGTCACCATCAATGGACTTCTAGATACAGATGTTCTGTTTGCTGAGAAATGGCAGCTGTGAGAGCATTTGGCGCAATTGCGTAGCTTGTCTCTAGGGGACAGTAATAAGCTTGCTTCATTAGAAGTTCCCCTGCAGTCTTTGCCTCTTTGTGAAGCTGGGCTTGGTCTATTAAGCTTTGGCTTTATGATGCCTTCTGCACTGAGGATCATCTCAGGAACCTCGCCCTTTGTTTGTGTGTAGAACTTGCCTTGTGGATTTGTATCTTCAGCTGCAGTTCTTCCACATGACAGAGTATGGGGATGAGGCTTCGGGAGTTCCCAGAAGCATCGTACTCCTATGAGGTTTACCAGCTGCAAACTCGGGTTTGCTAAAATATGCACATGGTAGCCTGAACATCGGTACCAAGCCCCTGTTCGGGGCCTGAAAGAAATGGAGGCAATTCTGCTGGAAAACTACTCAGGGGGTCTAATGAGAAACCAGTCAGATGTTCAGTGACACTGCCTGACCCACAGGCTTCCATCTGCTTTTGCCCTTCTTTTCCAACCTATGGGCCAGTAGTGTTTGTCTGGTAGCCACCTGGCTGTCCATCCCTTCTCTCCTCCTCCGGCAGACCAACAACACTGGAGGTGTCCTCTTCACCAGACAAGAGCAGCACAGGAAGGTTGTTCATTCTCCTCCTTCTATCCCGGTACATTTTTCATCATTAAAGGGAAAATGTCATTTTGGTGACAGATATTAGTATGATTGGTGTCGGGAATGAATCTTCCTTTCTCTGTCAGCCTTGCTTCACACAATCCTAAGACAATGTTCTGTTAAAAGGCCACTTCCATTTCCAACTCAAGCAGCGTGTGAGAAGGGCAGCTTCGGCTGTGATGGATGGCCAGAGTCTAGGCTGGAGAGGGGCCAGGGAGCGCCGTTGGAGCTTGACCCCTCCACCTCCTGGCGAGCCTGCGCATGGTTCTGGGAAACTCATGCCTTATTTCTGCCTGAATTCTGTTGAGAACGTAGTCTGAAAATAAGGAATCACGCAGCTCTACTTGGTGATAAGATTTTGAGAGATAGAAGATTTCCCATCGTCAATAGCACATACAATCATGTGAAAGCAAATTGTTGAAGATGATCTTGTTAAAGATGATTTTGTTGCTGTTGTTTTATTTTGCTCTTTTTTTTCTCCCCTCAACCAAAAATGTAGGCTGGCTTTTCCATCTTTTCTAGGTGTAGATCCGGGCCTTACGTGAGTTGGAGGTTAATAATACATTCCACCTCTACAGCATGCCTCATCCAATATTCTATATAAAATAACCCTTTAGATCTCATTTTGAGCTCAATTTTCTCATGCATGAAATAAAGATAATTTTGCTTAGACTTTACCAACTACAGAGAGGTTGATTCAATTCAGTGGGTATTTGTTGAACTCACATCCTGGGTTACACATGTTGTTTGGTTTGAGAATGTACAAAGCTGACTAAGTGTGGCACCTGCCTTCAGATAGCTGTGGCCCATAGTGGGTAAGATCAGACAAATAGTCAACTATAGTATATATATATATATATATATATATATATATATATATATATATATGTTACATGTATAAATATAGTCATGTGTAAATGTACATAGGAAGTAATAGGTATAAGTTAGAAGTACACATATTGTCATGAACAGAGAGGTAGGAAAGAAGAACACTGGATTTTGGGGGAGATGAAATTTGAACAGGCCAAGCGATACGGGACTTAGAGTGCTGTGAGTGGGTTGAACATGAGTAACCCGGCAGGGTGGAAGTCTGAGCCGGTACATAGCTGGTGACTCATGTGCACTTTTGCAGAATGGTGGCTAGTCTAGGTTGACTAGGTCCTAGGGATTAGGTGAGGGAGGAGGTGGGGCCATGACAAAGACTGACATGATTCAGCCACGTGGGGACTCCACTGTTTTAGTGGCACTGCTGATAGCTGCTAGTTCTTGACATTTTTCTAAACTAAACATCCTTTAAAACACTTTATAGTATCTTCATTACTGTGGAAAATTAAATTATTAAATAAAATAAATGCTTTATACACAAACTTAACAATGACCTATGTCATGCCTTAACTGGATATAACAAGGAATGAACAGAAAATGATTGATAATAAATGTAAAATAAATCTTTGGGTACAGCTACATGAGAGGGTATTGAGAAATACAGCCTCCTCTATTGACATATATACAGAATCGGCTTGAATGTGATGTCTAACTGACACTACAGACTCGCATAAAGACTCTAGGTTATAAATTAGTGACTTAAACATAAGGAATTCTCCTATTGGTGATGTAATTTTCCAAACTAGTGACACTTCTCGCTAAAAATCCGAACCAACCAATGTTAAAACTTAACAAGTGAGTATATTTGTTTATGAAATGGAATACATTTTAAGGCTTAGGATAAAGAAACAGAAAGAGTTCACTCAGCTAAATGTCTGGCAGGGAGTTGACATCTGTGAGTCAATAGTGGGTGCTTTGGTGAGCATCTAAAATCTTTTGGTCTCGGCACCCTAGAGGGCATTGCTATCTATCTCCATCCAGCTTTCTACCTGCCTGTAACTCTCCAGGAAGTCTGCTGGCTCTGGTTAAAAAAGCACTGGTTTATGCAGAGGCAGAGTTAGAGGCTGAGCTAAGATTTAATGGAAATAGTAGTGGAAGAAGAAGAGAAAACAAGAAAGCCTTGTGGTAGCAGTGGAATTCAGAGAGGAAGGGAAAAAAAAGTGCACCAGACACCCATACACCAGTGAAGTGGGGATAGAAATGTCCTATGTAAAGTTTACAGCGCTATGCAAATATTGTTGCCTTTGGAGTTAAATGTCATCACACCCACTTTTCAGAAAGGAAATTTGAAGTGTGGAAAAGGTGCCATGACTTTTGAAAAAGACAGGGAACAGGTCAAAAATTGCATTAGACGCCCAATGCCTCAGCTCTGCATTTCCACAGTAATTACTAATGCAAAGGAGCTTCCAGTCGACCTAGAGAATTGACAAGCAAAGAGCCTGCACAGAGCAAATACCAAGACAGAATCAATGTCGGGAAATAGTCAAATTCCAAGGACTCCATTTATCATCCCTATTTCATGGAACACCTGAAAACCTCCAAGGCTCCAATGACTGAGACTCTACAATCCATCTCTCTTTGGGTTTGCTTTGCCTCTACATATTCATCAGTAACATTTGAAACAAAGGAAAGAAGATAATTACAAAGGGAGAGTTTTTAAAAGATATTAAAGGTTAACAGGATTCTTGGCATTTGTGCCATGTCAATTTCCATGTAATTATGCTCAATTCCCAGAATTCAGAGTCAGTTATGCCTGTTAATGCTTAAAGATCATATCCTTGGAAAATAATTTATAAGATCGCTTTTCAAAATTTTCAGATTCAAAACCAAGCACCCTGGCTAAGAATTTGATTAGTATTAATGTTATTCTTGGATGGAAAGTGCTAGGAGGTCAGAGTTGGATGTTGGGATGAAAGTGGATTTGTTATGAGATTGTAGTTAGCTATCTTTCCCAAGAGCAAAATGGCTGTCCTGAAAATATTTATATAACCTGATTTATAGCTTGATAAATAGTAGTAAAGTGGGAAGAATACTTTAGTTCTCTTGAATTCTACTCCCTAATACAGAAGAAAGAAGGAGTCTTGTGGAACAATTTTCATTGTGAAAGCACAATGAACTAACCTAAGATGAACTATTAAAATATTGAAATACTGAGATTTTAAAATATTTTTATTTGTACATTTCTTCTTCTTTAAATTATTCAATATATTTATTTTTTCAGTACTGAGATGCAGTAGTTATGATTACAACCCCGCCCCTTCCTTTTTCGTCTCCCCTCTTTATAACAGTACACCTCTTCTTTGTAATATTATTCTATGCCTGAGTCATTGACAAAAGTACAATTATTTCTAACATCTGTCTGTTGAGGCAGCCATGTGTGACAATACCTGTTATAGTGCATCACCTAAATTGGCACACAATTGTTGAATACATGTAGGGAGGATGCGCTCATCCCAACTGAGCAAGCAGAAAAAAATGTAACTAACCTAATTCAATCTTGATTTAAGCGAAATGTTTCTAAAACCTTTGTTTGGTCTTGGGCTTGCCATTTTTTTGAATTTATAGAGTTTTATTCAGGGGTATCCTCAGGAAACTGAAGTGAATAATATAGTTTCTCAATGAAGTTAAACACCTTCTTGCTTAGCAAGCCATACGGGTGTACAGCCAGGAGCCCAAGTCCTTGCATTATCTACTGTTGCAGGTGAGGGCTGTCATAATTCTCTTCCATTAGTGTGAGAAGGGAAGAATGCTATACAAAGCTGGTTCCTTCCCATCATACCCCAGGAAAGAAGGCTGGCACAGGGAAGCTAGGGGGAGCAGACAGCACTTAGCACCAAAAGCAAAGGTGCCCTGTACTCTAGCTCCTTTAGTTGTTACAAGTTGAGCCTCTGAAAGGAAGGAGCGAGTGAGGTGAAGGATGTGTCTGAGGGCATCTGGGTGGCAGTGCCCAAGAAACAGTGAGTGCAAAGTAGAGTCGAGATCTTCAGTCATAGTTCCATGTGTAGCTGGGGTCGGACAGCGGAAATAGTTAAGAGAGTGGAATGCAAGGCAGCCCAAGTAATCCTGCCAGGTGAGGGGTTTGCTCCTGCCTAGGGTTTGTTTTCATAACATCCCACACACATTTTCTTACAACATTTAAACAATGTTATCAAGCGTCAAGTAAACACAAATGTCAAGAATAGAGTGTGACAGGGGTGTAGAGGGAAAAGACCACCATAATTCAAATATCCCTAACCATGAGGGCAAATTGAATTACTGGGTAGATAGGAACATAGCATTAGAAAGGTGAGACCGGGTCACATCAATTCAAATGTCCTAGTTACCTATTTTAGACAGTGGCGATTTTACGTGGGAGTCGTACTTAAAAGGTTAGAGTTATACATCAGACACCCTTAACCTAATAAAGCAATATGGGTCTGTCACCTATTAATTTATCCAAACCATTCCTTATCTTATTTAGATCTTATTTTTGCCCCTGTAACCTTTTATGATGACACAATTATTTTTATCCTTTAGAGAAAAACTTTTTGATTTCTTAAGTATTTTATTTTTAGTATTTCAGGTTTTTTCCCCAAGCTAGAGTTCAGTCATCAAGTGTGTGCTACCACAGTTCTTATACTTCATGAATACCAAGTGTCTTTAGCTTTTTAACATTCTTTGACTTAGAAGACCCTGCTAGCAAATCATTTTAATATTTGTATTTTTCCTATTATTTTAATATTTGAATTTTTTCCATTTGAATTCACTTAAATTCAACAAAAAGACCTATTATGTGCCATACATTGTGTTAAACTTCAGGCATAACAGGGAAAGAGGCAGAAGATAAATTATTACAACTATTATGAATATCATAAGAGGTGCTGATGTGGTAGACATCTGTCATATTTGAATGGAATAATTCCCTTTATGAGGAAGTTAGAACTGAAGAGGATGAGTGAAACACAGTCAGCAAATCCATGGGGCAGAGTATTCCAAGGAGGAGAGTAGCATGTGCAAAGACCCAAAGACGAGAAAGGAGAACCCTGGAGAAATTGAGATAATAGTGAAAACAAGATGTACGAAGGCCACACCCTGGGCCTCCGAAGATTTGGGGCTTTGCTGACTTTTCAATGTGGAGTCACCAGTGGTTTAATCAGGGGAGTGAGATGATCAGATTTCATTTCACTTAAAGTAGATCTGGCAAGAGCTGATGGAGACCAGCCACGTAAGACAGAATTTAAGTAACTTAGAAAATAGGGAAAGATAGTGGCTTAGGCCAGAGAAGGCAACAGAGCTTAAGAAATGTTCATGAATGTAAAAGGTGGTTAGGAGAAAGAACCAGAAAGAAAAAGAGAGAGATGGAGAAGAGAGAAAGAGATTGAGGTCAGGTAATGATATGATGCAAGGTAGTGGTGAGGGAGAGAGGAATTCAGTGACTTGATGTCTTTACAACTGACTTCAGCAACCAGATGCGCAAAGCTCCATTATTGTTCTGAGTCACAGTGATAGCTATCGCAAGCAATATCTGAAGAATCTATACACAGCCATTTTGAGTAAAATTATTATTTCTTTTTTGTTTCTAATATTAACTTTTTCTAATATTGTGTAATATTTTTAATAAAAATGTTTGGCCAATACTCCGTTTTTTAACAAAACATCTTGATACCTGCGGAAAAAAAAAAATCTATGGCATCCCACACTAAAATAATTTGTAAAAATCATAGCCTAAGAGTCACTGTCAGTGACTGATTTCAAAGATATTTCCTGGGGATTAATAGGGACATCCCAAGCTCCATTTGTGGAGTTGATGCTACCAGCCTGGCACTTCATTGGGTACTATTACCTCATCTATTACCTCATTTAATCCTCACGGCACGTGTGTTAGGTAGGTGGTATTACATTTTAATAGACGAGAAATTTGAGACAGTGAGGGGTAAGACAACTTAGCAAGGTCAAAATGTAACTTGCGGAGCTCAGATTCAGTCAAGGTCACTAAATCCACCATCGTGCACAATGCATTGCACATCACTGTCACCTGTCCCAGACCCAGAGGCTAGTAGAAGCACGCTGTAAATTATTTTTCTAAACCCATTACATTGCATTTGTCCACTTCTCTGCATGTTCACATAACTTTGGGGATTAGTCACAGCTGATCCTTGTCAGCTGAAGATTTAATTACCTAAGGGAACTTAATGTCTTCGGCAAACTTGGGAAAGTTCCCTATGACTATCCTTTGACAGATCATTGTTAAACATGCTAAATTTGATTTGTCCTAGCAACTGTCCTTTGGGGAATCTCGTATAAATACTTCTCCATGTAGAAACATGTCAATCTCCTCAATTTGTGTCTTAGATTTAAGCAAATTCTCTGCCTAGAGTGGCGGGGATAAGAATTGTCTTCTCATCATCTATTTTGTGTAAAGCATCTCTGATACTGACATTTGTCAGAACTATTGTGAAAGCCAAGGTAAATTATGTTCATATGTTGTGCCTTATTCAAATGCACATTCACAGCATTATGTCCCCTCTCTGTCCCCTAGGCTCAGAGCTTCTGCAGGGCCATATAAGTCCATCCACAGCTTTCTCTGCCTCTCTCACTTCCTGTATTTATTTATTTATTGGCAAGCAATAGGTAGAGAGCATGCACGAGGTACAGGGAGGGCATGTCTCTTGGGCAGGGAAAGCCATGCTGGTTCCCGGGTCAGGAGAGAAGCCAGGCTGCAGTGTGTGCCTCAGCTCTACCTCCAAGGCCTATTGTGAAAGGCCTCGAATTCCTAACGGTGTCCCGTAAACATGCTTAGATGAGGTTCAAGTCAGAATGATACCGAAGCCCACACGAATGTGTTTCATTATTTCTTGATTTTCCAACTGTCAATAAAATAAAGAATGAAGATCCTTTGAATGTGGATTTTTTACTATTAATTGAAGATGCTGTAAAGATCTCGTAATATCATTAACTTAATAGTGATTGAAGTAAAGGGGGAAAGAAGTGGATGGCTGTGCACTAGTCTAATTAGGAAAAGAAAAAAAAAAACTTGACTTCTATTGCAATTTCTAGACCTCCACAACAAACAGTGGAGATTATGCTTAGATCCCCTTCAAACCGTGCGGGTGTGCTTTCTCTGCCTCTCACCCCATCTCCTTCGATCAGCTGCTATCCAGATGCCTTCTGCCCCCACCAGCTCAGCTCACAGGGAACACCAGTGAGCCAATTCAGCAAACCAGCGTCTTAGAAACCTTCCTAAGACTGTCCTAGCTGTACCCAGTTCCCACTTCCTGGAGGACCTTTGAGATGCTGCCCAACCTTGACGCATTGGTTTGAAGTTAACCCAGCTGGAACACCAGCCCGTCTGATTAGGTGTTTGTCTGAAATCCACATGTCTTGCAAGCCCACTGATGTGAGGAAACCAGTGAGTGTACGCACGCTCATGGTGTGTGGTGGGTTGCACACGTGTAAATGCGTCCTAATCAGAGCAAAGCAGCACCACAAAAGTTCAGCAAGAACCGCACTTATAATAAAAAATATTGATTGATTTCAAGGATAGCAAAGATCAGTTCTACCCAATTACACTCTGGCTGCTCCTTCTAAACCAGCGCGACTCAGGGACTATTTCATCGCTCTTCATCGTGTGTGTACATCTACTGCCGTGAAAAGTCCTCTGTGATACGCAAAATTATTTATCTGTGTGTGTGTGTGTGTGTGTGTGTGTGTGTGTGTGTGTGTGTGTGTATTATGGCTGAGTTAAGAAACTCAAAACAGATTGAAACAACACATAGCCAAATGAATCTGAAAACTGAAGTCCAACAGGAAAAAAAAAATAAAAAGGAGAGAGGGAGGGGTGAAGAGAAGGAAGGAGGGGAGACAGAGTGAGAGAGAAAATGAGAGGCAAAGAGAGGGAGAGAGAATATTAATATAAAACAAAGGGAAGGAGGAGGAAGAAAAGTGAATGGATACAGGAAACAGAATCATCTATTCCCAGAGATGTGAAAGAAAAATAGGCCCAGAAACTCAAAGGACATGGGTTCAGCAACTCACTAGTTCAGTTAGCTTCTATTGGGTCTCCCAATCACAGAATTCTAGTAGTGTGGTCTTAGAAGGATGGTTTAAATATTCTCTTTATGGCTGGATGCCTAGCTCAGACTATGATCTAGACAGCTATGTCCCAGCTAGGCTTTAGGGGAAGATTCCCAAATGGGCAATTAGTCTAGATTTAATAGGACAGTTACTGTAAGTTTAAATAAATGCCAGTTAAATATTAACAGTGTATTTATTGAAGATTAACATTGCTGGTTGCATTGTGGGATTTTCTTTTCCTTAAAGAAACCCTTTATCGGAAGACTTTTAATCATCTTGACTCTTCCATCAGCTTGCTTTGGATCCAGGGCAGCTCATTAATTACTTTGCACTACAGTTTTCCGAATTCTGAAATGGACACCTTGGCGAACGGTGACAGTGGATGGGCAGGCACACATGGCTGTCTCTGCACAGAAGGAGCTGATAAGTGAATCTGAAGGGTAAACTGCTTTTGAGAAGAGGGTCCAGAAGCATTGTAATCATAGCCTACTAGAGTTGGAAGGGTCCTTGGGAGTCACCTCATCTGAACCTCTGTCTTGGAAGGCAAGGGCAGAGACCTGGAAAAAGCCACATACCAGTAAGTAGCAAACCGGGGGCAGGGATTCCAGATCCTTGATCCCAATCTCTCTTCTGAATTGTCACCTTTCTCAGGAACTATTCTTTTAATTCTTCAAAAGTGCTTTAGCCCCTTGGAGGAAATCAGCCACTAGATGTTCATAATTACCTATGGATCCTAAAGGCAATGTTGGGTTTTTGACAAATAAAGGACCTAAAATTTGTAGTGAGTTATCTAAGGTGACAGAATATTGAGCTATGTTGAAACTAGAACCAGAGCCTTCTGGTTTATAAGATGCTATGTACACAAAAGTCAATGTCAGTGAGAAATATAGTTGAGCCTACATATGATTGGGCAAATCCTTATCTCATTAAAATTTGCCTCTGTTCCTGCTGCTTTCAGCTGAGGAATAAGGAGTAACATCTCCAAAGAGAGTAAGGATAGAAGGTTGAAAGAGAAGAGCAGTACGGAGGTGACTAGGGAGTGAGGAAGGGGTATGGGGCAGAGACAAGCCAAGTTCTCTGACACAGTTTTGGAGGTTATAAACTCCAGGTTTGAGGCCGGTGAGATTCCCGTGCTTAGTGCTTTTTTGATGTGAGAAGCTACTTCTGACTCCAGGTGGGCTGCAACTATTAACGAGGTGTGGACAAGTGTGTGCAGGCAATTGTCTGCAAGTAACACTTACGCAAGGGTGGTGAGGCTAGTTCTGGGACATTGCCCTGGGATGTAGACATCAGGGGAGAGGAGCAGGCACCGAACGTTACACCAAAGGACTAGGGTCTAGGTGAAGCATGCCAGGCCGTGCAGCTCATGGAAGCTTCTGGCACAGCCCTATGGGGGATAGAGATTAGAGAAATCTAATCTTCCCTATGGGAAGAGAGATTAGAGGTTCTCAGAAGGAGGTCAGAGGGTGTGGCTCACCTTCTGATGGCTTGGAGTGTCTTGGCTTCTTTTCTGGTTCTTCTGCTACCTTTCCGGGTACATGGGAACTGGACAGAGCAGGGTTCCCAGGCGGCGGCAGAAAGAGGAAGCCATCCTCTTTCGCAAACACAGGCTGGCTGTTTCCCAGAGCAGACTGTGCTAAGTGAGGATGGGATGGTGGGACAAAGGCTGGTCTTCACTCTTCTTGTTGTGGGTGGCGTTCTGGCTAAGTGACTTCCTCCTTCTGACCACATCTCAGCATGAGATTTCTTTTCTGTCTTTGTAATGACCTCCTCCCCGCATGGGAACCCCAGCAGTGTTTTCAGCCCTGTGCTGGGCTCCACAGGCTGCTCCAGAGCTTTCTCAATGGATTTTCCAGCAGAGGCCACCTGGGAATGAAGGAAGTTTGTGAAGCCCACCTTAAGAAGTATAGAAGCCTCCAGCCATTCTGTGAAACATTCCCACCAATACTCACCTTTCAGCCTTGCACCGGTCGTGTGCACCTCATGCCAAATGGGCTGCCGGTGTACCAACTGGGCTCAAGGTCCCAGGGTCCCTCACAGCTGTGACAGAGGGCAAAGGTTTGAATTCTGCTCTGTGAAGCCTACATTCTTTCTTAGTGGATAACTGTGCTGACTGGCTGCATGAAGTCATGGACCTGTGTTGAAGGAGGCAGAGCACCTGGACTGTACCTGTTCTTATCTTAGATGAACACAAGGGGAAGAAAATATAGCCCCTAATCCCGTTCCTTGTGGCCATGAGTTGGTAGAGTCAGAGCTGTCTGCCTGCTGTGAAGGTCCTGCCCACGCCACCAGCCTTGCACCTCCTGGTGCCAGGCCCCAGCTTAGCCTTGCCTCCAGAAGGAAAAGTCAGCTCCAGTGAGAACCTTCTGTCAGTCACCTTCTGCTTCTTCTTTGTCACACATCACACTTGGCCCCAGCCCATCACTTCCGTGAAAGTCTTTGCTTACTCTAGTCTCGCAGACTCGACAGCTTGCTCTGGGAAGGCAAGACCCACGTGACTTCAGCTCTTTCACTCTCAGTAGGCCCTGAGTACACACTAAATGCATATATATCGAGTATGTGAATTTTGTCCCTGTGTTTAGATGTCCTTGAGAAAGCAATCTCTCTTCCTAACGTTTATTTATTTATTTTTATTTTGTAGGACTGGGGTTCAATTCTAGGACCTTCACACCAAACTACATCCCTATCCTTTTTGTATTTGAGACAGGGTCTCACTAAGTTACTAAGTTGTGCCCAGGCTAAGCTCAAATATGCTGTCTACCTGCCTCAGCTTCCTAGAGTGCTAGATTACATCTTTTGCCACTACACATGGCCCTAATGTCCCTTTAAGTGAAATTAAGAAGCTCAGACCAATGCCTGGACATTTGGGTATGAATCACAGAGCAGACTCTTCCCAAAGGGTTGGCGGAGTCCAGCTTCTTTTTCTCAGCAATGAGTAGGTAGGTTCTCAAGGGCTTCTAGAGGGGAGACGTTCATTATGATGTCTACACAAGCTCAGGAGTCCCAGGCTATTAGCAATTTGAGAGCACATTCCTCAGCTTGTCCCTCTAGCTGTCAGCACAGTCCAAGGTACACGGGAGTTCACATTCAACTTGCTGGCTTATGAACACTTTGCATGCAACCGAATCATTAGACACTAAGAGGTGTACTGCGGAGTCCTACCACCTTGTTCTCTGTGGTTTTATCTCTGGCCCACAGTGGATCTAGGAACACAAATATTTTATTAATTCAGTAGCTCTGCAGTGGGATCCTTCCTGAAGGGTTCTGTGCAAGGGGCACAAGGATGAGAGTTAGGATTGTGAGGTGGCGTCTTGCTTTGCTGGCTACTTTACACCCTCATGAGGCTGGGGCTCAGTCTTCTTTTTAGGACGTGAGGGGATCAGTCCAAAGATCTTCCTTTCTGAGGACATGATTTCGTGATTCTGGGACCTAAGACTCTATAAGGAAAGATGCTCCTCCAAAGACCCCCGATGGTTGGATATGCCCTTCGGGTTTCTGCCCCTGTGTTCCTGGCACTATGGTTTTAACTCATTCATCTTGCTTCTCACTGCTTCTCTGCCCATCTCTGATTGTTCTTCCAGGCCTTTCTGCCTTATGCGTGTCTTATAAAGTTTATGGTTTTCAGAGTCCATAGGAAGCCACACCTCTGCCCTCCTCACACCCTGCTTCTCAGCCCTGACTACTCCTGACCTCTTTTCTCTCCCTGGAGGCCTCTTTCCCTGTTCAAGTTGCCCTTTTGCTCCTCCTGCTGAAATCCTAACATGCTGGACTGAAGCCCAGATGAGCAGCGATTTTATTTTGATCCTATATTCATAAAAGAGCAAAAAATAGCATGTATTTTTCCCTAGCCCAGCCCTTCCCTGCACCCCCTGGAGGTATCTCTTTATCCAGATTTACACTGCTCTTTCTGATTAAATCTTCCAGTCTCTGTCTGATGTCACGCCACTCTCTAACTGCCCTGCATTTCTCATCTTCTTGCCTGCGCTTCTATTTGAAATCTCTACCAGGAGAGGGGGGCCTTTCGCCTTTGTAGAAAAGGAGACAGGGAATTGGCACTTCCTAAAGCCAGTGCTCTTTTATTTTGGCTTCTAGCGTGGTAGAATAGCCTGGCTATGTAGCTTACCCCAGCTTGCTGTAGGTAACATGCAAAAACAAACAAAAACCCCGTGGATTTCCCTTTCACAGGGAATTCTTCCTCACTCCAATTCTGCTTCAGTGGACAAATGCAGAGCTGCCAAAAGACTCTATCTTCTGACTCCTTCCTTGCCTGCCAACACTCCCGAATCAGCAAGCAAACTCCTCCACCTTCCCCTCTTTGGCAGTCCCGACATTATTAAAGGGACTGATTTATTTATTTTTTCAGAGAGCGTGTGTGTGTGTGTGTGTGTGTGTGTGTGTGTGTGTGTGTGTGTCTGTGTCTGTGAGTTTGAAAGGCATTGTCCTATAGATATTTTTATAACCTGAAGCAATTACAGCTGTCACCCCAGAGACAAGCTGTGACAAGCTGATTTATGTGTACAGTATATGTGTATGCAAGAAGGAAGGGAGGAAGGAGAGGGAGATGGGGGGAAGAAGGTGGAGGTGGTGCTCGCTAGAAATCGGCTTTCCAGGAGGCAGAGAGGAAGTTGTTTCTATAAAGAACACAAATAATGAAATTGCTCTGACTGTCATCCCTTTTTCATTAAGTCGGATATGCTGAGGAAAATAAAATAAATCCAGCAGTTTTTATGAAGCAAGAGACGGGATATAAGCTAAGCCACTAAGTGTTGGTTATATTTAGGGATTAGGGGATGGGAAGGCAATTGACATGTGATTTTGATCTTCATCTTTTTAAACCATCTCAATAGCATAGAATAAATTTGGTTTTAATTGTTTGGGAATCTCTGACCTTTCTCAACTTTACTTGTGAGTCAAGTTTGGATGTGTGGGCCACAAAGGGGACAGAACCTGTGTGTGTGTGGCTTTTCTTAGTCCACCCTGAGAATGACCTGAGAATCTGTTGGGATTCCATAGCCCAGCCTTTCTTCTCATGGCCAGAGACCAAGATGGTTTGACTGTCTCAGATTCACTGCATGCAGGCAGGTGTAAATTGATCTTCTTAAAGAGCCCATGAGAATTATTTTTCTGCCTAGCCATCAAAACGAGGCGATGGCAGGAAAATATATATTAATAAAGCATCTTCCATCTGAAGTGGATTTCTAAGTATTTTCTTGTAGAATTAATCATGGATGTAGGCCCCACGGGAGGGCTGGTTGTCATTATCCACATTTCTAGTCCACTAATGCTCATTTGTACCTACCTGGGAATTAGATGCCAGAGATAGAACAAGAATTTAGCATGAAAAGCGCATCCTGCCATCCTCAGGCCTGCAGTGCGGGACAATGTCTCCCAAGCCCAGAGCAAAGGTCCTTCACATCCCCTGGCTACCAGGTTTCCACGTGATATGGTGTGAGTGTGTGTATTTATTTGTTCATTTCTAGTATTGAAAATAGAACTCAGATCCTTCCTTCTGAGCTATACTCTCAGCCCATTTATTTTTTTAAATTCGAGACAATGTTTCTCCAAGTATTAAGTTGTCCAAACGGTATGAGTACGTTTAAGAGGGGCTGGAGTGGGAGGGGAGGAAGGACAGCTGAAATGGAGAGAGCACTAGGACAGGGCTCACTGACTGTGGGGAAGAACCCCAAATTCACCACACTGAAAATCAGCAAAGAGAACTTCACGCCTTGTGTCTGCTGTCCTGTAACGGATCAACTTGGTGGAAGCGCTTTATTGCCTACTTGCACAACTTCCACTTAGAAAACTGAAGAAAAAATAGGCTCTTACAAGAATGGACTGGTACTAAAACAGGTTAATTCTCTACTTTTCCTTTTGAAAATTAAATCCATCTGTTTCCCCAATAAACATAAACTTTTCTTCTTCTTCTTGATAGTAAAGTCTCTGCTTGTCATCAGTTGGCCATGGGTATTTTTGGTACTATACATTAAATGACCCCCCCAGTGGTCCAAGGGTGCCGACGGGTTTCCCTGAGAATTTGATGTTAGTCAAAGTCACCTGGGAGATGGAAGAACTTGGCCTAATGATGAATTAATGTATAGTATTTTGAGACTTTCTGTGTTCAGCTTTTCATGGCTACACAGCGTCTGGCAACTACCAAAACACAAAGGCAAGCTCTCTTATCTTTGTTACCCCAGAGTTCAGCTTCCCCATCTGCAAAGCCCTTTCCTTCTACAGTAGTTAGGGCGAGAGGGATATGGTGGCAGACATGTGCCTGTATCTTTCTTAATGTGCTGCAGAGACACGATCGGCATTACTTACAAGTCGCAGGGGCCTATTATGGTACCAGGGGTCCTTACGCAGTTATAGTAGTTCAGTTTCTTGGGCACTGGGTGGTTTCAAAGAACAGCTATTTTTCTGTGATCTCATAGTGGTTTAAAACACCACCGTCCTGATTGGGTTTGGTAGAAAGTCCAGGGAGAAGGAACAAAGCCACAGCTGCCTCTGTTCTACTGCAGGGAGAATTTAGGTCAGTGCCGGTAGCTCAGACCTAGAAACCTATTACTGTTGCCCGCACCATGCAGGCTGGTTTGCTGTGTCCCCTGGCACGGGGACTAGGCTCAGCAATGGGAGTATCCCATGATGCACCACAGCTGGAGTGGCAGGCGGGAGGGACCCTGGCAGAGAGAAGGACCGGGAACAGAGGCATAGCTGCTCTTTCTCTTGGCTTCGAGAACTTGAGAAACCACACCTCTCAAGGTGAATTCAGCTGTGCAGGAATGTGAAGCCCAGGGAACCTGGAGTCTGCTGTGTAAATCGAGCAAGGGATTATACTCATCCCTCCCAGGGTGCACTTCAGCAGGGCTGACATGGTTTAATGTCTACAAAACAAGAATAAAGAACAACGTCACTTGGTGTTGGGACTTGACCAAAATGTTTGATGTGATTTTTGTCTGTTTCAGACTCAGACGCTTTTGTGATTTCACATTTATTTTATAGACGGTAGACTTCTATTTGGAATGGTGGTCCAGTCTCTGGGGATTGTAAGGGGCTTTCAGGGAGTGGAGGAGTGGGTGTTGTACTATTGAATCAAAAAGAGAGTTTCTCTTAAAATATCCAGTGCTCTAAATGTACTCTAAATGCTCACGGAATTAATCGGATCACTTAAAGGTGCACGGAAGTCCGCTGCTGGGTCCCCGATGCTAGTTCATCAGTTTGTGACCCTGGTTGAGATGTCTGGAGCTTATCTGAGATTTCATGGTAACTTTGCTTTTCTTCTCCATTTGGAGTGCACGCTCTTCAAGGGGGGTAAACAGTTAAACTCCTGGCCAGCGCTGGTGCAGCTCCACGCCCGGCGCGGCGGGGGTTAAGGTGGGCGCTCGCGCCCCGCGCCCCGCACCCGCACAGCCGGGATGAGCGCGCAGTCCGCGCCGCTGGCTCCGCGTCGGCACCGGGAGAAAGTGGCGGTCAGGGATGGAGCCGCTGCCATGACAACCCTGGCGGTCGGGGCCCGCGCGCGTCGGGGCTGCTCCCGGGAGGAAGGCGGCGCCCAGGCCGGGGGCGGCCGCTGAGCGGGGCGGCCGCGCGGCTCGGGGCTGGTGCAGGCTGCGCCTTGCCTTGCCCATCGAGCCGGCGAGAGGGCGAGGGGCCATCGCGGCGTGTTCCCGCCGGGCCGCCGCCGAGACCCTGCCCCGCAGACACCGCCCGGAGAGCGGTCGCGGCGGCTGGTGGGGCTCCGGGAAGTTGGCCCGGGCGGCTGCGGCACGATCCCGCGCCCGGATCGCGGCGCCGGAGCCGGCGGAGCCTTCCCCGCCTGGCGCAGCGTCTGCCGCCTCCTGCGTGCTCCACTTTACACCCGCTATTGTTACAGATGGTTCCCGGTGCCGAGCCTTTCTGCGAAACTTACCAAGAAAGTGTTGGATTTCTCCTGGTTTGAACGGAGGGACTGCAGACCCACATCTGGGTCGCTGGATGACAACCGCCCCCGGCCCCTTCTGGTACCAAAAAGTGCTTACTCCTCTCCAAAGTGCCATGCCTGAACTGCGTACCGGAAGAAGCGGCTCCTGAAACGTGCACCTGGGCACCTGCCTGGCGCTTGCCCGGCCTCGGCCGCCCGCCCGGGCCCGTGCGCACGGAGCGAGCCCCCCTTTGAATGTCTTCCGTGGAAATCGGTTACTCCGAGCCTGGCAAGCTGAGGCTGGATTCGGGGGAGGAATATTAGACTTGGAGGAGTCTGCGCGCTCCTCTCCTTCGCGCGCCTCCGGGTCGCAGCCGGCTCGCCGCTCCGTCCTCCGCGCCCTCCCACCCCACCCACTTCCTGTGCTCGCCTAGGGGGCGTGCGCCGTGCAGCTGCCGGAGTTCTGGGAAGTTGCGGCTGTCGAGGATGGGGGTCTGTGGGTACCTGCTCGTGCCCTGGAAGTGCCTCGTGGTCGTGTCTCTCAGGCTGCTGTTCCTTGTACCCACAGGAGTGCCGGTGCGCAGCGGAGATGCCACCTTCCCCAAAGCTATGGACAACGTGACGGTCCGGCAGGGGGAGAGCGCCACCCTCAGGTAGGGAGCTGCCTTCCTACGAATTGACGGTGATTTGTGTGGGTTGGGGGTGAGGGTCAGGGGTGCAGGAGTGTTCCTTGGAACGTGCCTGGGCTTGCAGCGTGGTCCCTGGTCCCCCTGGCTGCAGAATTCATGGACGAGCTGGGTATTCTGCTTAGAAACGTGACAGTCATAGCGAAATGCTCAGAGGTTCCGCGCTGAGCAGTTTACCCGAAATAGTTGGCCTTCTTGGTTCAGGGATTTGGTGAGAGTGAGGGGTGACTGGGCCTGGGAGCCCCTGAGGTGGAGGGCAGTGGCCTTGGCGCTGTCAGTGCCTGAGCCTGGTGGCCCTGGTGACTGGTATCTGGCTGAGGCTCAGTGTGAGCTATCCTCTGTGCAGTTAATGAGTCCCCGAGGAGGGGTCTGGCGTGGTATGAATGCCCACACTCTGCCCAGGCTGTGGGGAGTTGCCAGCCAGGGCGCCTGGATTCTGCCAGCGCCTCTGCTTTGTCCTGGGCCTGGCTGTGCCAAGGCTTTCCAGGGGTGCCTCCATACCACGAGCTGGTGGGCAGATAGAGATGCTTTTTCCTGCCCAGAGGTGGCTTTCTGAGGCTGATGTCATGGAGCCTGATTTGTCTGTTGAAAATGTCGTTTACGGTGATGGACTGTGCTCTGTACATGCTGTCTACCAAAGCAGTATGTTTAAAACTCAACGCAGAACAGAAAGTAGGTTTCAGCGTTGTGTTGGGTCCTGATTGCCTCCCTGGATTAAGGCTTGCAGGAACTGGGGGAGGAGGAGGAGAAGAGTCCTTGCTCTGCTTTGTGTGGAATAGGCCGAGTTTAGCTCCTGGGTTGATTATCTTGCATATGCAAGCATTCGCTCCTTTTCCAGGGTTGACAAGTCACACCGCACACATGAGGGCAATACACTTCATGACTGCAGTGGGAAAATTTCTCTCTGGAAATTTTGGGAGAGGAGGCATGAAAAAAAGTTAAAAAGCTTCATGGGAAGAACATCTCTGCCTCCTTTTGAGTTACTACGTTCTCCTTAATAAAGTTTTCAAACTGGGCAGTTGAACTAACCAAGAGGCAACACAACACAATTCTCCTCATTTGCACAGGAGAATTCTTGGAAAGATAAAACCACTGTGCTGGTGTCTATGGTTTGCCCCCCCCCCCCCCCCCCCCAACAACTGTACTTAGGAGATCAGAGGTATTTTTGAGGACTGCATTCTTAAGATAATGTTGGTGAAATGGAGATGTTGGGGAGGGGCACTGGCACTGGAGCTAGGTTACCCGGGATACTGCCCCAGGCCTCCTTCTGGATATAACTTAAGGAAGCACTTAAGGTGGCAAGCATCCTGAGAGATATTTTATCTCTGGGGAGCTTGGCCCCAGTGAACTCCTGGGTATTCACTGATTCATGAAACCCAGATCTTCCATTAAGTTCTTTAGGGACTGTTTGGGCCCAAGGTGGAAGGTCTAGTTGTACCCTTTCTAAAATGGTTGTGTGCCGGCTTCATAGGAGTTGCACATGTGCCGCAATTTCAGACTACTTACGTGGAAAAATAAAAATGAATCTCCAAAGCAACATAGTCAAGGAAATCTAATGTTCTCCAGATGCCTCCTTTGTTTGAACCCCATGGATGCAAGGAGGAGCCCTCCAGGGACAAAATAGAGACATGCTCATATGGTGAACATTTTATATAAGAATTGAAATTTTTTTCCCAAGGAGAAGGTGGAAGGTAGTCAGATGCGTAGAGATTTGAAGATAAGCAAACAAACAGCAAATGGGCCTTAACAGTGACTCTCAGGATAGAGGAAAAATGAGGGTGGATCAAAGTGGTCATGATTTGGTCTCCGTAAGACAGACTCCAAGGCTCAGAGAAGCAGAACTTTTCAGAGTGGCTTCATTCAGCAGATCCTGAACCAGGGGACAGGCCTGGAGGGTGAGGGTAGGGACAGATGTTTTAAAATCACATCATCATGTGCTGGCTGGCTTCCCTTTGTCTTTCCTTCTATGCTTCCCTGTCTCTATCAGATATTAATATTTGTTTGCATTTTCTAATGTCCTCTCCACACAGTGGAGCACATTTTGAGTGTGGCTAGAAGGATGAGAATGGATGGATGAAGCTTTCTGCTAGACCCTCAAGTTGGTCCCAACCCAGCCATGCATAAAAAGACCCCCCTCCAACATCTCCTATCATTTTATGCCATCCCCAGTGGCAAAATGTCTTCCTGAAAGGCAAGAAGAGGAACCTCAGCCTGGATGGGGCCCTGAGTGAGGGTCGAATGTTCCCCAGCTGTCAGCCATAAGTCTGATTTGGAACCAACATGAGGGGCCAGCTGCAACATAGAACTTGTGCCCAGGGAAGCGAGGCTTCTCGGAAGTCTCCTCAATCTTAGATTTTAATGCACTAGATTAAGGAAGGACTGCCATGAAGTCCTCAAGACAGACTCTGAATTTTTGAATTTTGTGTGTAGAGAGGTGAGCAGGAATTTCAGACTGTATTTTGTTTGCATAGAAATTGATAAAATTGCACATAACTTGAATTCTGAATTATTTTATTTTTCTTTTTCACTATGTATGTGGATATATGGAAGATCTGTCTTTCTATCTACCTGTCTTTCTCTTTTCCTTTCTACCCCTTTTTTTCTCTTAATCGGATGAACAAGCTGCAAAGAACTGCAACTAGGAAAGCCACCTTGATCCACCTAGCTGTGTGACTGCAGTACTCTTCATAACCAGCAGAGGACTTTTTGTTCTAATTTCATTTTATTCTGCTTTGTTCTTATCAATATTATTTTTTGAGAATCTTTTTTCTACTCTCCAAAGAATGCATGTTTCAACAGCATATTCTGCTGCAAGCAAACTTTAAAAATGTTTTATTTCATCCAATTAGCTCTAATGATCTTTGTGGAGGTGGTATGGGTTCACCTAATGTGGCAGTGACAGTTTGAAATGAATTGTAAACATTTTGCAATCTCCCAGTCTTTTTGCCCTCTTGATAATATGTATGCATATTTTAAAAGTGAGGTTATATGAACTAATCTGCAGAAATAATTCCATCAGTCGAAGTTTATTGAGAGCTTATTACTTTAGGGAGTATCAGAATGTTTTATATAATATATAGCTCATCACTCAACCTAAAACATTAACATTTAACTCTAACAATAATTCTATGATATAGTTGCTGGAATTACCCTTATTTTGCAGATAGATAAACTAAGACATGAAGAGTTAACTCACTTGGTTAAGGTGGCACAGGCAGGAACTTTTGAAACACTAGTACTAACAAGTAAGATGAATTGCTTAATTATTGTAATAAACATATTTTGCACATGGTAACATTGATGACTTACAATTCTCTGAATTGTAAGTGTCTGAACTACAATTCAGATAAGTGAATTCTTTGAACTTAGTTATCCTTCATTTTATAGATAAGGAAGCTGAGGCCCAGAAAAGAAAATTTGCCCAAAATCATGTAAGCAGCAAGTGGAAAGAATGCTGATCGCAGCTTCCCTTCTCAGCTTTGTACTCCAAGCTTCCCCTGAACAGCTCAACATCTTTGAGTTGTGTTTCCCTAGTTACTCTGTGATGCTTATTGCCTGCCCACTCATTCCGGCCTGGGTCTTGTTTTTCAGTGTTGTTTACCTCTGACTCTCCTGTGTGTGGAATGAGAGCAAGGTTTAGAAAGCAAAGGTCACGCCTTATAATGCTGCACGGATTGGATGCTGGCAGATGTTTACTGAATATATGAATGGAAACTGCACAATAATGTCCCCCAGCTTATATTCAGGGTACAGTTCTCAACCACCTTATTTTATAATTCAATTGTAGTCAACCAGTGATTTATTAAGGGATTCTTTCAGTATGATGCTGAATTGGTGTCAGAGTGAAAAAGCATGAGATATGGACTTGGCTCTCTGGAGCCAACTGCAAAAGCCAAGGCCACAGACAAGGAGAGAGCCAAGAAAATGAGGCAGAATGTGCCCATGAGCACACTGACCTCGTGTGTTCTATGGCTTCTGTGCTTGCCCTGACTGGGCGCCCTCTGTTGGAATGAAGGCTTCCTGTGGGTGGGGCGGCCTCAGAGTCTGAGGTGGCCAACTTGCGTGAATGTCATCCAGAAACCTTCACTAAGCATCTCCTTATCACTCAATATTTTTGCCGAATGTGTGTCAGAGATTCCCCAGATAAAATAGCAGCGAGGAAAGCGAATTATTTCCTGGATAAGTAAGGATCAGTGGCTGAACTCCACCTTCTGCCATATGTCTAGACTGTAGGCTCTGCAAATGAATGATACTATTTTTTCTGGGATGAGTTAAAAATAAAAAGTCTGAGACGTGTGCAAGTTACGGTTGAGTTTTATATGGTAACACCATGGAATGACACAGAGCGACGTGGTTTTGATGCTTGACAAGACTCAGAGGGTCTCCTTTCAGATTGAGGATGTGGTGGCACTTTGTATATGTTCCCTATAGCATTTAACATATCCTTTTCCAAGCAGATGGGTCCTATGTTAGTCTCTACAGATATTATTAGGCTTTTTTTTTTTTCTGGTACTAGAGGTGGAGTCCAGGGACACTCTGTCACTGAACTATGGGGTCTCCCTAAGTTGTCCAGTCTGGACTTCATTTGCCAACCTGAGTACCTGGAATGAGTGGAATGACTTAGCATGACTGGTTTCTTGAAGGCACAACTATGTCTTCCTTGAGTTTGCATTACAGTACTGAGCACATACCTGGGCCAAGGTGTATGCCCATACAATCTGAGTGCTGACCTTTCACCTTTCCTTCTCCTCCCTTTGCTGTAGACACTCTTGCTCTACGTCTGATTCATGAAACTTATCGCAGCTCAGTCTTTTCTCTCGTTGCTCTCGCTCTTGGAAACACCCAGCCTACCACAGGCAGGTTTCACTGTATGTAGAATGCACCATAGATTGCTGTTTCTTATTTGGTTCAATCTGCACTGGAAAATCCTTCACCAAGATCTTTTCTAACACTCAAATAATTCCCAGCTGTTTCCACCAGTTTCATGTTAGCTCACCATTCTGACTTATTATTTTTTCCTTCAACACAGCCATCTCTACCTGAAGTCATCATACTCATTATTTGACTAAGTGGCTGTGGTCTGTCTTCCTTAGATGGTCTGTAGGTTAACTGAAAATAATAGACCCATTCTCCGGATTACCATTCAATCAACAGCATCTAATACACAGAAAGTGTTCAGCAAATATTTGTTTTTTGCATGAAGAAATGAATTCTGGAGATTACTGTCTTTTCTCTTTCTTATTTATCAATATTTCCCTAGTTGTTTTGTGTTGTTCTTGCCCTGGACAAGTCACTGTATTTTTTGTTTCAGTTATGAAGCTTGTGGGAAATTCTTATTAAGAATGGTACTGCAGGGTAACTTTCAAATACATATAATTTATTGAGATGGTGTCTCTCTGTCCAGCACACAGATGAATTCTTTTGATTATCCATTGTTTGATAGCTGTCATGCAAAGCAGGCCTCCTTCCTGTGAGGTCACAGCCCTATCCAGGCTTTCAACTTCTGAAGAACTGCTACTCCCTGATGATATATGGAACCTGAGGTAGACCTCAGGGAAATTAGCCTTTTCTGATTAAGGAGCGGCACAGCGTAGCACCTGTCCACCCAACCTTCTTTCTCTTTATTTTTGGAGTTCCTTGGTAGTGGTTTTCTGGTGGTAGGACTGTTGATCTGTTGTTTATGAGTTCACTTCTTCAGAATAGGGACACCATTCAGGAAACATATGTTGTTCGGACTGCCCTGCCCCCTCCTAGAACCGACCACTGTTCCCTAACCTCAGGAGCTTGCCAGGCATCCAGCTGGTGGACCGTGGCTCCAAGGAGCATGGACAGATGGGCCTGTGGAGGAAAGCTCCTGGAAGCACACAGAGTCTGTTGAGGAGCCAAAAACTAAAATGGGAAAACTAAAAACTCAACCAACCATGGGACAGAAGGAGTAGGAATATGCCAGTCATCACTGGAACCAGAGTAAGATACAGAGGGACAACACAGTTTCTGTCATCCCTCACCTATACCACAGATATTTTTCATTTCCTTTTTTGAGAACAGTGTTGGAGTTTGAAAGGTTTGCAGAAATGAGAAAATATAGCCATCTGGCTTTACATAAAGGAAGGGTAGTCATGATCAGTTGCACAAGGATGCCTTCTGTGGAAGGGTAAGGAAGAGGGGCTAATGTCCAGAACCCATTTCCTCACCTAGCTCAGGGACCCAGCTGGGGGCTGCATGTGGGTAAGGGAGGGCTGGCTTTGTCCTACTTAATGCAGAAACATCCTTCCAACCATAAGTACTTTCTCAGCAATCAATGGACATGTCCTCTCCTAACTGCTGGCTCTCTTCAGTACCAAAGTCCGTGTCTGTGCTCCAGCTCTGACTTCATATGGTACAGCCGTATTTACTAAGTGTCAGGCCTTGTGCTGACCACTTCACCAGCAGAGTCTCATTTTATCATAAGAGTTGCTCTGGGAGGGGCAGAAAATGGTTTTCCTGATTTCAGAGAACAGGAAACCAGAGTGCAAAAGGAGACATTTTCCCAGATGACAGGCTCAGAAGGCAGTGGAGCCCGGGACTGGAAGTCACCTGTTTCTGATGTTGTGACCATCTGTCCTGGTATCAGAGTGCTGTTCCATTCTGTTTCTCCTGGAGCCCTGGTGAATTTGGTTGCTCCTCTTTGTCCTAATGAACGAGGAGCTCCTTGCTTGAAACATATCAGAGTTGAGACCTGGGAGTGGGGAGGGTTGTATGTGCCTTGTGACATGGAGACACAGAGCCCCAGATAGCCTCAAGCAGCCCATCCCTCAAAGATCCCAGGACTGCTGTGGTTTGCCCAGGGGAAGATTATTTCAGATTCCACCAACCTTTTTGCTTCAGATACTGGCCATGATGGACTCACCCGTGGAGTGTCAGAGTGTCTGCAATTTCTTAACCTTTCCATGTGCTTTTCTGGAATAAGGTATGGAGAACATCTAGGCAGAAACCATTCCATGAGGATTCAGCCACTCCCTCTAGATGCCATGATATTGGGGAAGAGTAAATGGGACCCAGCTGCTGTGTGCTGCCCCTCACCCCCTTTTCACCTTCTTTCTTCCTCTTGTTATTACTGATATTAAGACAATTCACATCTCTCCTGAGGAATAGTCAAATAAAATGTAAGTCATGCCAGCAATCCTGTAGTGTTGAAAATCTCTGTAGAGGTTGTTTTGCTTCTTTAGGAACAGGTTGATGGGTTCACATTGTATAATCGATAAACAACCATAGAGAAAATACCATCCACATATAGATGGCCCAGAACTGCTGTGCTTAGGAACCCGAGAGTTAACTGGGTTTAGGAGGCAATGTTCTATTGTGTATATGAACTGTGAAGAGGAGAAAGAGAACAGTTTAATGGAGAACAGTTGGTAGAGAGAAGGTCCCTAACGATTGAGGTCCTACTGACTCGCCTTCTCTGAGAGGAATGGTATGCCAACAGGAAAGTGGACACGGGAGGCAGAAGCTACAGCCTCTGTCTGGCTCAAGCACAGTCTCTTTGTGTGATTACTGGCAAAATTCCTAATTCTCTCTAAAGAGGACAGTTATTACCTACCTCAATTGCAGTTTTTTAGATGAAAAATAATGCACATAGCTTAGTGCATTGCTATAATTTTCATTCTCTCCATATGTATAGGCATATGTAAGTTTGAGCATATAAATGTAAGTATATACAATACGCATATATTAGCAACTTTCATATAAACTCTTGTAGCTTAACCATTCATGTGGACACTCATTTTGACAGATACATTTTTTGTTTGTTTTCTAAAGATCTATAAAAAGAAAAAAATCCCTCTTTGTTCACCTGTAATTGTGGGCTTTTGTTTCTTTGCTCACTTGTTTTCCGGTGCCTTCTCCTACACATCTCTTTAGATCCTAGAGTCTTCTTCGTTTCAGGTTTTTTTTCTTTTTTTCTTTTTCTTTTGGAGTGTAAGGGGAAAGATATCTTTTCTTTTTTCCTAGCAAGATCATTATGTAGCAAGTTATGACAGTTCATGACTCTGAAGGTGAATTTCCCACCAGAAAAAGCTGTGTTGCATGTTCTGTGGAGTTGGCTCAGGGATTATGTACAGATTCAGGGTTGGTAGACCCACTTCCCTCGGTGCACGGATTATCCCAGTGTATTTCACCTGAAGTCGGCGGGCAGGCATTTTCATCTTTCACCTTCCCTGCTTGTATTTTTTGCCTCCTTTATGTCTCTTACCATGGGAAGGCAGGTCCAGAGCATGCTGTTGGTGAAATTGGAGAAAGAAGCCTTATTTTCTCTTGGACAATTCTGGGTTAAGACAGGGCCCCAGGACTTAGAAACTGAGGTTGGAATTCACCGGTACAAAAGACTACAGCAAGTCCGTTTCATTTGACCCCAATGCTGAAGTGCTTAAATTAATTTAAATGCAGTGAGCTATTATATATAGCAGTCTAAATCTTTTTTGGTTGTTTTTTTTTCTGGATCCTATAATCACATGGTTGAGTTATTTGGATTTATCTGGGTGTGTATGGCCAAGTTGCTGTCTTTTCAGAGTGAAATGTTTTGGCTTAGAAGGCTTTGTGTGTGTGTGGGGAGGTGGGTCTTATAAAATGAACACATGAATTTAATCTCAAAATCTTGCTGATGGATTTTTTAAAATAATAGAACTTTTAATGAAAACACCATCCACCAACAGACTGATGGAAAATTGCAAAACTGAAATCAACCTTCAGACAAAGCTTTGTTGGCCCCATGGAGGCAAAGGGAGATATGTTTATATGAAAATAATTTCTTGATCTTCCCTGGCTTTCAGACAGGCTGTAATGTAGTGGATGAGTGGAAAAATGCTCTCACGCTCAGAATAATCATCGGGACAAATTTACTCGTCAGGAGAGCTCAATCTAAAACAATTCTAACCCATCAGAATCTCTGAGTTAGATGGAGAATATATGCAAATTATTTTTAATTCAGTGTCGCTGTTATACACGCATGCTGGGAATAGCAGCATTGTGGTGCTGTGGGTTGAGTATACCCTCTTCCTAGTATGTATACATATATGTATTCACAGATATATGCCAATGTCCTAATCTCCTTTACCTTGTAATGAGACTTGATATGACCTTATTTAGAAAAAGGGTCATAGCAGATATACAGGTTGAACATCTCTTACCAAAAATGCTTGGGACTTGAAGTGTTTTGGAATTCTTTCAGATTTTGGAGTACTTGCATATACATAATGAGCTATCTTGGGGATAAGACCTAAGTTTAAACACAAAATTTATTTTTCATATGCAATTTATACCCCTAGATACAGAGGCAATTTTATACAACATTTTAAATATATGTATATGCATGTAACAGTGTTTCGCAATGTTGAATTTTCCACTTGTGATGTTCAAAAAGTTTTTAATTTTGGAGTATTATGAATTTGGGGTTTTCAGACTGGGTATGTTCTAGCTGCAGTTTGTTAAGGTGAAGTTATGCTGTAGAAAAAAGGCCCCAAATGTCTAATAGCCAATGTCTTTGTAAAAAAAAAAAATGAGCAGGAAGAGGAACAAACAACACCTGGGTTGTTTCTATTCCTAGAGTCACCTCAACAGTGGCTGTTTTTTGTTTTTTCTTCCTATGGCTTGCTTGTCATGAGACTTAGAAATTAGTGAGATGTCCTCTTTGATACTCATTGTTGCTTCTGCATGCTTCTTTCTTCATCTTTCCTAACACATCCAGTGACAGTGAAGCACATACCACAAAACCATCTTACCCACGGTGACGCGTTTTGGCAGCTGTTCATTTTCTCTCCTCACCATGCACCTGCACTGTGTAGCTCCATCTTAGCTGACCTATATTGGTCTGCACAGCCTCTTTTATAGATAAATGACATTTCAAGCTAGATTCCTCCTGCCTAATGCTCTTGACATTGACCTCATTTGACTCATCCCCAGCCGTCATCACCATTTTCCTTTCTTAGTCAGTCCTGATCTTAGGATTTGGCATCACTAATCGTCCAGTTGCTCAGGCCCCAAAACCTAGCAGATGTTTATTTTTCTCTCTTGTGCTACAATTAGTCCACATTAAATCCAGTGCATCTCTGAAATTACACTTTCAGACTACTTTTTATCTTATGGAATGCTACCTTCATCGTCCAAGTCACCATCATTTCTCTTGGAATATTCTAGCATCATCCTATCTAGTTATTCTGTTTTTGTCCTGCTCTATCAGGGTCTGTTTCCACCCAGAAGTTCTAGTAAGCACTTAGGAACATGTATCAAGTTATAAGACTCTGTGCTCAAAACCCTGCTGTGACTTCCAGTGTCATACCGGTTCAGGTGAAACTGAGCCCTTCAATGGCACAAAACGCTTTTTAATCACCTGGTGTCTGTCTGTTTCTCCTTTTATTGCCACCTCACCCCTAGGGATATAGGACACTTAACTTCTCTGTTGTTCCTGGAAGCCTCCCCCAAGTCCATTCCTTCTGATGGATTCTGCTATGATACTGTACATACCTCTGCATGAAGTCTGTGTGTCTGCTTCACTTTCCCATCCTAAAAGAATGTTTTCCATATCATGGTATTTAATTAGTCATGTCTCAGGCCATATTATGCTGCCTTCTACCTAGCTGTAATTTTCTTCATAGCCCTCAACACTTAGAAAAAGTCCGTTATTTATTTATCTGTTCCTTATTTATTGCCTCTTTCCCTAAAATGTAAGATTCACCAGGCCACTGAGTTTATTGCTCCCATTTATAGTGACTAAATTACTGCCTGGAACATGGGATATATTAAGGGATATTTGTAGAGTGAATGAAACATTTATTAGGAATAATAGTAGGCTATTAACAGTGAAAATTGTTTATCTTTTACTAGAAGGAGGAAACTCTGGTATGTCTGTATAGTGGTGTGGGTCCTGGGTGTTATTTAATCTGTACAAATAGAGGGGGTGCTGAGAGCTGGGGTTGGGTTTGTCTTCTAGTGAGAGAGTGGAACAAGGAGAACTCACAGGACAGTGTGACATACTCCATAAAGTCTGCACACGTGGGATCTAAAAGGCCCTTAGATAACCGCTTTCACAAGGTGTTTTATGGAAAATCTAATAAACACTGGGAAATAAGGATTCATTTCTAGCTCAAGGACTACATGCTTGGGGGAGAAGGTGAGGAAGCCTTAGTGAGGTAGCAATCAGGCTGTGAACCTGCAGTTTAAGAAGTTATTTAGTGTTTATTGTTTTATTTTACACTTTGTTTCTTAAGAAAATTCTCCCTAAGGCTGTAGAAGAGAATGGTTTAATAGAGGGTCTAGAACCAAAACCGTCTTTGGGTTCCAGTGCTGGCTCAGATGCCAGTTGTATGACCTAGGGCACATTAATTAACCTCACTGTGCCTCAGTTTGTCAGCATTTGTTGGGGCCTAATGATAAGGATACAGAGCTGGCACAGGGATGGTAAGTACCCAGAATAGTATCTGGCAATCCATATCCTGTGGCATTTATGTGTCCAAGGGAAATGCCTTACATAGAATATTTCTGCTGTGGCCCTGGAAGTGTTTGGCATGTAGTGACCTTAAAGCCACTTGTACATGAAGAAATCCACAGCACAGAGTTTGAAATGCTGGGGCTGGATGGGCATCTGGGAGGTAAATGAGGTTTGTAAAGTTGGCAAGCTTCATTGTTTCTGGAACGTGACTACTGGTCTAGTGCCAAGGTGACAAAGGTTTTGGTCCCCACAACTCACCACATGAGGTTGCTAGAAGATGAACATACTCAGGCCTCAGTTTCCCTAAGTGAGTTATGAGAAGGATGGAGTGACCCATTCTGCTTAGATCACGTCTTTTTAAGGAAGACATTTCCAGCTGTTCAAAACATGCACGACGTGTTTATTCTTTCTGGGCGTGATGGGGCTCTGCACTTCCCAGTCTCCCTTGAGTGTAGGTGTGATCATGTGGCAGATCTACCCGAAAGAATGTGAGCAAACATTGCACGTGAACAGGCCGACAGAGACCTCCTGTGTGAAGTGCAGCTTTCTGCCTTCTTCCTCATGCCATGTGGATGTTGATATCTGAAATTGCTTTGAGAACCTGAGTCCTATGTGGTGGATGATTCACTGGAGAAGACCCTGTGGAAGGCATGGAGCAGGGCTGCCACCTCCACCCTGCCAGATGACCCGGAACCTCTTTAGACAACCACGCAGAAGAAAAAGAAGCTTCTGTTTGGGCTTCTGAGAATGTGGGGGTCATTTGTTTCAGTGGCTCCCTCCATTTATTCCATTGACGCTCAACTATTAGGATTCCTGTTTCTGACGTATACAGATACATTTTTAAAATTTCAGAGTTAAGCACTTCTTCGACTTTCTTGGCAAGCCTTTGGGGATTTTTGCGTGTGTCTGAGGATGAGAACCGCAGCCTTGGCAAACCAAAGATTCAGATGTTTGATTTTTGGGCACTTGACTTTTTACATCCCTGCACCAAGGAAAGTGTCTGCTTTACTCCGCAAGTGTGTGCAAACCAGTGACAAAGAAAAGTTTTACCTTGAAGCAAATTAGCGTGTATCCATAACGGGTAGAACTGAGACATGCTGTAATTAGTGAGGATACCTCTTGGATGACAAATGGCTCATTAATGGATGGAGGTTTCTTATTTAGTGTAACCTTTTGTGCTAGGGATATTCTCACATGCGGTGTTTTCCTTGACATCCAGGAAAGAGACAGATGGGATGATATGTAGGCCTGTTCTTAAAAAAAAAAAAAATGTGTTGAAAAGAAAGGAAAGAAAACCTCCATCGGAGGTCAGATAACTGAAGAAAATCAAGTGTTGAGGCAGTCATATGTGTTTCTGAGTGAAGGAGAAAGGAAGGGTTAGGAAGGGAGGACAGTAGCGCAGAATTGTTGATAGCACTCTGCAAGGAACAGAGACCCTAAGAGAGATGTTGAAGGCGAAGGTGGCTGGATTCCAAGACTGCACAGCTCAGGGTCAAGGACCTGGTCTTGCCTTTAGTTTCTTCAGTAGGTTGCGTGGCAACTGGATCACAAAAGGGGTTTCCTGATGCATCCCCACAGGACAGTCACGTGAGCCTTCTGTATTTGCTCCCGTAGCGCTTAATGTGCATCCTCTGTGAGCCCAGCACTGGTCTCAGTGCCCTGTTTCTCTTTCACTGTGCAGTTTGAGGAGAGACCAGGGAAGCAGCTGGATGCTTGAGGGAAAAAGTATCTCCTCCTTGTGTGCATCTTGCACAGCTCAAGTAGGAACTTGAAGGAGACACCCCCGGAGGCCCTGTGTGGATAAAGTGTGCCATTTGCATTTATTCATTTCAGTGACCTTGAATGGTGCGTAATATGCACAACTGTACTCAGAAGGAGCCAGTTATCTTAAACAAATAAGTGAACAACAATATATCATGTGGTGGAAATTATTGACTTACAGTGAAATCTGGGCAGGGGGACAGAGTTCCCGTCTGCAAGGAGGGGCAGGGAGTGCAGGTTGTATAAGGCTGTAAACAGTGTGGGAAAACCCTGCACTGATTCATGGGAAGAACATGCTAGAGAGAAAGACATGTAAGTTTAATGATCTCAAGAGGGAAGAAGCAGGAAGAGAGGGGGTGACGCAAAACTGAGGAAAGAGAGGTGATGGAAGAAGAGGCTGCTGTTCGCTGGGGTGAGGAGGCTATGGTGAGCTATCTCACACCGGGTGATGACAGATAACAGGTCTTGTATATTCAAGAATGCTAGAGCAGAGGATTTTGAATGTCTTCACTAAAGAAATGACAAACGTTTGGGGAGATAGATGTGTTCACTCTGATTTCAGCCTTATGCAGTGTGTACAATTATGAAGATCACATGATACCCCTGTAATAGGTGCAATTTTTGTCTTTATGTTTCTGTTAAGATACATTTCACTAACAGAAGAGGGATTTGAGAGCCTTGAGTGTCGGCGATAACCATTGTAACATAGAAAGTAAGGAGCAAACAAGGAAGAGGGGACAGATTTTAGGAAATTAGCAATAAAGAATTCCACAAGCCACCCCCACACCTGTGCTAGTTTTAGCTGCTGTGTGCCTGGTAGGTACTTGTAAGCTGCCCTGGCTGCAACAGCTTTGTGGCTTTGTGGCAGCCCGCGTCTGACTCCCACCCCATGCACCTGTGGCCACCTCCTGGTGGGTTTTTTAACTGAAATGCCGTCCGTCTTGGGTCTACCCTTTTTCCTTTTCATGAATAACATTTTAAAATTATAAACACTTAAAACATGCATAATATCCAATTTGAGGTTTTATCTGTTGCCACTTTCAGGATATTGCATTGTGAAATTAAGTCAGCCTTCTGCGATCATATGAGAATACGTGTGTATGTATAATCAGGCACATATTTGGGATTAATGGACTCATAGAAATCAGAGATGGATTAGACCTAATGAGCTGTTATGAAGAATTATTTAACACATATTTCGTGTCTGTGTTCAGTAATCAAATCAACTCTCTGCTCATGCTAAGAAAGTGGGTTTTTTCCTTTTTTTTCTCTTACTCCTTTAATCATCTCTGTTCGTGTCTGAAAATTTGACATTGCACCCTTATGGCATTTTGAGTCAAGATTCCTAAGCATTCAGTTTAATATTTCCCTGCTTCTGAGGTTACGTTCAGTATTGAAAAGGTAGCTTCTTTGCTAATTACCATCAATACTTAATTAAGATGAGTGTCATGCTTCAGGGACGGAACTGTATCTAGCTTCAGGGTAGGTGTGCTAAACCACACCCCTCTGTCCAGTTCCTTTCAATCTGGGGGAGACACATCCAGAACAGAGACGGGCAGACTTAGGTGGCTAAGGTGAGTTGAGAGGTTTATATACTTACACTTTCTATTTTTTTTAATCCACGGAGTGCATATTACTCTCCTGATGTCTCATTAATGTTCTACGTAAGGCGCATGGTGCCTCCTCTAGATGCCAGGTGATTTCTACTCTGGTTCATAGGGTTCCCCTAAGCACACAGTTCTGATAGACCCTCAACATCGTGTTCACAGCACTAGTTTCTTTGTTAAAAGGGAGGAATGGTGGAAAGGATATTTGGTAATACAGAATCTTGCCAAGGGATAAATTCACCTTTTGGTATTGTGATAGGGACATGGAATCAGAGGACCCCCAAGGGATTATTGGAGGTGGTGTCACATGTAGTCTAGTACCTGAAGTGTCCCCCCCTTGGATTTTTTGGGGGGTACAGTGGTTACATATAGCACGTAAATATTTATCCTAAAACTGAGTACTCGACTCTCGTAAGTCTAGATAAGGCATGTTGAAAATGTATATTCTGTAAAAGAAAAAACAGACTGTGCAACTGGTCCACATTGGGACTTAAATGGAGCTGTGAAATTACAAGCCCAATCATTCCAAAACATTTACTCTCTTAGGTGCGAAGTTGGGCTTAACGATATGGTCATCTCTCCTCACCTGCAGTTTTGCTTTGTGTGGTTTCAGTTATATGTGGTCAATCCTGTTTGAGAATTTAAAAGAAGAAATTCTAGAAAGAAAAGTTTTATAATTTTTAACTTGTATATTGCTACGAGTGTGTGATTTAGTCTTTCATAGACCCTTTCTGTCTTCTCCTGGGAGCGAGTCATGCCTTTGTCGGGGTATCCATGCCATCTACCACACCTGCCCGCCCTTCAGTCACTTTGTAGTGGACGTCAGTTATCAGAGCAGCCTTGGTAATGTCACAGGGCTTGTGTTCAGGTAACCTGTGTTTTACTTAGGTATGGTCTCAATGCACAAGAGTATTGATGTTGGAAGGGTAGACAGGTCACATTAAAGCCATGAGTTATTTCCTGTAGAGTTACTGCATATTAATAGATAACTGGTAGTTGATATTGAGATCCAAGAAACATCACTCCAAGAAAGGTGAGGATGGTAAAGTGAAATATTTTGAGAGACCACATCCACACACCTTTTATTACAGTATATCATTACCAACATATGCTGTTTTACTATTAACTATTATTAATCTAGTACTTTGCCTACTTTATCAATAAACCTTTATCATTGGTGTGTATGTATAGGAAAAATTATAGTCTACAATGAATTTAGGACTCTTTGCAGTCTCAGACATCTGGTGGAAGTCTTGGAATAGATCCTTCCAGTGATATAGTGGAGCTACTAATATCAGCCTGGCAGAGTTGTTGTGATGACAATATTATATTAACAGCACCAATATGAAGATACAAAAATCATCAGCAGAAACATTTAATGAGAACCTGTTTACTGATTAATACTTCACATAGGTCATCTCATTTAACAGTCATAATTGCACAAGGTAACATGATTATTCAAGGATTGTGCTTGGCATCTATTAGGTGCTAAACATGTCATTTTATATTATAAATACTATGTTATCAAAAATGGAAAATAAAGCTTTTAGGCACAAATGAAGAAAGATAGATTCTCCCATCCACATTTGGCTCTTACTAGAACTTCCAGAATCCTTGTGGAGTGGTTCAGCTACATTCTGTCTCACTACCAATCTCCCTTCCAGTGTCAGGCACACTCTCTTCCATGGCTTGCCTGTCTGAGAGGTCTTTTTGCCTAATTCTTGATATCTGTCCCATTGCAGACCCAAGAGTAGGGGTAAATGCTTATGCAAGCAGCAAAAGCCTTCCCTTTCCTAGCATTCCAGCCGGTACACACCACTTAGACCACTTACTCTCTTATGTTCCCATATTTTGTTGCTTATAACCATTCAGTTATTTATTGAAGAAATTATTGTTTGGCATCTGAAAAGTGGCAAACAAACCACTAGAGCAGTTCGATCAATTTGGATGCCATATATTAGCCGTATTTCCATTTTTGACAACTAATTTTTATTTATATACCCAACCCTTTTTAAATAAAAAAATGTTTTTAACAAAGCAAAGGGCATATCCTGTTTGCATCTCTGTGGGTCCGAGAAGACACAGTGCTCAGGGGACCTCCTTCGTGCTCCCACAATCCTCTGTGCTCCTCTGTCTCATTAGCAGTTCCTGCAGTGTAGGAAAAAGCTCCTTTGGGGCGTCTTTCTCTTTTGTTGGGCACACATTGACTCACAAAGTCTGAAACCACTTCCAACTGGTACATTGTGAAGATGTCCTTGATGGTTCATGCAATTCCCCAGGAGTACGTGTCCATTTGCTTTCTTGGATGAATAAACACTGTACCATTCCCATTCCCTCGACTTTTATTATCATTTATGATCAAAGGCTAAGTCACATTGACAGACCCCAACTGTTCATGGTCCCGTGATGATTAGAAGCTGATGAAATGTCTAACAAATGCCTCAGCAAAGAATTCACAAACTGCTGCTTTTGTTTAATTTTGAAAACTTTTCATTGTCCTAAAAGTTGATCATTAGTATTTATGTAGCTTTTTCACTTTAAATAGATGCAAAATACTTGTATTGGTGTGTAGAGTACCCTGTGATGCTCTGATACACGAGGGTGTGGTGCACTGGGCCCAGTGAGGGTAATGACAATGGCTGTGAGCAAAAAGATGAAAGGTAAATGCTGCTGAAGATGTGGAGAAAAGGAAATGCTCTTGTGGGACAATAGCACAGTCCACACAGAAAATGGGATTTTTAAAAGTTCCTCAAAACACTAAAAAACAGAACTACTGTATGGCCCAGCAATTCTACCACAGGCTGTATAGAAGCAAAGGAGACGCAGCCAGTGTGTGGTGGGGACATCTGCGCCCTCCTGTTCACTGTAGCACTGTTCCTAACAGCCAGGACACGGGGACAGCCTAAGCTCTGGTCAGCTGGGGTGCGCATGGAGTGAATGGGGCACATACAGCACTGTGGGATATGAATTAGCTGTGAGAAGCAGAAATCTTCTTGGTGACACCACTATGGATGGACTGGAAGGACATTATGTGAAGGGACATAAGCCTGCCACGGGAAGGCAAGAATGGAATGAGGTCACTTCATTTGTGGAGACTAAAAATGTGAATTTCTTGGAAGCAGAGAGTAGAATGGTGCAAAGGAAAGAGATAGCGGAGGGGTCACATGTGCCAGGGGCTGCGGGGTTATAGTTGCACAGGAACTGTACGGCTTGATGTTCCAGTAAACAGCAGAGGGGTGATAGTTACCAGTTACGTATATTTTAAAGTAGCTGAAAGAGAAGATTTCAGATGCTTTTGTACTATGAAGTGGTAAATGTATGGGATAAGGGTTGCGTGCACGTACGTAGTTTTGACATGATTGCCTGGGTTGGGGCTGCCTTGCTTGGTAGGATACATTAGTGATTTTATGGTTTCTACTTCCCAATAATTAAACTAACTTGCACATAAAATATTAAACATATGCTTATTTTAAAGGCAGCACACAAATATAACTCTCATCAGAGATGTATTTTGATTTTTTTCTGTTCATGTTTTATTTTCATTTAATTAATCAGTCAAGCAACTAATCAATTTTTGTGATGCTGGGAATGGAACCCAGAACCTCTTGCATGCCAGATCCATACTTACAATTCAGCACTATGTCCCAGACAATTTTTATCCGTTTATTTCATCCTAGGAAGTGAGACTGGATGGGACAGGTGTGGATGAGGTCGTAGTTCATGCATATGGGCAGTGAGAAGGAATGTAGATTCCTTATTGCCCTGTGGTTGGTTCTTTTTGGGTTTCTTTGGAACCTACTCACTCCTCACACTGGACTTGGCTTCTCACACAGGCTCACTCAATGTTTGATGAAGTGCTTATTTGAAGAGCACAATATTTAATGTGTCCTGGGAGTGAAGTGAGTGTAGTTTTCCTTTTAATATGAAACAGTTTCACTTGCCATATGAAATCCATTCATGGTTTCATATTTCATATCATATATACAGTAAAATTACACATAAAAATTAAATTGAGCACCCATGTTCCCTGTGGCCTGTGTAGGAAATAGAACCCTTCATTGCCTGTGAAGCTACCTATGTTCTGTGCTTTTATCCTTTCTTCTCTGAGAAGCTAACTGTGGCCTTGAAATTTAAATTCATTATTTCCTTTTTTCCTCAACATTTTACCAAATATATAATTATTGTCCAGTGTTGTTATTTTCCCTTTATATGAAGAGAAATTGTATGTATTATACTGTAAATATTTTTCATTTAACATCATGACTTGATAGTAATATAGTCCTGAGTATGAACAAAGGCAGGGCTCTCTCTGAGCCATTTTGCATAATAACTGGTCTACACCTCATCGGTCAAAAGTGGCTTAATGCTCTGTGAATATCTGTGTGTGTACACAGAGGCCTGTAAAAAAAAAAAAAGAAAGAAAGCAGAAGTTAGTTTATATCAAAATACCAGTCAATGTTCATGTGTTTGCTGGTAGTGTGGGCTTTCCAAGTGACGAGAATCTTCTTGCATTTTCAATAATTATTAAAATTTTTAAGATAAAATTAGTGTTATTCAATCTAACAAAAGCAGAGATAGGAAGGGTTTTTTGGATCAGCGCTTCAATGTGTAGTTTATGGGACATATTGCACACATACTCCCATGTGCAGTGTTTTGCTATAGGCTGCTTGGGCCACAGCATCAGTAAGTCACCCTTCCAGCCCTTAGCAAGCCTACTGTCTGCCTAGGTTGGGGAGCTGCAGAAGCAGGACCTCAGGGGGAGACGAAAAGGAGCGCTGCTAGCCTGAAAGTCCTTACTGTCTGTGACATGGTGTTGGATTAGAGAAACGCAGAAGGGAAACTGGAGGTTTGAGAAGTATGATGTCAGAAAGGGAGCTAAGTCAGTGAGGGCTGGGCTGGGCTGTGAAGACTGTCACATAACACTAGAATGGAACTGCAAGGGGGAGTTTGCTGAAGGCTTCAGAACTCTGGACACCTGGGCTGGTCTCTTCTCCTGAGGCTATGCCTCCATCCATTTCAGGGTGACACACCTGTTCTAACATGCAGGACTGAAAAGTGCATCCTTCAGATGGCCATGGTAAGTTTGATTACGTTCAAGCGAAGATTTGCTAACCGCACGCCAGGCGCTATTCTAGGCAATGAGGAGTGTAGTAGACAACACCATACTGAGAATCTGTGTCAGCCCAGGAGTTACCTTTCGAGAGAATGAGAAAAACAGTGAACAACATAGATGCAAACTGTGGATTATGTTCACGGGTGCACAGCAAAGCACAGGGTGTCCAGAGATAGGAAAGGACTGGGAAACCTACGATTCCAAATAGAGTATCTAGACAAGGCCTAATTAGTTATTCTTCGTTTATCCGTCTATTCTAAATTGTCAACAAAACCACACATTATTTTGACATACGATGAAACACTGGGAAACATTTAAAGACAACAGTTTATGGCATTATGAGCTTTTCTTCAACATCTGAAGGAAAATGATGATGTAAGTTGTGTCAGAAATAACATTTCAGTCTAAAAACTCTGTAATGCTATCACGTTGATCTTCATTTATCACCCAAAATCTTCTTCCTGTATCTTAATTGCCTCTGTCAGAAAGAATAAAAAACGGAAACACTTGGTCTTGCTGTGTTCTACAAGCCTGTCTCTCATCAGCAGTGGAGGGACTGAGGGAAGGCACTGTTTCTGGTGATTACTCAGCCCTAATGGGCATCCCAGCATCGTGGAAGGACAGACCTAGGTTTCCTCTCTCTCAGGGATGTCTCCTTACCTCCTCACTGGCGTCTGATCCCAGGAGGGACAAGGCCAGTTAGCACAGGCGACCCTCAGGGTGTCTTTTAGCCCAAGAGTCTTGGGGACTCTCGTGTGGAGAAGTTTAACTGCCCAGCACAGGAAGTCTCTTAAAGGAATTGACTGGTAAAGAAGCCAGAAGTCATAAATAGATCCACGAACAAGCAAATAATGGAATTAATAACCAGATAGGGGATCAGAGCCAGGGCTATGAGCTGAGCACCACTAGATCAAGAAATGTCAGCTTTTTCTCGGCTTTTCCTCCACAGCGCCAACTGTCAGTAATTTAACTAACATTTTGTAAATAAATGTGGCACTCGGACAGCTGTCAGCACGCCTGCTGTAAACACTCCTTTTGTCACTGAAAACTGGCAGTGCCTCTGTGTTTCTCCTGTGAGTGTGGCGGGCACTGCCAGTTGGCTTTTAGGCTTGGGACTGTCAGGGGACGTGTGGGGACCCTGGAGGGAAGACTGATGCCTGGGTGTCCTCCCCAGGGACCGGCTCCCAGGCTTCCCCTAGTCCTTCTCAGGACATGGGCCTGTCTGTAAGGCATCTTCTTTTCATGTCTGTCTTTTTGCTTTCCCAAACCCTTCTGGACTTAGCAGGGCGTCCCACCTCCCTGAACTTTGATCTCCTCCCGTGGATTTGCTATTTCTGAAGAAGGTGTTTATGTATCTAGGTCCAAGGCAGTAAACTTACTGCTCTCTTTCCTCACGGCCAGATGATTGTGTATAGTTTTGTAGCCCCAATCTCCGTGGTTTTTCTTGAGCAGAAGATAGACGGCTATGGACTGCATGTTAATTCTCCTGGGTTTAATCTGTAAGTTTTATTAAGTTAGCTCTGCAGTGTACTTTTCTTCCCAGGAAGACTGTCTCTCTTGAGGCTGCTTAACTTATACCTTAGCAGAAACATGGGGAGAGGAAGGATCTATCTTAATATCAAGGCCTCATCAGCAGTAAATTTTAGTTATTATTATGTGTGTAATTTACTTCCGGAAGGAACAGAATGTACTGGGTAAATATGGAGTTAGAAATATAGTTGGTAGTAAGAAGAGTTCTGGTGAACATTTACCAGAGTCTTTTTGGTGAGGGAAGGGCCTGTTACTCCTCAAAGTGCATGGCCTGTTGTCTCACTTACAAAGACTGTGTGGCTAGATGGGAATTTCATCCCAGAGGACTTAATTCCAAGGGCTTGCTCTTTAGTTCTTTCCTGTCTACAGATGTCTCTGTGCACTGGGTATGAAATTGCAGATATTTAGTAAAAAGTTAGAACACAATAAAAAAAAAAACTTCCTACTAAAACTTAGAAGCTAGCTTTGATGATGAAGGAGATGGCATTTCATAGTATTGTGACAGGCATCTTACAATATTTGCAGGCCATTGGGGGACAGTTTTCTATAGCACATGCTGTAGTATAAATAAATGTATGGAGAGCAGAGGCGAAAGATGAAGGCAACAGACTCTAGAGTCCACTGGGAAATTCATTTAGCATCACTGGTAAAGTAAGAACACTGAACAATAGACACAACCTTCTAATTCACATAAAATATCTAGTAGTGTCGGTTCAGATCATGTATTCATTGATTCATTCATTGACGTGTTGATTACATCACATTGAATCAGAGACACAATATGTTCCTTGAGAGGAGATATCATGAGGCAGCAACAAGTTACATGCACGCGCATCAGACAGAGCGAAGCTCTGTGATGGAGGCTCCCAGGTGGCTAGAAGGTTAGTGAAAGTCTATTTGATGGGGAAGTGGCATTTGATCTAGATCTAAGTGGAGCTGAATGGTGTAGGAATAGGAGACATACTTCCCATGCTGGAGGGGAGGGAAGAGACCATGGTGTGTGCACCAGTCTGCAAAATAGGACCAGGAGCGGCCATTCCTGCAGGTATATACATTAACCACTAGCCAGTAAGAACTGGGTTTCAAGAGGGGCCCTATCCTGGAGCCAGGTGAGGGACATGCGTCTCATTTCATAATGCCCTAGGAAGTCATCAGATCATTTAAAGTGACATGGTTGTGTCTGCTTGGTCCCGACAAAAAATTGCACTTATAAATGAGTGATTTATAAACCTGAGAACTAGACATTGTGACAGCATGCAGAGTCCAGGTGAGGCACGCAGGTAAGTTTGAGTGTGGAGGAGGCAGGAACCTATGAGAGGTGTCTACAGAAACTCTTGATTGTTATGAAAACTATGCTGATGACATTAATAAATTAATATGGGGAGTTCTTGTGTGTTATTCTCATTGTGATACTGACATAATGAACTTTTTCCATGTTGAGTTGCGCTCAGAGAATTTCCACAGTGCAACTTTGAACGAAACAGGAATGCTCTGTTTCCCCAACATCATAACCATGCAGGATGCCTACTTTTTGTTTATCTCCCTTTTCCTATTTCACTTAGGAGGTTGAGATTGATTTCTTGTGTTTTCTAGTCATAAATATATTCCTCAAGAACCAGTGTGAGTCTAGGCATGTCCAGAGTTCCCTGGTGGAGTTCATTAGGGTTGAGGCAGCACCTGAGCTTGCATGTGCATGCATGCATAGCTATGTGTGTGGTACCCCCAGACAATTTAGGGGAAAGAAGAGGGGGATGTGGAACTGACTAGGAGAAGAAAGAAAATGCAAGGCTCCCTGGCCCATTTTACACACTCCTTCCTCAACATTTCTGTTACTACCAGGGCCGTGTACATTCTCTGTGGCCCTGATTTCCATGCCCACAGACTAGGGTATCTTAATTAGGTTCTAGAGAGTCTCCTTTCTTGCATATTTTCAGGCTAGGATGACAGGAGAATCTGGCTTGGATTCAAAAGCTGTCTCATGTAGAACATGAAGAGGCAGAAGAGGACAACCCATCTCCCTTTCTCATAGTCACTAGCACTAAACCCGAGGTTTTTCCCTGGTTTAAATGAGTGGTACAGTACCACCATTGTAATTTTGCTGCTATTTTAATAACTAAGAGTGGGAAAAAGACACGATTCAAGGAAACCTGTGTGTGTGTGTGTGTGTGTGTGTGTGTGTGTGCGTGCGCGCGCATGCACACGCATGCGTGTGTGTTTGCACAGAACAGATTTGTAAGTATCTCATTAACTTCTAAGTGTATCAGTATAAAATTGATGTTCAGAATGATGAACCAGGGATATCAACATTTGAAAATATATTAAATTGCATTTCAGCTTGTTCAGTTTCTCAAGGCATTTGAGTGAGCCATGTATTTTAAGTAATTTGTCATCAAAGTCAGTTAAAATTAAAATGATAATCTTGGAGCATATAGGATTAAATTTAATTTTATCCTGAAATTAATTTATCTGCTGACTTTCTTGCCTGTGTGTAATACCAAAAAGCCAAGACACCGCTATAAACTGCTTGCTTTTTAATCTAGCTTGATTTTTGACAGTCTTAAAAATAAGGTTCCTTTTTTCAGATGACTTTTTTTTTATCAAGTATCAGCCATTAAACCACTAGCCAATAAGAACAGGGTCTCAGGAGGGGTCACTGTCCTGGAGAAAAGATTTCTGTGATAGATGGCACTAGGATCATGTGTAGTAGCACTTGACAGTATTAATAGGGAGGGAATCGATCATGTCCTGCTTATTAGACTCTGTTCCAAATGTGTATGTGAGTCTCGTAACCACTCTATAGACCAAATCTCATGACTCCTACTTTACAGAAGGTAGAACTGATAATTGCACATGTTCAAGCCAACAAGACTGGTAAATACTGGAACAAATGCTCTCATTCATCCCAGTGGTAATCTTTATCTTATTTCCAAAAGAAAAAGTCCAAGCCACCTCCTGTGTTAACTCTTATGTGAAAATAGGAAGGAAAAAACCAGGAGAGGCCATTACTCCCCGTCAGACTGTATGCAGCACTTCCACGCTGTTATTGCAGTAGAAACAGAAGCTCTGCAATTTCACTCAGGAGTAGAGTCAGCAGTTTATGTGTGTTTTTTTAATACCCTCTTAGCAATTAATTATTCCTTTTAATAAATGCAATGAAAAAGAATCATTATTAGACTCGTAGTTTAATTGAATTAATAATTTATTCTGGCTATTAATGTTTTTTTAATATTCTGTGTATTATTTCTTGTTCTATTAGACAGATATGGCAGAGAGATAAAATGTAAGGCTTCACAGAGACTGTGTAGATCGAGCTCTCTGTATAATACGTGCAGTGCTATTAGCAGGTGCATATTGTGGGGATGGCTGTGAGATGCAGCAATGCCTTCTCATCCCCTCAATAGTCACTGAAGTCTTTTGGATAATTTCTCTGACAGAGGCAAAGGAAATAGAAAAGTCATTCATATATGTCATAATTTTTTTCATCTGAAAGTGAGTTCTTGAATCGCCAAGTCTATTCTCATTTTTCTAGTTGCAGACTGATGTTGTCATAGGTCTGCTTTACACTTAATGTCATGACAATTTGCTTGATATTTGTAAAAATAAGTCATAGTTTCTTACAGCAAGTAGGAATTTGCACAGTATCCCATTTAGAAAGACGGTTTCCATATGAAGTTATATAATGAAGTATGGGTTAATGTAATTTGTAGGGAATTCTCAACAAAAGACTTAAAAGGCAGGTAGAAGATGAGATTCCTTAATTTGCTCTACTCTTGACTGCTTTTGGTATAAGATTAATGAGTTAAACTTCAAAAGCATGTTCACTATGATAACACTAAGAATGGTTTGTATCAATTTAGCCAGCATACCTGCCTTTTTTGTTCATCAATTAATTATTAGTCACTTACTACATGCACTTGGAGTGTTTACTGTGTTCAGGGCATCGTCCTGTGTGATCAGCACACATACATGAACAAAGTAAGTCCCTTGTTCTTGTGGAAACCCACAGTTTAGTAGGAAAGTAGGTGATAAACATACAATTAAAATGGGCTGAGAGAAAATGTAGAAGGGGACGTGATGGAAAGCACTCAGAGTGGAGTGATCAGGAGTGGATCGTGGAGGTGAGGGTAATAAATGAGCGCCTAGAGAGAGCGGCAGTGGCCAGCCCTGCACACAGCCTGGAAGGAAGCTCAGAATTCTAATGAGAGAGAAAACAAGTGCGGAGCTTGTGAGCTAGTGACTGTCTGGGCATGTTTGGGAAAGAGAAAGGAAGGCTTTGTGACCCAAACACAGCGCCAAGCATTAGAGAGCAACATAGGGAGGTCAGGAAGGTGGGGCAGGGCCGCCTTGTACCTGGCCTCGCTGGGCAGGGGGAAGGCTTCTCATTGTCTCTCAATGCCATGAGAAGGAGTAGAAATTTCCAGCAAAAGAATGGCTTGTTCATGTGTATGTCTATGAAGTACCCCGACTACTGTTATACTATTCTAATTATCGTGAAAAGTGGTGATGATAATAAGAATAAAAGACTGATTTGGAAGGCCCTGCAAAGGGCTTCGTGAGAAGAGTGGTTGGGAGGAGACAGAGGTGGAAAACAGTACAATATATATTTGAGCCCAGGCTGGTCCTGAACTCAGTATGTAGCTCAGGCTAGCCTTGGATTTACAGCAATCCTGTTACCTCAGCCTCCTGAGTACTGGGATTACAAGAGTGCGCTACAACACCCAGCTTATGTGGTGCTGGGGAAATGAACTCAGGGCCTTGCCCTTGCTAGACAAGCACTTTGATTGCTGTGCAATTCCTCCAGCCTCATATTTTTGAAGAAAACCGTAGGGCTTGATGTTTGAATTTGTGATGCGAGAACAGAAGGAATCAAGGATGACTTCCATGATTTGACTTAAATGCATGATGAATCCTGATTCTTTTGACTAAGGCACAGAGATTGGAAAAAGGGTGTGGGATAGGTGGATAAGAAAGGGAAAGAACTATCCTACTGATATGAAGGTGGCCATGCTTGTCTTGAGTCAGAGGGTGGGGGTGTTCATGTGGATTAATGATTATGGAGCTCATTAAAGAAATGAGACTTGGGGATATAAACATAGAAAAGATCATCCTGTATTTGTTGCTAATTTTTTGATATTGGATGAAATTACTAAGATAAGGAAAAGGCTTAGCTGGATAGTACAATTAAGGCCTAAAATTGGTAATATGTAAAAGTTGGCATGAGGAAGGGCCAACAAAGAATACGGTGAATTGGCAGAAAATGAAGCTGGATTCATTGATTTTTCTGACACTGGGAGAGTGTGATGTCAGGAACTCATGAATGAACAGTGCTTGAAAGAGGGAGTGGCTGATGTGGGGAATCATGTCATAATCAGGAGTTCAGGAGTGAGACGATAGACATAGCCACAGGCTTGAGCAAGCTGAGACTTGGTGATCTTGGGTTAGGATGTTAGGGGAGTGGCAAGGGAGGGAAGCAAAGAGAGTAGTTGGATAGGTAAAGGTAAATTAAGTAAAAATGATTGTATGTGTATGTGTGTGTGTGTGTTCAGACTCATGCAAACAGGAGCATGATTGCATACAGACGGAAAGTCCTAGTAGACAGGGGCTAATTACCAACCCAGAAAGAAAGAGGAAGCGAGAGGCAGCCTCTGCGAAAAGCAAAAGACATAATTTTGGTGGAACGATGTGTAGGTTATTTCTTTCTTTCTTTTTTTTTTCTTCTCTTAAAACTTCCTGATGCTTATAAACTACTCTGCTGGAATGGTATCATTATATATTTTTATGAATTTTATAACAAGGTGGTTGACATGATAAGGGATTTTGCATGCAAGGAAGTGAGTTTTCAAGAATCCTCTTTTACCCTGTTGAATATCAATATGATGATATATTGATACACAAACATTATCTGGACGACGGTCACCTACCTTGAGTAGGAGGAGTTGTGATGTGTAGGTGTGCGATGACACCCTGAGGTGGGATGTAAGGAGACCCTAACATCAGCTAGTGTATCATCCTTACAACTTATCTGTATGTCTTTTGTTGGAGCGGCTTTGCTCTAAAGATCCGAGTTGGGCCAGAAGGAAAATAATACAAAAGAAATCCATTTTAAACTCTGTAGGAAGATTCATGTCAAAAAATTTTCTTCACTATTTTTTTAGCCTTGATGCAAATAATCCTGATATGGGATGGACAATTTTCAGAGATCTGGTTTAACTTGGTACCACAACTCCCATCTGAGATTCTAATTGAATGCTGTCCCTGATTGTCATTTCTCTCCTTTTTAAAAAAAAATTTCTGAACAATAGTGCAAAAGGCCATGTGTGACTCTTATACAATTCCACTACTGACTAACATTGTGGAAAGGCAATGAAAAATTTCCAACTTATTCTAATTCTTGTTGTCAAGGAAGCAGAATGTGGAGTCCTTGTTGAAAATCAAACAAGTAAAGACATTAATTGGTGTAAATTGAAGGATAAAATTATTAGTTTCCTTCAGGGAATCACTGGTTGTCCCCAGTGTTTTACAAATAATACAAAGTGTACACAGAAGCATATTTGCATACACAAGGTACATGTGATGGGCTGTCATCTTGTTAGCAGGAGATGCCTCAGAAACACAGTCTGCTTAACCTGCACTACAGGCGCTTTTGACACAAGTGATTGTGCCAAAGTGTTTGTGAATGTTTCTTTCTTTTATCTCTTTCATTAATACTAGGGGTTGTTCAAGGTAAGAGTGTTTTTCTCCTGATTTGGCCTAAGTAGAGTCAAATATGCACGTAATACCAGGCACAAGATATGTCACTCTGTGTACCCACGGGATATTAGTTGTATGAGAAGCATGATTTTCTAATTTTTGCCTGTTATCCTAACACTGATACATCTCTGAGTTGTGATGATGATTTAAGTAAATTCACCAGCCTTGCTTTGATGACATAGGTTAAGAATTGACACAATCTGTTCCTTTCAAATGTTATTTCTGAATATGGGCACAGATTGCTGAGATGTATTTTTACAGGGAACCTGTTCCTGGAGTGACTTTAGGGAACTCCTGCCTGTTGACTGTGTTGACCAAAGGGCAAATGCATGTCCTTGTGACAGTGCGAGGCCCCTGGGGAGAGTGAGGTCATTCCATAGCATAACAAGGTGACGAACACTTCACATGCCTTTCACACTTCTCATTATATATACATCATTCAAAATAAATAGATAATAGCTCATAAGTGTGTTTATTAGATGCCATTCTTCAGGCATCATTTTTTCATTTTGTATTTGTGGAATTTTAGCTCTGAAAAGCAGCAGAATAGAAACCTGTTAGCTTTGAACCTGAACACGTTCTAACAGTGAAAATAAAGAGCCTTGTGTGGCACCGGGCCATTTCCCTTTCCATGCCATCTCAGCACAGCGACCACCCTCTTTGGGGGATTCAGAATACACAGGAAAAAAAGCCATTGGTGAAGGAATTCAGATCCTCTGTCCTGTGGGGGTGTGTGACCACGTGGCCAAGGGTCACTGTTTAATTTCTCAGCTCCCTATGTCATTTAGTGCTTTCCAAAGGACAGAGTCTCTCCTCCTTCTTTCTTTCTTTCTCTCCCTGTCACCTCATAAGCACCTGGTGGCCAGGAAGTGTGTCTTTGATCTCCATTTTCCCAGACACTCCTGGGCCACAACATCGTGGAACAAAGCATCCCGAGGGAATGACAGAATTGTACTTGGTTTCTCCCACAAGCCTGTGGTGTGTCGGGACGGTGGGTCTGAAGCATGTGGAGCCCAAACATGGTCAGCGAATGCAGCCGGTATTATTGGGAGAAGGGATTATTCATTTCAAGTGATCCAAAAAAAAAAAAAAAAAACAAGACAAAAGTAACAGTGACAACAAAAACACCAACAGTGGATTTGAGCTCTCCACCTGCGTTTTCTGTTGCCACTTTGGGGAAGCATCGATGCATTCAGTTCAATAAATAGGTGCTGGTTCGGTAATATTCATATTAAAAAGAGTGATGGATTCTCATCATATATCACAAAGCCTTTTCTTCCTTTTCCCCCATTTCTTTTCCTTTCTTTTTCTCCCTTGCTCAGACATTTATTATTTATTTTATGCTGGAGTTTTATGAGAAGCTAAGATTTTTTTTAAAAAAAAATGAAGTGAGAAAAGCTGTAATCTCAAGGGAAAATGGACACTTAGACAACTGACTGGTGTAAGTGGAACATGATGTAGGAGAGGCAGGTACACACTGCAGAGCAAAAAACCCAGTGAGTTAGCTGGGTAATTATTGCCAGCTGCTATGATAAACAGCTTCCAGACCCTGGCCAACTAACTGGGGTACACGTTCATTTCTTCCTCAACCCGTGTCTACACTTGAGAAAGGTATGCTCCCCAAGACATGCCCTCCTGGGTGACTTTCTCCAGCTATGGATTTAGGGTCTTGAGCTATTTTTCACTGACAGATTTACAGTGGAGTCCCTGCTTCAGTGCAGATGTGCAGGAGTGATGTAGAAAATATTGTAATTTATTTTATTTTGATTTTTGATTTTTTGGTGAGGGGTGGGAGGGGAAAGGACAGGTCAGGAAATGGAACCTACGGCTGCTGTACATTCTCGCCTAGATGCAAGGGGGTGGGAAAGGCGTCCTCACTGTGGGTACAAACATGCTTGGCTTATTTGTTTGGTGGACACGTGGGGTGTTTTGCAGAGGATCCCTTTTTGTCTGGGCTCTTACAGAATGCCGAGGATGTGGCTGTGTGTAAGTACTGCAGGGCATTCTGCACAGAGTCTGAAAAGAAACAGGCATGCAAATTTGTGTCTTTGGAACAAAATGTGGGAGTGGAGTCAGTACTTGCAGGAGACATCTTGTGCAGCATTTCCTGTCCCGGTATCCCCCTGACCCTACCTTTTCACCTGGGATTGGGTACAGTTCGGTTAGATAGCATAAAGACTGCTCTTTTATCCAAGGTCCCCTCCACACCGTGAAGGCTTCCTTACGCTTGACTTGCCCAGTCACTGGCAGCCCAGCTGTGGAAATGTGACTGAGGCTTAGCCCAGCTCAGTCCACACGCAGGATGTGACATGTCACAGAAGATGTGACTGGAGGTTGGGCCTGGAGCCAGCTTTGATGCCAACAGCTGCTTTGGGGAAGGGTGGGCTCACAAGTCTTCTGAGCTTTGACAGCCTCATCAGTTGAGGATTCTCAAGCTCTTAGGAATCACCACTTTGGCCTGTTTCTTCCTCTGTCCACCTTTGAAGATTCTGGTTCAGTAATTTTGGACTGGGACTCAAGGATTTCCATTTCTGACAAGTTCTGGTAGTGTTGTTTGGAGTATGTTTTATCAAAAATGTTTGGGAACATATGATTTTTTTCAAATTTTGGAATACTTGTGAGTGTATCATGAGATATCTTGGGGAGAGTACACAAGTTCAAATACAAAATTCATTTATGTTTTATGTGTATACCTTATCCACATAGTCTGAAGGTAACTTCCAATAATATTTTTATTAAGCCTTACCGTTTGTCTCTGATCCATCCCTGGAGGTCAGGTGTGAGTTTTCCATTTGGGGCACTGTGCTGGTATTCAGCAAACTTTTGGTTTCATATTGGATTTTGGACTCTTGGACTATGGATGCTCACTCTGTACTGATGATGCTGATTCGGAAATAATACTTGGAGAACTACTGTTATGTTACCTGAGAAATATAAAGAGTTGTAAAAGCTGGGAAGATGGAAACAACTGGATAAACCTTATCAGCCAGAATGAGGGGGACCTCCGAGGTAGCCTTGAGCAATAAATCAGTAGCTGCTCTGACTCTTTTCCCTTGACCCTCTGAGCACCTCCCATGACTTTCACCCATCGGTTCAGAACAAATTGGCCCACTTACTGTGGCTACAGAGCCTTATGAAGGCAGCTTTTCGCCCTACTCATGCCATTTCCATCATTAGAAATGTCTTACTAAATCAGATCACAAGTAAGCCAAAAATGCCCTTCAAAATGCAGATTACCCAAAGTGCAGCACCAGAATGTGATGGCTCCCCTGTGCGTCCCTGGTGACAGCTACAGCTGCTCTCTTCGAGGCCTGGAATACATTCGAATTCTGACTCAGATTTTTTCCTAAAAGGAGAAAATATTACCTGTTAAGGTGATATTTCTTGAAGAAGATTCTCAGAGGAATTTTATAAAAGCCATATATGAGTATTATTTGTATGTGAAAATTGTGCTCTTTCTGCTCATAAACTTTTCTAAAACACTTTTTTTTCGCTTTTGTGAAAGCTTAGAAAAGGGCTGGTAATTTTAAAACATCTATGGGACACTGATAAGCTTTTGGTAGCAGATAAATGCCACTGGATGGTGCGAAGACAGTTTGCCTGGAAAATATATAATGCTTGATATCCAGACTTAGTTAGCACAAAGTCAAATTCTCCAACTATTAAAGAAAATCACATCTCCAGATACTGATGTGCAATTGTTGTTCTCTACTGTGCTTTATTAATCCTTCTACTTTTATTGTGTTACACACAGGGATGCAGGGTGTGTTGGTAGGAAATGAATTCATAATGAGTTGTGTTTAGGAGCCTAGAGTGCTTCAGGAGGAAGCTCAGGCAGTTCTCAGATCCCTGCCCGAGACTTAAGGAACAGATGGCAGTTTGGATGTCTACACCTTTGTCCTGGGTTTGCTTCCCTAACAAGCCAATGACATCAGCTCATAATCTCAGCCTTTTGACCTTGTAATAAAATTCTGCCCGCTGTGTTGATATCCAGTAGCAAACTCCTCACTAATTCAAAATACGTCCCAGCGGATTGGCATCCCTCCGTCTGAATTGCAACGTGCGCTTCATCTCCTCCTGCTTAAAATGAGAGTGAGCGTGCTCCGAGTGTTTAAGGTTGGGAACTGCTTCAGGGATAGGTATTTGTAGTTTCATGAATTATTTATTTAAGCAAATGTATACAGAGCATTTATATGTCAGAGTATATGCCTGATCACACTTGGAGGGGTGTTGTGCAAATGTATCATGCCTCAGCATCACCATTTTGACATATGTAGTGTGCAGAACCAAAACACTGCTCCTGGGATAGAACAGGATTAGTTCAGTTTGGAATCATTTGGCTCTCATGATGCAAGACTAAGTAAATGCGTTTTATCATCTTCCCTGTTGTAGAAGGATAAAGCCGAGCCTGAATCTATCTGGGCTGCATGCCTGGAGTTTTGAACTAAGCACAGTCCCTTTGGTGTGTAGTCAGATTTCATTGTTGTGTGTATGTGGTTTTCTTTTTCCTCCAAGCACAAATCCAGCAAAATAGTAATGTGTACTTTAAGGTGTACAAGTTTTTTTTTTTTTTTTAAATAGGGAGATTCATCACATAGCATTAATCAAGTCCATTTTTAACTCTTTGCATAAAATAGTGTATCTTTTCCTTAATTTCTTAGCATCTGTCTCTCTGTCTCTCTCACTTTCTCCCTGTCTCTCAACACACACACACACACACACACACACACACACACACACACACACACACACACACACAAGGCATGATCACAGCCAGAGGTGTGCTGTGGTGCTTTATGATGCATTCATGTGCTTAATTTGAAGCAGTATAGGAGTGAAATGCCTGAGCATCACTGTTCTTTCGTATCTGTGCATTTTCAGCCTTGAGTTTCCTGAAACCTCTCCTACTACGCCGTGTGGCTGGAGGAGGCTGGGAACCCTTCTCTGTCCTGTTCCATCAGAGGTTAAGGATTGGAGGGTGCTAACGTACAGTGGCACCCTAATGTGTATGCGAAGCTGGAAAGCCTACGAAGCGTAGTATCCAGACTGAAAGATTCACCGGGCATTCAGACTTTTCCCTAAACTGTCAATATTTCCAATATCATTCAAGGAAGTAACCCCGAAGGTAGTCATCAGCCAGCCACTGTTTGTCAAGAAGAAAGAGCAAATTGCATACATTGCTTGTTAATTTCCCCTGTGTCGTGTGGTCTGTGAATTGCAAAGTGACCTCTCTCTGACATTCCTGAACCTTTTCTGGTACTTCCCCAAAGTCCCCCTTGGAAGAGTAGGTGTAATTGCTCACTCTTCATCCGTTCTGAAATCTCCAGGAGACACAAAAATTAAAATGAATTCATAGTGCCTGGCGCCCTGTCCCTGGCAGTGATAAGCAATCCTGCCTATTAAGTGCAGGTGGCTGCTGTGCGCATGCAGTTTCCAGGAGGGGCAGCCAATGGAGTCAACATATCTATCTATGCTCTATCCAGCTGATGGAGTGGAGGTAGTTATATAAGAGGAAACCTGGTAGAAACTGGAAGTCTAAATCTAGATGTGGGCCAGAAGGAGACTGAGACAGAGACCCAGGGAACTGGGTAACAGGGAGGTAAGTCAGGTGGATAGACGTTATTAAAAGACCTGGGAAGCTGGGGAGTGTAGCAGTGTTAGAGGCTCACAGAGGATGGAGAAATGGGGCAACGGATGGCTGATGAGTGCTTCAACACCTGTCATCCCTAGCTGCTTGGGCTGGGCAGCATTCTGTGCTTTTTAGACAACAACTTCTTTCCAAATCTTAAAAGCATTCATCTGAGAACATGTCAGGCCTTGTATCAGTGCCCTCATTTTAGAAAGGAGACCACACTTTGGTAAAATAAATTGCTTCAAAGGTCAAACAGGCAATTTCTTGATCTCTCTTGCTCTTTAAAAGAAAAATAAAATGGAAAAATATCATTGTTTAAAGGGAAAAAATAAAATAAAAAAGGGGGCTTGTCCATCGCTAAAAGCTAGACTCCAGAGTTGTAAGCAATGGAGAAGACATTTACAAGTAGTCTTTTCTCTTCTTTCTTCAGAGAAGTCAAAAGTTTTATTCATTCCTAATCATATGCAGTCCGCTCAAGATGGGTCTTACACAAACGATGCTCCATGTATTGAGCTGGGCTTCTTTTATTTGCAGACAATATCTCAGCAATATGCTCCCACATCTTTCTTTTCTCTAGAAGAATGTCCTATTTTCTAAGGCTTCACAGTGTATTTGACTAGTTCCTTATAAATTCACACGCACACTACTTTTATTTCTTCTGTTCTGTCAAATAGACTTCCACAAACATCTTGATGTTGAAGATTAATATCCCTGGAAGCAAATTCCTGGCTAGGAGTTACTAGGATGAATGACGTACAAACTAAAGGTGTGCAAAATACTATAAATTTGTCTAACAAAGGGCTATTGGAATTTGGGATTCCTAGATTTATATAGAAATTTCCAGAAAACTTAGCTTGTAGTGAGTGCTTCTATATTTATGACATTTGCCAGATTGGTGGTTGGGAAATTGTTAATTTATTATATCTTTAATTATGAAATTTTGCATCTTTCCTTGCATTTATTGGATATTTTAATTTCATTTTCTTTATATATCTTGATTATTTGCCTATCTTTATTTTTCCTTATTGATTTGTAAGAGTAAAATAAACTAATTCAACTAGTGTCATGTATTTTACAAATTACTTTCTAGGTTGTTGTTAGCAATCTTATTTTGTTTACTATTTATACATTATTTCTGCACACAGCACTTAATTTTTATATAGTCAAATTACCTTACCTTTGTGATGTCTATACGCATGCTTACAAAGATTTTTTTCATCCTAGGATTTTGAACAATATGGATTTTCTGATGGTTTCTTTATATCCTGTCACTGTTGTGTTTACATTGTTGATTCATCTGGAATGTATTTTAGGTCAAGAGACCTTTTTCTTTTACATAAACAGGCTCATTGTCCCCTCCTTGCTTAAGTGGCTACCTACTCTCAGTGACAGAAATGCCATCTCTCTTATACAACAGTGGCTCCAGGAATCAAGATCAAATTCTGATTCTCTTTTGTGGCACTCTTTGGCCAATCTATTGTCTGGCAGGTCCTTTACCATTTTTAAGTAGTTTATTCTTATAAATCATTTAAATACTTGTCATGCACGTATTTTGCAAATTGTTTTAATACTTCCATCCATTAATTTTTCTCTTCAGGTTTTCCCTGATTGATATGGGTAATCTCATTGATGGACAGGGACAGGGTAGGAACAAAGAGAGGAGACTCTGCCCAGCAGGTTTCTGTGTGGTCCTGATGACCCAATTACCTGTTCCAGCTCCTTAGACACTTGTTTCCCTAACTCCAACAAGTAATAGGGGACATTCCTCTGGTGATTCTCAGAGCACGTTCTTTGATTGTCTTATAAGTTTAAAAAGATGGGAGTTTTGTCTTAGTCTGTTCATTCTCTCTCTCTCTCTCTCTCTCTCTCTCTCTCTCTCTCTCCCTCTCTCTCTCTCTCCCTCTCTCCCTCTCTGTCTCTGTGGATTGAACCCAAGTCCTCCTGCAGACTAAGCATGCACTTTTCCACTGAGCTACACTCCCAAGCCTTTAGTGTGTTTTCTGCTGCTTTACCAAAATACCACAGTCGCCACAGTCCAGGTTATTTAGAGACAATAGAACTTTATTTGACTCACAGTTCTGGAGGCTGGTCATCCTGAGAGCACGGTGGTAGCAGCTGGAAAGTTTCCGTGCTGCCTGGTGACATGCCAAAAGGTAAGGACGCACCCCCAGCTGAGACAACTGCACTCCTTTGATTAGGAACCCACACAGTAGTAACTGCGTGTCTTAGCTAGTTCCTTGCCACTATGACTCAAGACACAGTGTTTACAACTTTAGGGAGGAGAGACTTATTTTAGCTGACAGTTTCAGAAGGTTACAGTTTGTTCATGGGTGAGTGACAGGACTGGAATCCAAGAAAAGGCGTCTCATGGCAATTCAGAACAGAGCCAAGTTTGGAAGGAAGGGTGGAACCTGCACATATCCCTCCAGGTCAAACCCCAAGCACCTGGTTTCAGCCAGGCCTCACCTCTGAACATTACACAGTATCTATATGTACATGAGGCTTCTGGCAGACACTCCAGATCCAAACCACAACATTATCCAGCCATGCATCAGGATGGAGTCTTATCATTTCTTAAAGGTCTTAATACCAACGGCAATGGCCGTTACGCTTCATCATGAGTTTTGGAGGCGTTTAAATCTTAGTCTGCTGCAGGACACGGGTCCACACAGGAAGCTCCCTTTGCCTGTGGAGGCAGTGTTTACCCTAGAGGGTATTGCATGTTCACCTCACCAGGAGGCCATCTGCTCCGTGTCTCACCTACAGAGGACCAGGCAAATCTAAGCACTCGAGCGGCAGCTGACAAGGGAGAAATGAAGGGTGGGAGAGAAGAGAGGAGCAGGGGTATTTGCAGGTGTCTATCAGGTTTTTGGGATGAATAGGTCATTGGTGGAGCACGTAGTCACTGGACATCTGCCATTAGTACTAATTTTTACAATTTGTTTTAGCTAACTGGCACCTTGTTTCCCCACACTTGGTTACTAGTCAGTTGTCTGTGGGGAAGGTAGTTAATGTACCAGTTAATAAGAATGATATTGGCATTAGTGAACTATGAATATAAGTGTTGGTGATATCTTCTATTTGTTGACTGATTTAATTTAGTTCCCTAAGCCTGAATTTTTTCCTTCTTAGATTATCACTTAATGCACAGACAGATGTAAAGTAAATATCGAGAAATATTAGTTCCTAATAATATTTTTCTATTATTTTTATTACCATTGTTGGATTTTATTAAGTGATAAAATGATTAATGCATTTATATTGTTGATTGTAATAAAACTATAGGCACTGTACTGGGCAAGATATTATAATTAATGTTAAGTCCAACAATTAGTATCTTGGAAGAGCTTACAATATTAGCTATTTTCACTTACTAAAGCTATGCTGTTCACAGATAAGAGTCTCTTGACAAAAAGAGTTACTTAGAAAGATAACTTGTCTTGCTTTTTGAAAGAGTGGTTGTTGAACTAAAATAAGTGACTCTTGTCCCACCCTTTAGCCTCAGAGACTTCGTATTTGCTGTTCCCTCTGCCTGCGAAATTCTTCCCCAAGTGTTTCAATGGCTTGCTTGCTTGCTTGCTTTCTTTCTTTCTTTCTTTCTTTCTTTCTTTCTTTCTTTCTTTCTGCTAACTCTCTTTCTCCTTTTGCAACAGCAGCCTTGTTAGAAGGTCTTTATGGATCTACAGCATCAAAGGACACCATTGCCTAACTCTGCAATTTCTTTTTATTTCTTTCTTTAAATTTTGCTTTACTGTGATTAGAATACCCAACATGTGATCTCCCCTCTTAATCATTTCTAATGTACAATGCAGTATTGTTCATGTAAGTGTTTACAGCAGTTCTGTAGAACTCACTTGTCTTTTATAATTAAGACTTCATGACAGTTGATTAACTACTCTGCTTTTCTCTCTTCCCTTGGCCCCTGGGAACTACTATCCTCCTCTTCAATTCTGTGAGTTTGATTATTTTTGATACTGACTATAAATGGAATTCATGCAGTACTTATCCTTCTGTAACTGGCTGCTTCACTTAGCATGATATCCGCAGGGTTCATCCGTGTTGCCACATATGGTGGGAATTCTTTCTTTTTATAAGGCTGAATATTGCATTGTATATTTGCTCCACATTTTCTTAACTGTTCTTCTGCCATGGGCATTGCGGTTGTTTCCATGTCGTAGCTATTGTGAACAGTGCTGAAATGAATGTTGGAATATATCTGTACATTTATTGCTTATCCATTTGTTGCCTGTTTCCTTCCCCTACAACTTAGGTTGCAAGAGGTACAAATTCTTTTTCACATATAGTTGTTTGGTCTGGTCAACACACTATCCTTAACCCAGATCCCAGCACCTGTTTCCTGGTCCCTAATTATTTATCAGGGAAAAAAGCAATCTCAGTAGAGTTTTAGGCTGTGCACAACAGGAAGTTCCCAGGACGATTGGAGACATTACCACCTTTGTCTGTGCCCAGCCCTTGGCACTGGTCTTATACCTAGAACAGAGATCCATGCTCCATGGTCTCCAAGGTCCACCCTCTTAAGTCATGAAAAAGATCCTGAATTAGTCTGAAGTCACTGGCAGCTTTGTGTTTACCTGAGCGTCCTGGCCCACTCAGGGTCAGCCTTACATGTCACATCTAGGGTTCCTGCTTCCTGCTCTTTCTAATGTGCCAAATGGCTCTCTTCCCATTCTATTGAGACTTTGTTATTTACGCTTTGCATAATTGCTGTATAGATAATTTGAAATGATTTCATTACTGTTTTTCTTACTTAAATGAAGGCTACTTGTTTCCTTCAGCTCTGGACTCTGACAACCTAACACAGAATTTGATCACAGTGCATTAAACACTTATTGGTGGGTCAGATCTGTTTCTCCTTCCCTGCACCACATCTCAGAGTGGTACAAGGAGATGCCCACCCCTATAATATGGCTTCAGTGCCACTTACTAGGCTGCTCTATTGACCTCCTATTTGACCTTTTCTCTCCAGATTTTGTACTCTGTAATGCACCCTATGTAACAGGTGTCCCAGAAGACTGAGCCTTGGGTGTGGCCTGGGTACTTTCCTTCTTATGCAAGACCCTGAATCTCTTTGGCCAACTGATGATAGTTCTTCAAGTCTCTAGATATGAATGTGTCACAAGAGGAAAAACAACGCGACTTTACCAGGATATTGTGTGATGCTGTTTATACACTGTTCAGCATAAATACTCCATTTTAAAATCCATATTCAAAGCCCCAGTCAGTCGGCTTCTCCTTCTGTAATGTTCCCACCCCCATTTTTCTCTCTCCTTGTACATCTCTTGGAGCTTGAGATAGAACTGACCATGTATTTGAACTCTTCGTGCCCATGTTCTGTCTTTCCTTCTTTCCGAGGCAGGGAGGACCTGGAAGTCAGGATTTCTTCATGTGTTTTTTATGGCACTCTGAATATTGCTACAGTTCCATAATAATTTTTTTTTAAATAGACCAAATTATTTTACTGCTGCCCAGGTTACTTCCTTACACAATATTCTGTAGCTTAGGTAAGGATACGCCATTTCCTCTTCAGTAATGGACCAGTAGTTGGGCCCTGATTTTGAACTCTTAATATGGAACCGTGAAAATCAGTAGCTTTGAAAGAAATAAGATCAAAGGGGAATAAAAAGGCATTTGATGAGGCTCTTAGTGTAACAGTATGTCTCACTCATCTTTTTTTTCCCTTATCCTTTGAAATAGACAATGGCCTGGAGCCTTCTCGGCAGATGGACCATGTTTGTGCCTTAGCCACTTAACAGCCATTAGCCTAATTCCATATACTGCAGCCAAATTAAATAATAAGTAAGAGCCTATGAAAAGCTGGTTTGGAGACAGTGTTACTGCCTTTCACTTGACAGCCTTCTCCAAAGCAGATGCTTCCTTTCCACCTTATTAGCCTGGTCCAGTGACTAAGAGGCCTTTCTCACAGGAACAAAGACAAAGGTGCAGAAAAGAGTTACCTGGATGTTAGAGACGGGGAGGTCCTGAACGAAAAAACCCAGCTCCCAGTTGTGACTCTTCCCACGCTGCATACCATGTGCCAAGAAGACAAGAGCTCCACCCCAAGGTTTCCATAATCCAGTTCCTGCTCTCATTGGTCATTTGTGTCAGTAGACACGATGAGTTCACAACAAGGAAGCAGCAACCAGGTCTTAGTCTTCAAAAGTCTTCTCATACATTTTCCTTCGCCATCATTCTTTTCTTGGATGGTTGTCTTTTCCTTACAGATCCCCCCCTTACAAATCCTGAACATCCTTCAAAGGCAGCCTGTATGTCTCTATCCCTTTGAAAACATCTCTGATTCTTTCCAGTATTTCTGTTTCAGTGTGGCCACATCCTGTACTGAGCACCTGTCACCTTGGTCTGAACATAAGTTATAATAGTGCTGTACTTTCTACTCATATATGTACTTTAAGTACTTGCACATATGACTTGGACCTGGATTCCTTCAGAGCAGGGGCTCTATATTCTTCATGTGTCTACTTCCTACAATTTAGCATTATTTGTTATGAGCCATGGTGTATAAATAAATATACATATAATATTTAAACATATAGATGTATATCACATATGTTTGTATGTCTATACATTTTTAATCCCAGTATGAAACCTCATAGGATTTTAACTTCCTGATCACTTTCTCCCAATCTTGTTCCTTTAGTGGCCCACCTCAAATTCTGTTTGGATTTAGTCCAGTAGATTTCTTTGTAAAATATTTTTATTAAGGGCTGGAGGAATGGCTCAGCAGTTAAAGTGCTTGAGCAAGCACTAAGCCAAGTGCTAAGTACCCGAGTTCTATTCCCCAGCACCACATAAGCTGGGCGTGGTGGCACATGCCTGTAATCCCAGCACTCGGGAGGCTGAGACAGGAGGATTGCCATGAGTCCAAGGCCAGCGTGGGCTCTGAAGTGAATTCGGAACCAGCCTGGACCACAGAGCGAGACCCTGTCTCAAAAAATATTTTTATTAATTGTAAATGTTCGGCTGCTATATTTGCCTTTATAGATTGGCAGAAATAAAAATCAATTAATTTTCATTAAAAAGAGGGTACTTATTACTCTGAATACAAGGATACTTACTGTAACAATGATACTTTATAAATAAGAAAGCCTATTTTTCAGACTGTAATGATTCTTACAGTGGTTGGACAGAGTTATAGATCCAGCCTTGTTTTGATTTTTGGTTTTGAGACAGTCCCTTTAAATTCCTAAATTGTCTAGGCTGGGTTTGAACTTGTGATCCTACTGCTTCAGTCTTCCAGAGTACTTGGATCACAGGCCTGCACCAGGAGGATCCGCTTCCTCTCTATTTTTTTCTATATGTACCTTTTCTATAAAGTCTACCATGTCAGACCACAATCCCCCATAAAAAGATAGGAAAAACAACTTGGACTCATTTTTCTGTTGCTATTTTGTTCATGTAGATTGAGTGCCCCTGACCCTGAGAATGCATCGGCTTCTGTGTTTGGGGCCAGCTTTGTCAATAATTAGTAGGTTACTACTCAACGTGCTTCCTGGATAGAGACCTCTAAGTTCAAGTTCCTCCTGTTGCTAACAAGGAATAGCATGTGCCAGAGAAGCTGGGCACTGGTTGGTTGTCAGGCATCAGGAAGAGCCCACATGGTTGGTTGTCGTAGCAACATTTTTTGATACTGCAAAAAGGATGGAAAAAAAGGTGCCAGGCATTCCAAAAATAGAACCATATTACTTCTTCAGGATTTTAAAGATAATTTCACAATATATTTTAGGACTAAATTTGAGATTTATCTTCCTCATTGCAAGAGGGGATTTGATATCTAAGACTTTGAATGGAGAAGCCAAGTTTGTGTGACTTGTGTGTAGTATTGAGAAGAGGTCTTTTTTAGATCACTATACTTACCTAGATAATCAAATAAAATAATACAGTACAAAATTATGTGGAAATAGTTGGGGAAATAGGCAATTCATGCTATCTAACACAAAGGAGGAAACTTTCTCTCAGCAAGTCATTTTGTTGAGCTGGTCACTTAAGATGGTGGGCTTTCTATGGTGTTTACTGGCCTAAGCAGTGCTAATTTTAATTGAAGCTTTGCATATAAAATAGCCCCATGTACCCAACATCCTTTAGAGCAGTAGTTTACTTTCTAGTGAAAAAAATAGGAGGAGAAAAAGAAAAATTTTGGTAATCTAAAATGTTTAATAAACCAGAAGAAGAAAAGATGGAGATTGGAGTTGAAAAAAGGGAGAAGAAAAATAAGTACTGTATCGTAAATGCACCGTAGACCAGAAAAGTGAGTCCGAAGAACCAATCTGTGCTGGAGACGTGGAGAAAGCGAAGGCATTGTCTGCCTGCTGAGCAAGCCTGTCTATCTATGTGTAGGGTAGCAAGGTGAATTCTTTTTATTTAATGGCTTGGAACTAACTAAATCAAATCAGAGAGATGCATCAGTATCTCTCAACACTATTTCCCAGAGCTATATGAGTAAAATTGTTTTTCCCCAAATAGCCCTCTGGAAGATGTCTCCTGGCACCAGAATTAAACTTAAGAGGTTTGGGGAACTAATCCTAGGCATTCACGGCACAGGATGCTTCACTCACAGGCCAAGGTAGGGGCCGTACAGACCTTCAGGAGTTAGGGAAAGGTGAGATTAGCTTGCTGCTCTGATATAGGTCTGGGAGGCAGTGCTATGACGTAACTTTCTCCACATCACAGCACCGAGGCTGCCGGTGAAGCTTTCCACTGGATGGCTCTCTGAAAGAAAATGGTATGTTTCCTTACGTACATCTCTGGATCCACATGAGGCCAAAAAGCGGGGTGTCATGGCTCTCTGATGCTGCACTCTTCAGGGTTGTGGAGATTCTTCTCTTTATATATCGGCTCCCAGTGTCTTAGTCAGTTTCTTGTCCCCGGGACTTTATACTCAACACCCACAACTAAAGGGAGGAGAGATTTATTTTAGCCTCTAGTTTCAGAAGGTCTTAGTCCATTCATGGGCAGCCGCAGTAGCAGAAGGGTATGGCGAAGGCCTACCTGGAAAAAAGTTGTCACCCCATGGCTGCCAAGAGGAAGAGAGAGAGAGAGAGAGAGAGAGAGAGAGAGAGAGAGAGAGAGGATAAACATAGCCATTGAGGGAGGTACATTTTTCCAGGTTGCACCCCAATGATCCACCTCTTCTGACCAAGAAGTACTTCTCAACAGTACCTGAAATCAATAGATTAATCCTAATGATCTGATTAACCCCCCACAATCCAATATCCTTCAAATATAGTAGGGATTTTGGGAGACATTCTAGATCTAAAACATAACATGCAGGGATCCAGTGTGTTGAATGAAGTAATTTCATTCCATAGTGTCTGGCACAGAGTATTTGCTCAGTCAGCTTTTATAAAATACATTATTTTTCTAAATAAACGCATTATATATTGTGAAAGTTTTAGGAAACAATGATAAGCAAAAACCAAAATGGAATAATTAAAATCACTTGTAATTCACCAACCACAGTTTATTTTGTTAACACCCAGCCCCTGTGTTATATTTCCTTAACTTGATTGCATTTCTCTCTTTAAATATGAATATAGTATCCCATCTTTTGTTTCGTGATCAGAACTTACACCTATCTAACATCCTTTCATATCATTAAATATTGTATAATATTTTGTTCCTCTAAAATACTCTATTTTATTAGCACAAAATGTTCTATTTACATAGTTGAACCATCACTTAAGTGATAGCCTTCAGTGGTTGCGTAGATAGGCTGTTTCTAATTGCTTTGCTACTGTGGATACCATCTGAAAGAATATCTTCCCTGCGATGTCTTCATTTACAACTGTGGCTGTTTCCTTCCATTCTTCCAGCAGCAGACAGAGGCTGCACTTTGATGCCTGCTGCCAAGCTGTCCTTTGCGGAGGAGCACCGTGCCCTGTGCTAGTGCGCACCCGTCAGCCTGCGTGTTTCCTTGCTACATCACTCCCTCATCAATGCTTATTATAATTTGATTGAGGCTTGCTAGTTTGATAAGTGGAAATGCTACATCATTGTTTTCAATTGCATTTCTCTGATTAGAAGTGAGTGTGAAATCTTCCCCACCCCCATGTTGGCTGGCCACGCGATGGCTTTTCCCTTTGCCTAGATGCAAGAGTCCTGGCTGGGCTCTGGAAATTAGAGTATGGACACTGTTAAGCTTTCCTCCTCCTGGAGAGGTGTGTGTGTGTGGAGTGAAGATGGTCCTTTTCTAATGAAGAAATCACAATAAAAGGTTTTAAAATATGAGGGGAAAAAGACTAGAGAGATAAAGTACTAGCTGAGGGCAATTATAATAATTTCCAAGAATGGCATAAAACTCAAAAGATATATAAATAATAAAGGAATACATTATCTTAGGGAATCTACTGATGGAGTAAGATTCCTATGCTGATTATGTTTATTGAGAAATGGCAGGAGACATTACTCTTCCAGAGTCCTACCCCCACCCTTCCTCCAATGATCCTTCCTCTATGACCTAACTACAGTGGGATTTGGTGATGTCCCCACCAAGGACATATCACTACCTGAACTCCCCAATACTAAAATATCTTACTCCTAAATATAAAGGCCGTGTCTTGGCTTTAAAAAATAACAGCAGAAAATGACCCAGGGTGGGGGCACTTGGTGACGTCTAAGATTCCTGGGGCAAGGCGGCCCCTGAAGCCTGTTCTTAAGACAGCTCCTCCTTGTCTTCCTGAATTATTTACAAAGCCTGTGGGGCAGAGGCTGAGTGAATGTACTTCCTTTCAGAACATGCTGAAGAACTCCCAGGGCTGAGCAGGGAAGCCAGTGTCTCTCCGACGTCTGGTACCTGGTGTCCGGAGTCTGCCATTGATTTTCTTTAGAACAAGCCTCTTTGCAAATGCCACAAACCTGCATTAGCCAGTGCTGTAGAGACCTGGAGAGAGCTAGGCAGAGAGAGCAGGGACTCCTGCGGGCCGATTCCTCTGCTGCTTGTGGACTCTTGCTTCTTTGCTCCCACATCAGAACGGCAGGGAGAAGGCATATGCCTCCACATCTAAGGCAGAAACATGACCTCAAGCGTTTGGAAGTCTTAGCTATTAAAGATACAATTAGGGGCATCCGCATTAAAAAGCCTTTTGGGAGAGCAGGGAAATGGTGAAAGACTGAGCCTGATGTTTAGATTGATTTCTTCTCAACAGAGGTGATTTTAGCTGGCTCTCCCAGACAGTTTATGATACTTTGTCATCACTTGGGGTCTCTGGCAGGTTTTCAGTCAAGCAGGGAATGTGGAAATCTCTCAGGTGCAGGCTCCCTCTGAGCACATATTCTCCTTTCTGACTTTGTGCAGGTAGAGTGGGGCATGGCTCAGGGAGCCTGTTTACAGGGCCTCTTCCCTTTAGCTCAGAAATACTGGGATCATATTCACATTTACTAGCTTCCTTTCTAGTTCTTTAAAATTTGAGCTTCTTTTTGAAAGTGTGTGTATATATATATATATATATATATATATATATATATATATATATATGAATTCCAAATTCTTTAACATGTTAAAGACATGGAGGTTGGAGAATCCATGGCCCATCCATGCCCCCCTTTCATTTTTTAGATATTCATCTCTTTCCTAGGAGTCCGTTGCCCCTCTTTTTACTCTGTCACCTGTGTTGGGGCCTTTTTATGCCATTATTTTTGTGAATTTTGTAAGAGAGATTGTCATCCATAGTCAATTCTTTGTGTTTGGTCCACTTCACTGAGTATTATTGGCTCAGGGTGGTCCCACTTTCATTCAAATGTTTCATACCTGTCTTTCCTTCTGGCTGCATTAGTATGCACTTTGTATAGGTACCACATCTTCTTGAGCCATTCCTTTGTTGATGGGCAGGTAGGTTGTTTCCAGGATTTGGCTATTATGAATTGTGCTGCTATAAACATGGACATGCATGTATCTTTGTGAGCTAAAATAAACCTCTGCTCCTTAAAAAAAAAAAATTTTTTTTTGAGTTTCTCTTCTAGGTAGATACCTCACCACCTAATGGAAACTGGGAATCAGTAGAGGGCTCTCCAAGATCAGCCTTCACTTTTGTGGGGCAGTACCAACTGGAGGCAAAGTAGAAAGCCCTGAGTCATGTAGTAAGAAGTGTACCAGTAAGAATTGGGTGATATATTGAATCTGAGACTCCCCCACTAACTAGCTTTGTATCACAGTTCATTTCCTTAACTGTACAAAAGAATGAACACATTTTATTATTCAAGGATCTACTTTGTGCCATGTGTGTAACACTGTGATTGTTAACTCTAATATCCTGTTTGTGTTTGTTACCTTTATGTTGCTGTAACAAACTACCTGAGATCAAAATCTTTATAGAAAGAAAGGTTTATTTTGGGTCACAGTTTCAGAGGTTCTGCTCCATGATTGTTTGTCTCCACTGTTTTTGGGCTTGTGAGGAGGGAGAATGTCGAGATAGAAACAGATGGCAGAGCAAAGCTCCTTGTCTCATAGTGGCTGAGAAGTAGAGAAAGGGCCAGGGCCCCACGGTTTCCTTCAAAGGCATGTCCCCTAGGTTTGCTTCTCCTAGGCCTCATCTATCCACTGCCTTTGGGTAGTGCCACAGGTGGGGTGCACATGAATTTTTGGAGAACTTTTAAAATTCAGTCCAAAACACTGTCATTAGTATGTTAGGCAGAGAATTTATTTGTAATTTACGTATGTGATAACAGGTTTTTAGACATGTCCAGGTGACTGTGCTAGAATTTAATCCAGTTTTTGTTAGCGTGAATCTTGTTTAGGCATTACAGTTTCCTAGGTTGTTCTGGAGATCTGATAATTATAATATATATGAAAGGCAGAAGAAAAAAGTCTATGTAACATTTGGTGGAGTTGTTATTGCTTCTATATTTTAGTCACTTGTATATTGTGAGAAAGCAAGTTAGCAGAGATCTGACCTTTGAAAAGAGGTGACACATTTGGAGGATTGAGGGCTAAAGGGACAGTTTCTTTTTCACCCCAGGAAATCAGCTTTCCTTTTGGCTTCCTCCAGAAGGCATCAGCTGTCTACCTAGCTACAGCCCACCTGAATCCCACTGCTTGGTGCTGCAGAGAGCAGGGTGTGGAGAGTTGGTCTGAGCTGCCCTTTCCTGTAATGGTCACTCAAGCTAAGAACATTATGAGCATCTCCCTGAACATCATGGGGGCAGTGCATTCTTAAACCCAAGGGCCCAGTTATTAACCTGTGACTAATTTTATTGTCACTTATTCTCACAAACAATACAAAAGGTAATACACATAAGGATAATTTGCTGTCTGGTTAGTCTTAACTGTCCACTATTTCTATCCATCCCTCCCTTATCCTGGAACATTTTTGAATAGAGAAGTTGAATTTATGATCTGATCTAATTGTCTTGATTTCTAATTCTAGGATGGGCAGTTTTAATCTTCATATGGACCATTTGAGAGACAGAGACATAGAGACTTAGAGGTGGATGGATGGACAGGTGGAGCTATAAGGAAATGTATGTGTATACTATAGATAGACATTAATATTAATAAAGGAGATTCTCTCTTGGCTTCACACAGAATGCTTAAAGATACTAGAAACTTTGCTCTAGGAATGGAAGCAGAAGAAGCCACAGACTTCATGGTTGATTGCTTTTCTGATTGGTGCCGTAAAAAAAAATGCATTAGAGAGAGAATGTTTGATTTAAAGAGCGCCTAGATGCCGACACTACCCCTGTTTGTTTTCCTTCCTTTAGCAGAAACCTTGTAAAATTTTTATGAAGCATTAATGGATCTGAGATTTTCTCAAGCAAATTTTATGAGGTGAGCTTAATCCCACACATCAGACCTAATTTAGCAGTCTTTAGAGACATACAACATAAAAGAACTCAGAAAGTGTCCTGGGTGCCCAGCGCCATAAGACGAGTGATGTGGGGCAGGGATGGGGCCTTCACTGGTCATAATGTTTTGAGGTAAGTTGTGCACTCTCACGGGTGGTAAGAGGGCATGAGGAAGAGATGCCCTGACTTCAGAGAATGCCCCAGGAGCAAGTCAGAGTTGCTGGGTCTAAACCTGAAGTTGTAATTTAGCTTTTATTTCAAGAACTTTCTTCACAAAAGTTCAGTCTTCAGTGAGAAAATCACATTTGGGAAAATAAGCATTTGTGCCAACAGCTCCTACTTTGTCAACCTGAAATCAATGGCTTTAATCTAAGAGAAACATACACATCCCTCTCCTTTCTGCTTACTATTTTATTTTGTATATCAGAAACAAAACAACTTTGAAGGAGATAAATTAAATTTTGCTGTTTGTTGTGTCAGTGAGTTAAGCTGCATTTGATGTCAGGTTTGGCATCCTGTAAGGCAAGTCATCCCATGTCGCTCCACAAACTGGTGAGCAGTGGGAATTCAGAGGAGCACATTTCTTATGTGTGTGCATCTGTGTGTGTGTGTGTGTGTGTGTGTGTGTGTGTGTGTGTGTGTGTGTGCTTGCGTGCGTGCGTGCACACATGCAAGCACATGCTGATTTTTGTCCTACTGTGAACAGTTTGTCTCATTTACTATGGGCATTCTATTATGTTTATGATCAACATAATGGGAAATGATGCTTTTGGAAGAAAAATAGTCTTTACCTACTAAGACAGCACAGTGACCAAGAATTGTGAAAGGTCTCAAATTTTATGCCGATTTAGGCCGTGTTGGTTGGCTTTATATCATTATAATGAAATACTTGAGAACACAAAGTTATCAAAAGAAAAATTTTTATTTTGGCTTAGAGTTTTGACCTTAATGCTTTGGATCCGTGGTGAGGGAACACATCATGGCGGGCGCACATAGTAGAGCAAAAGTGCTTTCTTCCTAGTCAAAGAAAAAGAGAGAGAGTGGAAAGGGCTTGGTTCTCATAGTTCCTTTGTAGCAACATACACCCAGTGGCCTAAGACCTCCCACTAGACTCTCAGCACCACAGCACAGGCCACCAAGTCAGCCTGTCACCCTTTCAGGGCTGCTGGCAAAAGACACTTAAGTCTAGGATCACAAACAATTCCTAGCAAAAGGGACTTCACGCCCAAATCAGTTGTTTTTTGCTCCAAAATTCCAAGCATGCCATATATATGGCCCAGGTGGATGCTGTATACTCAGCTGATTTGTGGCACAGCAGAGAAATTCCCAGTTTAGCAAACCCAAATGTTTTTTAATGGACTTATGGAAAATTTACCTGGCAAGGTGGTGGTACCTTTATCATACAGGATGTAAAAATCTTCCCTGTGCTGCAGAGGGAGGCACTATCTCTGTGTCAATGTTTTCAGTATAATAGGAGCTTGGAAAGGAGCAAAAATACAAAAGACTCATAAAAATTGCCTCCCAACACTACTTGTTCCCCAGCTGGTAAATTTTTTCATGAGTAGCCATTTTACCAGGCACTCTGACTAATCTGACAGAGGCTAGCATCAAATCCATCTAATTTATCTTATACAACATTTAATTAAGGTCACTTACAACAGAACTCTGCTGCAGGATAAGGATATTTCACAGTATTGACCTCATCCTTGTTCCCTAAGGTCCTAGAGCTGACCAGATGGTCACATGCTATAAAACATCAGGATTAACCTAAGAAAGTAAAGGGGAAATTTTTCTTAAGTTTTGATATTGATTTTCCCATTTGACTAAGGCATAAACGTAGTCACAGTAGTATGTAGTGGAGATTATATAGACCCTGCCTTGGCTTGCAAAGAGGCAGTCTAGGGGAATTCTCTCATCTTACGCAGTGACTTACGGCTGACCTGAATATTTTCTAAGGTAAAGATTTATGCTCCTTTAGTATTTGAAGGTTATTTTTGAGCACAGTACTGAGGAAAAAAATTACAAGAGCATAATGTTAGTTCCTGGCTTCCAATCAAGAATTATGATGTATAGGTTGCTAACAGTACGGCTGGTGCAAAGTATCATTTATCATTTTTGGGTTTCATTGATAACTTTCTCAGGCCAGGATCCCAGGACAGTCCACTGAGATCACCCATGTGAGTGTTAGAACTTACAGTTTCTATTTCTATCGGAGTAACTAAGTAGTATAGTTCCTATTAACTCAGGCATTCCCTGTCTAAAGTAGTCCTCCACACGCAGGTCCCACATTCATGAATTCAACCAAATGTAGATAAGTGATGTTTGAAAAAAATGGAACATATTCATACTTCTTTCTTCTCATTATTTTCCAAACAATGTGGTATAATTTCTTAAGCATTAGAAGCAACTTGGAAGTGACTTAAAGTATGCAGAAGGATGTTCCTGTGTCATAAGCAAATAGTATGCAAAATTTTATAAGGAACATCTGTGACTGCTATCCATGGGGGCCTGGAACTAAGTGCCCGAGGACACCAACTGACAACTGTATATTCACATCACCAGTCAGATGGTTTAGCTTGCCCCATGAATCAGTGACTGTGGGAAGGGAGTACGAAAGACAACCTAGGATGCTGACAGGTGCTTTGTGATGATGGAGCTCACCTCAGGCCATCTTCTACTGTCCTGATAAACTGCTCAGTAAAGTTAAAGGGCATGACGATCGGATTGTCCGAATCATCAAGGGAATGGTGGCAGACTCATCAGTCAGTTAAATGAAGGTGTCTGCAGTGGCTTTTGAGAGCTGCACAGGGTCATTTTCCTCATGAAGGAGTTTCCTGAGGTGGCTCTAAAAGACAGAAGATGAGTCATATTTCTTCCTCCCTGTGCCTACCAGAATCAGAGTTTTTCCTTTCCATTGTATGAGTTTCTGTGAAAAAATTCATGTCTCACGCCCAGCAGTTCCACCTTCACTCTTGGTAGTCACCTCCCACTTGGAACTTTACCTTTCCTCCAGAGGGTCAGGCGCAGGAAAGTTGAGAGCTCTGTACAAAACTATATACTTAACCACACAGTCATTATATTTTTTCATTTTTTATGTTCATTATATTTACATATCACATTCTTTTCCCCTTTCCACTCTCTCACCCCCTCCCCCCCACTTTCCATAAAATGTATCTTTTTTCTTACCTCTCTCTTTTACTCTTTTATGGTTGGGTTTTCTCATTTGAATCATTGTTTTTAAATTTGATTTCATGTCAATGAAACAAGAGAAACCAGATGATTGAACATTACTAGGTGCAAGTGTTCTAGATTATCTCTGGCCAGTCGACCCTAGATGGACCAATTATGCTGACCTTGATTGCTATTATGGGAGAGAAAGAACACCATGTTCAGGTCTGGGAGAAATCCTGAATTTTTAGAAATACTTTTTATATCTCCCCACCCCCATTTATTTTTAACTTGTTTCTTATTCAGGAAGTAGCTGGCAAGAGATGATTCCATTCATAGAATACTCCAAAATGGAGTTGGTTACAGGGACCAAAATACTCTGTTAAGATGCAGGAACTTGAAGGATGCAAGGGAATTGAAGTTATGAATATTTTTATTCTTTTTCCCAAAGACTTTTCTAATGTTTAGTGACACAAAGTATCTGATGATGGGTGGATGAGAGTCCATGAAACACCCGGAGTAATTGCCCTTCATTGAGCAATGTCTGTGATTAAAGACACAGTATTGCTACACTGCAGATGCTTCAGAAAATCCAGATAAGTTCCAAGGACTGCAACAGTGAGCCTAGAATATGCAGATTACGAGGAAAGAGTAGCTCTGCACCCTGAAAAGTGGTCTACAGCAGGGACGTAGCATTAATAGCCCTGAAACAAAGTCAGAAGTCAGATAGAATCAACCAGCCAGCAGTGACCGTGGTAGTGCCCCACGCAATATGTCCTATTCCACTGGAAGACAGAGAGGTCAGCTTTTGGCAGCAGCCATCATGTCTGAAGTGCACTGGTAGCCCCTACTGAAGACACAGGGTCCTTTTCTCTGTGACTGGTCTAGGATGGTGAACCTGTGGTCATGCTCTCTTCCGTTGTGACAGATCTAGGCATCTGTGGTTTTCACCAAGGCGGCGTAGGCTCCATCGGCAGCTTGCTCCGGGGGATACTATGGCAGAGCACACCTTACGTGGCATCAGTGAGCCGGGAGGTGAGTTCAGAAGCTCTGATTATTATCCTGGGTATCTAATCTTCTAGTCTGCTATGTTCTAAGTGGAAGACCAAATAGCTGGGACACTGATAGCACTTTACAGATCACTAAGTATCAAGTCCAGAACTATGCAGATCACCTCAAATTATACCCACTGGCCCACCAATTAAGCATGTGTTTTGTTATGCTAGTGCTAAGGTTGGACAGCTCCAGCAGTGTAGAGGATACTTTTGGGGCAGATGTGGGATATTTGGGGAATCCTTTGTGTCATGCAGTGATGTTGATGATAGTTGCAATGAAAGCCTAATGCATTTGGGTATTGTGGGGATAATTATGGAACCATGTGCTGTTGGGAGGTAGGTCTTAGAAGAGGTGGATGATTGTGGTTTGACCTGGAGGGATTGTGTCAACTTCTTGAGATTAGAGGCACACAGGCAGAACTTTCAGGTGTGTGTGTGTGTGTGTGTGTGTGTGTGTGTGTGTGTGTTTTGACTGCTGAGCCAGAAATAAGGAGGTGCACCCACCCTGAATGTCGGCGCTCCAATTGCCACCTTAGAAAAAGTAAAGAAAGAAGAAAGAAACGTTATACATCTTCTTCCTAGAAGAGCTCTGGCCTTACCTGAGTCTCTGGAAAATAACCATTTTCTTCTTCTTCACTTGGCTCCTCCTTTGCTTGGCTTTCTGTTTGTACTGCTGTGAGCATCTCTCTGACCTCTATCATGTGTTTGCACTGTTGTTAGTTGCAACAATGGACTGTATGCGATATTCTGAAACTGTGAGCTAAATAAATCTTTCCTCCCTTAAATTGCAGATATCAGATGTTTTATGTCAGCAACAATACATAGCTAAGACAATAGTGTTGTCCTAAAAGAGATGGCTGACCCTCTGTAAGTCTGGTTCTGGGGGCATACATTAGCAGTTAGAGGGCTTCCCTAGCAAAGCATTAGGCCCTAGGTTCGATTACCCAGCTCCATGTTAAGCCAGGCATGGTGGAACACATCAGTGATCCCTGCACCTGGGAGCTTAAGATAGGAGGACTGCTGTGCATTTAAGGCCATCCTGAGCATTTCAGTGAGTTCAGCTTGGGTTATAAAGTGATATACTGTCTCCAAAAAGAAAATTCCACTGAGGTAGGCAGTTTGCATTCTTGAATGGATGATTTCCATTTGACACATCAGGATGGTGGGCTTTTCTGTCTTGACAATCACTGGCCCTAACTGGGTATGAGGACTGGGAAGACATGAGGAATATCAAAAAATGGGATGTCAGACCTCCAAAAGTCAGAAGTTCAATCTTGACGAGAGCTCGATGGAAGGTTAATGGCTGATTTTTAAAATATATGTATCTGATAGCCATGCCAGCTACTCAAAGTCAACAGCTACTCAAAGTCAACCCCTCACTTCCAGGGATACAGGTGGATGGAGATGCCTCTCTTTGCCACTGCTTTCAATCAGGAAAGTCATCAATCAGAGAAACTTGTCTCCCAGAGGGGACGTTAAGTTTGGAGGGTCTTGAATGTAGAGGATGTGCCACAAGTTTCTGGACAGCTTTACAGCATAGGTCAAAGAAAGCTGACTAGAGATTTGGCTGATACACAAGGGAAAGTAGAAAGCCAGAACAGAACGTCCTATTCCCATTAGGCAAAGAGTCCTTTTAGGTGCCAGGACTTCTTGGTGTGAGGGGCTGGAGAGACAGCAGCTCTCTCTGCCAGGTTATTGGATATAACAGTGCTATCAGAAAACACCAAAGAAACTTTGCTTGGTAAGCAGACCTTGGATTTTATAGCAGTTTACCAGCAGACGGTATACATCTGGTAATATTGTATTCCAAGTCACCCAAACCAAGGCTTTTAATTTGGTAACCAACAGGAAAAATACTATAGAGTAGGAAGTTTAGACAGCAGAGAGTAAAAGCCCTAACTCCTGTCCTACACCTCACTCTGTGCCGTGTACCTTGGCTTTTCTACTAGTATTTCTTTGCCTGAGGATCTCACTATCTCTTCTGCCTCTCATGGGATGTAAAAGTTCAAGTATATTACATATCAGGTCTTAGTACTGTAGAGGTAACAACAACATCATATTGGATTAGTTTAAAGAACCCACAGATCATTGACTTACCTTCCCTTGTCTGTAAGCCCAGTTTGTGCTCTACCATCTGAGTCTCGGTGGCCTTCCACAGTAGGAAGAGGTAGGCTAATGACTTAGGAGGCTATGACCAACAAAGCCATTGTGGTTGGAGTCCTGTCTTCTTTCCTTGAGGTTTCCTGACACACTTACCTGCACACATACCTTAACATACCTTAATTCCTCTTGGGAACCAAAGAGGTCTCAGCTCCATCTCCACACGTAATCATCCTTGTCTTTAAAGTAGCTGAGATCTGAGTTGAAGATGTAGGAGAGTTCAAGTGGTGTGTGGGTACAGAGCGGCTCGTGCCCATAAACCCATACTGACATTAATTGTACTGAGTCAAGTACATTTCCGATTTTCATGGACTTCATATTTGTGCCCTCTAAAAGTTTATTTGTTGAAACTAGTCCTCAATGAGATCGTATGTGGAGGTGAGGTATTTGGCATCTTAGACAAAGTAAAGAAAGAAGAAAGAAACATTGCACATCTTCTTCCTGAGAAAGCTCTTGCCTTACCTGAGTCTCTGGCTATGAATATGACAGTCTCATAATGATGCCCATGCCCTTATTACGAGAGGCTTAAGAGAGCCCTCTTTTTCTCTGCTGCCTACCAAATAAACATACAACACTAAGACAGCCATCTGTAAGACTAAGAAGTGGATCTTCTTTCAACACTGGGCCTATTAGCACTTTGATCTTGGACCTCCCAAGCCTCTAGAACTGAGGGAAATAGATGTTTTTTGTTGTTGTTTAAGCTACTTCATCTATGGTAATTTGTTGCAATAAACATAATTGGCTAAGATGAATATGTTTTCAGTTCACTCAAAGTTATATGCCCCTATGTTTATCTTATTTATTTCAGCTTTGGGACTCATGGGCTCAGCAGCTACTGCCACATTGTCATATGGAGGCGTATGCATGCTGTACACGGACGTGACAGCATCCCTTCCTTCTCTTCCCCCAGCTAGTGAAAACAACAGTGAAATCACCCCATGAGACATTGTTGAGTCCTGTTTAACAACATTCAACCTTCAAAATTTCATTAAAGGTAGGACAGTGGAGATCCTACTCCCTGTCAGTCTTGCCAATGTGAGATAGGATTTGCTACATGATCCTGCATGTAACAGGTCCTGCAGAGACCACACCCTTTCTCTTCTTGAAAGCTGTATCTGTCTCGGTGTACTATTTTCACCACCGGAACCTCTCAGGAAATGGGAAGATCTGAGATTTTACCCTACTTTCAAGCCGCTGCACTAACTTGCCACTGTTTCATGGATGCATGTAGAAGACACAGGATTCCTGGCTCAAAGACAAAAGGCTTTATTATTCAGGATCAGACCACAGTATGAGCTCCAAGTTCACATCAGCCACCTGTGCTCCCCAGATCCACAGGTGCGATGCAGAGCATTCCAGGTGGAGATTTTAATTTGCTTTACAGCTGAGTAACTCCAACTTTAGGCAACCTACATCTTTTATAGTGGGCTGCAAGCAAATCTGTCCAAGCTTTGCTTGGGAAAGGGATGTTTTCTTTGCTACAAGAAGAGTAACGAAAACATGCCTCACTCCGGAGGGAGACATTGTTTCTGTCTTCCAGTGTGTTCACCCTTCAAACATCTACAAAAAGTTTCTATGCACACTAAGGACATAAATGCACATCATCCATGCAGATGACCTTATATTCCGTGACCCTATAGAAGGATTCTAGCCAGAACTGACAGGCTAGAAAAACTTGACTTCTACCTTGATAATATACTTCAGTACTCCTTAGTAGACCATGCCATGTTGGTCACTTTCTCATTGCTGGCACTCAGGACCTGCTACCTGCACCGTAAGAGAGGAAAAGTTGGTTTTAGCTCACAATTCAGAGGTCTTAGTCCATTCCTGTTTGGCTGACAATGGTGGCATGGAGGAAGGGTCTGGTGAAGGAGAGCTGCTCATGCATCTACAAGGGGAAGCAGAGGGAGTTGGGGAGAAGCGAAGGCAAGCATATGGCCTTTCAGGCCACATCCTAGGTAATCCACTCCTCCCTCCCAGGCCTCACCTCTTCACAACATCTGAAATCTACAGATTAACCCACAATATCCAATTGGCTCCCACATATAGAGGTTTTGGGGGGTCATTCCAGATCCATATCACACCAATATCCATCTTTGAAATCAGCACAGCTATATAATTTCTGCTGTGGCAAAGCTTGTATAGTAACACAAGAATGACAGCTATGCCTGCGTAGCACCCATTACGTGCTGGACCATTTTTAAGTTAAGTTACGTGTGCTTAGTTTTTAACGTGTCAATATGACACTCTGAGATAAATGCTGGTTCTGCCATTACTGTATTTATAGCAAAATAAGCCAGGCATAGTAGGAATGACAAGTGAAATCCACTACCATCTGACCTTATTTTGATTTATGTAGAACTCACATACTTCAGATGCAGGTAGAGGGATCCAAGTGAGCTACACATGGAACTTTGGGAAATCCAAAGAAAGAGCAAAGCTTCCAAAGCCCTAGAAGATTTTGCACCTGGTGGCTTCTTTGGTGATCTTTATTATGGGGCACTGTTAGGATCATTTTTCCTCTGACCAGTACGGGTGCTGCCATCCCCATCCACCCCCGGCAGCGTGCGAGGCCCCTGGGTTGTGGGGAGTCTTCCAGTTTTCCCGCTGGTCTTCCCCATGCTTACCTTCAGCATGATCACTCCCATTTTTCTGTTCAGTATCAGCAGATTGAGCGTGCCCTGTGGTCTGACAGTCCTGAATAATTGATGCCCCTCCTACTAAAGGAGAATTTAGGCTTTGTGGCTCAGCAGGAAGCTTTACTCTCATTGACCTTAACCTTCAGAGGCACTCGGGCATTACAGAGAGATCAATAAAGTGTCCCCGGCTGGTCTGTGAGGACAGGAGGCTGACAGAGAGTGATGACACCAAGGAGGAGGGATGTATGTGTAACCTGGGGCAGATGGGGGGAGAGTGTGCGTGTGTGAGTGTGCGTGTGTGTGGCATACAGGGTAGTGTAGGGATCTCTGGAGGGGGCAGGGGAGCACACAGAGTGAGGGAAAGTATAAGAAGGATGAAATGCAAAACAAAGCAATGAAAGAAGCGATTGGCAAGACAGGGGAGGCATTGGGGTATCCCATGCCGACAAAAGAGAGTTACAAAGGCCGATCAAGCCACTCATTTAGTCGCTCTCCAGAATGTATCCCATGGTGCCATGAGGGGTCTCCAGGGCCCAATATGTCATAGAAGAAAGACTATCAAGAAACGGCTAGAGATTCTGTGGTTGTAATGAGGAGCGCGGTCACTGTTGGGGGTCCTGGAGAAGCAAAGGGATTTTGAGGCTTGGTCACCAGCTGCCTGCTAATGGAACATTTGCATGCCATTTAGTTTATTCGTTTATTATTAATTATTCTCTATATATCATATATGATTGCTGAGTGTTATTTAGATTGTCAAAAGACACAGATGGCTGAAGATGAGAGGTACTTTCTTAGGACTCTCCGCCTGTGCTCTTTTCCCTGCCTCAAGCTGCCACCCAGAACACGGAGCATCGGAGTGATTTATTTCTTCAGAAGTGTTAGAAAGAAACTTTAGGGGACCATCAACTACATGAACGTTTGGATTGTGTCTGGTGATAAGAAGCATCATAGTCAATACCGCATGAAGGATGCTGAACGTCTGTGGAGAGAAGAGAAGTGGAGCTCAGGCGGGAAGGAAGCCAAGCTGAGAGGGAGGCAGGAAGAGGAGAGATGGGAGGAACAGGAGGGAAGGGAGCAAAGAATTGTTTGGGGCTGAATATAGAAAAAAATTGCGTTTGTGATGATGGCGAGGAGGGGAGAAGCACGTGACCCTGGGGTTTTGTAGCTTAGTGAGAATCACTGAGCTCCTGTTTGCATGATAAAAGGACAACAGATAGTTCCCTTCAGCAAGATTCTGAAAGGGAGAAAGCCGAGGGCAGTGAGGATCCTAATGCAGAATAGGTCCCCATTCATTCAACAGATCTTTCAGGAATGCCTACTCTGAATAGGCTTTGCTAAAAGGGCTTAGGATTCGCCAATGACCAAATCCAGTGGCCTCTGCAAACCTGACGTGGAGAGAGAGACACAATACCCACTGCACATGTGCACATCGCGCAGTGTTCCAAAGGTGATGAGGGCTTTGGAGAGTTGTGGCAGGGGAAATCCAGGGCAGGGCCAGACAGCGTGTTTTGGGTGAACATGAGGAGCACACAGTTTGAGTGATGGCTTGAAAAGGTGAGGGAACGATTGATGAAGTTTTCTGGAGAACTAATTTCAAAATTTCAGGTAAAATAGACAGGCTGTGTAGAGATTAGAGAGTTTAAGATAGAAGTGGGCCTGGAGTGTTCATGGAAAAGCCAGAGAAAGATGTGGCTCCGTTGACATGGGCAGTTGGAAAGGCAATAGTAGTCTCGGTCATCTCGTGTCCAGGGGAGAGAAGTCAGGCACCGTGAGATGGATTTGAGCAGGAGGGTGGTCTAGTGTGATGTGTTCTGAAAGGAATACATTGGCTGCTATGTGGGGGGCAGGTGTGGTTGCAGGTGGCCCAGTTAGGAAGCTTCTGTCATCTTCCAGGCTCAGATAATGGGGAACGAAGATGACCTCAGAGTACTTGCTTTACAGGGCTAGATTCTGGATGAGGAGAAAAACCAGGAGATTTGCTTAGGGGTTATATGTGGAGGCTGAGAAAAATGGAGGAGTCAAGAGTGGCTTCAAGATTTTTCCACCTGGGGGCCACCCACATTTCTGGGTCCCCCTTCTGACTAACAGAAGCTTTATCCTTCTTCCTTCCATTTTTATATTTTTCCTACTACAGCGTTCTGTTCACAACCTGCAAAATTGTTTTCCATCTGAGTTGTCATATCTGATATGTTGTGGGCAGTGCAAGGTTATTAGAGAAGATACGGAGTTATTTTTTGTATATTAAGTTGAGATGCCTATAACACTTGACTGTGGAAATACACAGCAGGTAAATGATTATGACAGAGGCTGGACCTTTAGATGTCCAGGCAGGAGATTCACATTGGGTATGATTGGCACATTTATGGTGTTTAAAACCGTGAGTTTGGAGGAGCCTCCCAGATAGGGAAGCAAGGAGGTCTCAGCATAGTAGATGTGTTTAAGTGCCATGTCCACTGTTTGAAACTTTATTCCCTGATCAGTAGGGGATTCTTAATTTTTTTGAGAATAGAAATATGAAATTATCAGCAGGGCTTGTTTTGCTGGTGCTTTTGTTTATCCATTTTATGGACAGATACCACACTGAGGGTCCCATAGAAAGTGACCTAGGGAAGTCCAGTTGGGACAACTTCCCTGGATCATGTAGAGATGGTGAGGACCAACCCAGAGCAGTGCAA